>OW119922.1:80867230-81063903 GCA_933210815.1 Meta bourneti
TGACGACGAAGCCATAAATTCGGATGCAACTTTCACGGGCTCAGAGGTGGCTCTCGCGCGGGACACGACCTTGGCCCTGCCTTGTCGAAGTAAGTGGAATTGATTACCGTGGACGGCTGTCTTGTGTTTGTTCGTGAACTTCATTAATAGGATGATAAAGAAACGAATATCGTGATCAATGACTCAGGTCTGATGATTTTGGCAGTGGCTTCTACAGCAATTTTCCGATCTGATGGTACTCGCAGTTTAAAAGTTCTGGGTTAGAATTTAGGTCTTGGCATGGATATTTATAGTGGTTCGGTATATTTGTAACCCTCTGAGGGATTCGAAATTTCTGCAAATTGTAGTCTTTTATGCATGAATTCTTACCAGTTTTGACCTTCCTGGCCAAAGGAATCTTTCCTAAGATTCTTTCAACCAATAGATCTTGGCCAATGGAGTCTTTCCTAGGATTCTTTCAATCAATAGATCTTGATCAATGGAAATTTTCATAGGATTCCTTTTACCAATAGATCTTAACCAATTGATAAAAATACTACACTACTTGGTGTAAAGCAATACTACATTACTTTGAAATCTTGTGGCATTCAGAGTGTTAAGCCATGTCCCAGCTTCGTGCGATATGATCCTTCTCTTTTATGATACTTTGCATTTACTCTTGTTTGATAATGATAGTAATTGAAAATTGCTTCCTACTCAAGATATGTTATATTAACAGCTTTTCTGTTATTTCTCTTACGCCGTATAAAACTTAACCACCCAATGCGTATTTTGAAGTCGGCGAAGTAACGAATTGAAATGCCTTAATTGCAACTATTTGGAGGCGTCTGGTTTGCAGACGGACAATATAGTTATAATAATATATGGATAAAAAAATGAACTTATGGGGGTGGAAAAAGTTAAAATTGTGAATTTTAACTTTTTATTAACATATCTATAGCCTCGAATACAATATTTGTGCGTTATAATTAAATCCGTGGCAATTGCTCGATTTACATCTGGTTAGATAGCTATTTTCAAATTAAAATATATTCACATGTACTTGGAATTGGGACTCTCATGTGTTAGAAAAGGGGACATAAGGAAAACGACAAATCAGCTGAAACATCTTATTTAGCAGCTACGCGAATTAAAGTAATTAACAAAAGCACGCGTCTTGGTAACTTGTTTCTACTGAACTTGTCTCAATGAATATTATTAGAATGCACTTAACTCGACTCTACCCATTTTAACTTTCCCTTTTACTCGTATTCATTTAGTTGTGTTTTTTAATGCACGAGAAAGTCGTTCCCTGCTTGGATTTTCAACGACATGGAACGCTACACGAATTCGGAGCTTTACGTTGAAAATCCGAGCGGGGAATGACGCCTTATGCCACAGAAACTGTTATCGACTGACCTAAACAGTGCCCTCTACAACCTAAACGCGCCATTTCTGGACACACATTCTTTGGCAAAAATGTTCCTATGGGGAACATAACTTCAAAAATTCGTATCTCATATTGCCAAACTTTCACGTAACTAGATTAACAGCACCAATTATGTGAAAAGTACTTAAAATCCATGCAAATCAATACGTCCACAAATGTCTAATCAATATAATGTTACATTTTATCTACACAGATTTGAGTAGGAAATGTAACTTTTAAATTTACGCCACGTTCAAAGATTACTTTGTATTGAGCCAACGTAAAACTCCTCTAATTAGATAACTTTTGCTATCTGAAAGATAGATAGGACATATAGTACCGACAGAGAAATTACAACGGTCAGTTATGCAAACCGGTAACATTTAACGCTTATTGTGAAATATACGTATAGCAATCAAATTTCTCAATACCTTTGTCCAAAATTTTCAATAGATCCCTAATGGCGATTGTAGTTCATATTTGAAAAGTAAAACTTTATTTTCTTTGATAAAATGTTAAAATATTATTTATTTTATTTTAATTCCGGGAAGTTTTTTTCTATATAAATAATCAATATAAATAAGTTACTTCCAGGTTTCTACTCTCCTTTCTATTACGAACTGCGTAGAAACTTTTCATTTACGAAGTACAAGTGCCTATAATAAGCTTACTAGTTAAGCACTGATGATACAAGTGTTTTGGAAGTTTCAGAAGATGAAAGAAGATTAAAAAGAAGATAGGAGCGGGTATTAAAGAACCTTTTTTCTGTTCCGGCCCCAAATCGAAATTTCTTCGGTCAAAATGAACCGCATGCATCGTGTCGTGTTAGCGGAAACCCCACAATTACTCTTCGACTTAGACAAGAATCTAAAAAATGTTTCCACTCACCATGGTTGAGTGAATTGGTTGATTTATGGATGCTGTGCCAGAAAAGAAAAACTTCAAAATTGCCATCATGTCAAATGGATCGTGATATGTTACATCGTCAGAAATAAATGGTCACCAAAAATGAAAAAAATGTAATGAGGTGTACTCTGTGAAATTGTCCAAGAATATCGAAATTTCGGAGCGTCGAACATGACTTCTTTCTTTTAACAATCCCAGACATTTTTGCTTCTTTATGTAAACATGCTTTTGCTTTGATGATATCGTTATTCTACATCTGAAGAGAATATCACGAAGTGTTAACGAGTATAAGAATTTGTTTAGTTTGCCATATTGCCCTATTCTATAACTGTAGTACAAATAGAATGAAAAAGATTTCTCACAAAACACTAATATTCATAATCTTCCTGTTTTGCTTTTGAACTTTTATTGTTGTCCATGTCATTGCTATTATTTTTCTCAAATGTTTTTATATCATTACAACTATTTTATGAAATATACAAATATGATTTATGTAAACAAATGGAAAATTCTATAGATATTTATAGATTCATGCCCTGAACGTAAAAATGCGTGAGAAACTTTTGCAATCACATTTGGTTCTATATTTTACACAAAGCTTTTGGTTCTTGTTTCTCGCCGACCAATCTATCTGGTGGTCAGTGTGCTCGCTTCTGAATCGATAGTTTCCTGGTTCGAATCCGGAGTGAGGTATGGATGTTTGTCCGTCTGGAGTGAATGTGTAGCCTCTCGATAAACGAGTAGAACGTAAAATGTATGATATGAATGTGAGGTGTATTTTAACATTGCAGTGCACCAGGTTAATGCCAAGTAGTTCACAATTTTGCCCTTGTAGCGTCAAGATGAGTAATGTTCAATTGGCCAAGGTATGGGGAAAACACTTCAAGTAATTCTAACAAATTACGAATTATGTGTACATTTTTATAAAAACGGCTTTAGCGGTCTCGCTTTGAAAGTAAAAACATGCAACGATACAAATAAAAGCAATTTTCGATGAAATATCTTTTGTTTTTCTTGAAATCTCAATGATGTATCTTCACAATGAAAAAAAAATCTCTACTACGTAATAAAATGTCTGCGATTATTTTTAAAAGGTTACAATGTTTATTTTAACTGCGAAAAATAAATTTACTTTAATAAATATAGTTTGTTGAAAATTTTTAATTTTGGCAAATTTGATTTTAGTTACATAATATAGGTTTTATGGCGGTTTTAATTTATTTAAAGTTCAAATCATTATAAATAAGGGCTTCAGTCTTAAAAATAATAAAGTAATTCGGGGGATCTTTAATCTTTGAAAATGAAAAATGATAACACATATTCAACAAAAAGGCTTATTTCTGCAATTTCGAGCTTTCAAAATAAATTAATTTTTTGTACATTGTATTTTACAATCCGGCAAATAATTATTATGTTTTGGGAGATTGTGTACTGTTATCAGGTAAAAACTTTAATATTGTAGCCATACATTATGAGCTCATCTTATAAATTATTCCTTTGAACATTCGAAACAAAAATTTGTAGTAACTTATTTACGTTTACAATAAATTTTCAATATACTGATTTTTATTTCTAACGTCTTGCTGTTTATATCCTTTTGAAACATTAATTTCTACCTTTCGCATTGCTTTCAGGACTGATGGACAACTCTTCGGGCTTGGGCACCTCTCATAAGCACTCGATGGGCAAGTCTGGCAGTAAAACACCCCAGAATTTAGGGGCCAATAACAATGCTCTCAGCTCGGGGGATAACGTTGTGGAAAGCCAATTGAGAGAAGCTGACCAAGATTTTGCGTCTTGTCTAGCAAGAACGCCTTCGGGGTCTATTTTCATACCCAGCGGTAAGTCGATTTATTTACTTATTCTTGTAAAATAAAAGGGGATTTAAGTGATTCTAGTAATAACAATCACAAATGGCCTAGCGTCCATTAAAGCCCTGCGTACCCTGAAGAAAACATTTTAAGTCACTATCAAGGACGGTTGTGAGTGCGAGAACTTGTCTAAAGACCCTCAATCTTCTATGAAGATGTTTGAAAGTTGACTGAACAGAATTTAGTGTGTCGGAGCCTTTATATAGATTTTGCTGGGACTTGGAGAAGATGAGTAGCGAAAGGGAGTTATTGGCTAAATCAAGAAAATATTACGCTAAAAGCAAAGTTTATTTTAAAAACAAATCTTCGCGGACATCAGTTTTGATTTAAAATGAGCAGTTTTTCCCGCTTTCTATCGTCGCGACTATTCTGCTTTCTTGTCACCGAACTTCACGCTTGATACTCGATTGCCTTGACGTTCAGTGATTGCTGTCTCTGATAGATTAGTGGTGTGTATCGTGCGCAGTAGGATCCCTAACGGCACCCTAAACCCTCTCTTCCAAACAGCATTACGTTTCGTAGAAACGTTTTACTTGCCTTAACCCTCCAAGTGGTTTCGACGAGATATCTCGTCCATCAAGATCTGACTAATTTTGCTAATGACAAGATAGATCTTCATCGAGATATTGCCGATTTTTTTATAATGATAGAATCTGGTCAGATTCTTTCTAATGACGAGATATCTCGTCCATCAAGATCTGCTAATGGTTTTGCTAATGACGAGATACCTCGTCAAGACGACCACCAAGAGGGTCAAATGTAACATTGGACATGCCTCCACAAGTCATCTTTCTGCCTGCCTTGGTCTGGTAGAGAGGATCTCAATGGAAGTCCTGGTGTAGTGTTAGGGCCTATATTAACACAGTGGGTTTGCTCACTGAATTAGCAACCTCCGTGTTGTTGGAGGCACAGGTTAGATCCCTGCAACTTCTCTCCCTGTGGGTGCAATTTTCTCTCCTGTATCAGTAGAATTTTCCTTGTGTTTGTATGTCCATTACTTGACGTAGTCTGTCTTGTGTTAGGTAAAATATGGCCCTTGCGCTTTAAAGCTCAACCAATCAAACTGATGTAGTGTTCGACTATTTGAGCATGTTCGGATTCATGAACTTGGTCTAGTTGCTTAGATAGGCCTTCAGGAATAAGTAGCAACAATAGAATTTTTGGTCTAATCAGCAATTGAAATTATCCTTATATTATTCTCAAGGACTTATCTCTTTAAATTAATCTATTTTCCCTTGCTTCATTTTCTATTTCCATCGGACTGCTTTGAGATTTAAAGATCTGTTCCCCGAGATGAAGATGATTTGTCATTTCGTCCGAGTTATAAAAAGTGTAACTAGTTGGATTAAGCTTGATTTTCAGATTTATCGTAGTTGTGATTGCTTGGGATATTTCAGATTGATTTGAATGAGAGAATAAACCTTTTCTCTAATTGGAAAATAAAAACTATTTCCATCCCTCGTAAATCAATTTAAGACTACTAGGAATATTTCTACATCTAGAGCTCTTGTGCATTCTCTTATAATTTAGGCTAATAAAACAAAGCTCAAGATATTTTCAAACTATCAAGAAATGCTATCGAAGGTTGACAAGTATTCTTAAAATTCATGTCGGAACATCACTACAGTAAATAACTGAAAGAAAACAGAAAGCGTTCCAGGTTCAAAAATGCCATTAGACTTTGATGGCAGACGATATTTGTCATAGCTATTTTTTTATTTAAATTTGAACATTTTATTTTGCAATTTTGGTAATGGCATCATAGTACATTCTTGAAGCTTCTTGTAACCAATCCTAAAACATCATGTGATATTTACAATTTTATCTAACGTTAATTATTTTATATTTATCATTCCTTTCCACTTCTGTTATGATTTGTTGTGTTTCTCTTTTTTCGAAATAAACTTTAAATTTTTTTTTCTTTCGAATTTTTACTTACTTCTACGTGACAATACATTGTCGGCTTAAAGCAGAAACTCATTAACTGACTTTTTTCGGAAACACACATTGAATGCTCATTTTCAGGGTGATGAAAAATACATAGTGGTTAATGGGTATTAAACACTATTAAAATGCTTATAATTTATATTTTTTTATCTAAAAACAAAATTTTTAAATGGCTGGACAGTAAAAAAATTTTGTCAGTTAATGAGTTTCTTCTCTAAACTGACGATATTTATGGATACTCGATTAACGACCTGTGCCAGGACATACAGGAAAAATTTGTGCATTATTTGCTGCAACGTTTTCCCTAAAATTAAATTTAAGAGCTATTTTTTATTGTTTAGTTGTTATTTCATGTTCTGCATTCGATTAGTTGAATTAAGAATAAGTATTAGAAAAATAGATTAGGAACTATGATGGAAAAGCATATCATTTTTCTTCTGGCACGCTTAATAAAATTTTGCTACAATTCTGAAACAGTAAACTCTATTTCACTACATGGGTGAGCCTAAAAATGTTTTCACGTTAAAAATAATTTATAGTTTTGGTACGCTGAACAAATTTTAAACAGACTCATTCAAAAAGAATAAACTTTCTCGGAATTAGACGAAACCATTATAGTTAAAGACAACTCAAAAGAATTTAGAATAATCAATCGAATCTGTTTGGAATGTGGCCACGTTTCGACTCAAATCGATTAGTCTACCACCATTGCGAATTCCAATGCGTGTAATCAGTAGTACAATTCAAAAGGAGGAGAGGAAAAAAGGTGTTTATCCTTCAGACCATTAAATGTGTCCTTTTATTTTGTGCTTAACTGAACCCAGCAACCCAAGCGCATTTTTCGGGAACCTAATAACAATAGACATCTTTCCAGTTGAAGATCGCATTACGTACTTTTCTGCACATACACGATGGAGCTTAAATACTCAGTGAAAGGTTTAGAGAGGTTTCTGGAAAAATCATTTTCGCGTTCTCCTCATTTAGGAAATCCATTAGTAAATACTTTTGCACGCGAAAGAGAAATTTTTACGATACTAATCGCCTTTTCAGTGGCTTCAATTTGTTCCTCGCTTTTGCAGCATTCTCCTTTCATTTTAGAAAATGAAAATTCCTCGTCTTTCGTTCTGAACCCTTTTGTGATTCGGTTTAGGAATGCATCTATTTGTCTTCAATCACTCCCCTCCCTTCTATATATGCACCCGGCATTTTCTTTTATTTCTTATTCCCCAATTCACGTTTCTCTGAATCAAAAGAATGGTATGGTTTATAACTAACTTCATCAATGCGCATAGTAATTTAGATGACTGGCTTGGAATTTTTCATTTAAATGTCGAGGTCTGTGAACGTATTTTGAGAGTCATATTCATTCCCAAAGTCTTCGACGTTTGGAAATATTTCTCTGTTCTGAAAAATATATGGTTTAAAATCGTGGCTTGGATCATTATTTTCTAAGCATTTCATTTTAGGAAATGGTCTTCGTGTAAAATGACAATATATCTTTCGAGAATTGTAATTATACAGTAAGTAATATAGTTAATTTAGAGCTATAAGTTTGTTTGAATTGGAAAACAAGTTCCGAATAATTGCTTAGTGTTTATATAATCCGTATTTTTTCGAAACTATGTCAACTATATTAGTCAGTTAAATTGATGAAAGGTATATGAATCAATAATACTAATCGTTTCTGAAGATTAACGAATAATTAATGCTCACATAATTTCTGTATTCCAAGGTATTGAAAAGTATTTTAGTTGTTAATCTCTTCTGAAACTCACTCACTTTACACACTTTAATTTCTTAACAGAAATTAAAGTGAGTAAATATCATTTTGATCATTAGAAACATATAATTGCTGATTTTTTTTCATAAATCTATTTCTACTGCCGTCAAATCAACAGCAATAGGGAAAACAACAATGCATGGCGAATGCTGAGCATTGATCTTTCTAGGCATGACAATGTAATTTTAATGTTTCCACACGCACTAAGATTATTATGCAAGCAATCGATGTTCAGTGTTCCGCAAAAGTTCAGAAAATATGCAAATTCAAATTTAACGCAATATGAAATGAACGAATCAATACCAATTTGCATTCAAATTTGTTTCCCCACATACATCTTATGTGGCATAAAATACCACTTATATTACTCATAGCATGCGATTAATAGTTCAAAATCTCTCTCAAGCAATGTATATTTAGCGGGTTAATTTGATGAAACAAGTGTGAGCATTTGACATTATATCATTAGCGAGTAAACATTAAAAATTCCCTTTACGTGGAAACCCGAATTAATTGATAATCAATGGCATAGTTACTTTTATACTGGCAAGGTTTCCATTCCACAGTTTTGTATACTTTCAAAAATTCGAGTTTTAGTTGAGTCATTTATTTATCTCATTTGTCACGGTATGAGTATTTTTCTCACGCTTTGCAAAGAAAGCTACCGGTAGTTTATAATTTAATTTAGAGACGCCATTTCGGCACTTGGGGACTTTTTAGAATCTTATAAACATTCTGTTTCCTTGTTTCAAAAAGAATTGTAACGCTTTTAACTTTCAAATAACTTGTTCTTCCTATGAGCATTTCTCTTAGAGATCGATCATCGGTACAATTTTTATGTTTATAGATAACTCAATGATCTAATACATTTTATGCTTACTTTTACGTTTGAAACTTTTTTGTTTGTAAACGGTGACTCTGCACTTCTCACTTTTGTGAAAAAAATATTTTTTACGTAACACTGAAGTTAGGGCAATAACGAAAACTAAGCATTCTAAAATACATCTGAACTGATGAAACTGAGGTCACGCGACGAGTTATTTTCTCGATTGTACATTTTTGAATGATTTGCTTTTAACGGGCTCGTTAATTCAAATGAAACGTAAAAAATGTCACCGCTAAATTTCTTTTATTGTTGAGTCTATAAGAGGAATTTTCAGAGTAAATAAACAAACTAGACGGAAGATGGGGATTTTACTTCCTGTTACATAAATGATCTCGCATGATACTCATCGTATATATCTCTTAAAATAGAGTTTATCTCCGTTTTGGTGACGTTTGCGTTTAATCTTAATGTCGTCGACCAATTTCCTATCGTCGTGTACAAAGGGGGCTGGTGCACGTTAAATCTGTCGTGGCCTCAAATGTCCTCACGTTGGCGTGGTGTGGAAGTTTGGAGAGTGGGGTGCCAGCTCAGGTGTTGCCTCGTCATCTGACCGTGGTTCAAAATTACGTGGTGTTGTCCTCGGATCTTTCCCTTTGGGATTGATCCCGGACCGTCACCAATAGCCCATTGTGTTGCTCCAGTGTGACGTTAATTGAAATACCCAAATACCCAATTTCCTATCATATATTAATTTTGAATTCATTTTTGAGAAAATCAAGCCAAGTGTCGTGACGTACGAATTGCGTACAGGAACACGTTCCACCATAAAAATACTACCACTACCCAAATTTAGCTTGACAGTTGGTTGGTTGGTATTGGTGATTTATGGCGCAAGGGCCATATTTGGCCCATAAGCTTGTCAGAAAAAGTTCTCATATGAAAAGGGCTCTGTAAGCAAAAGCACTAGTGGTTTAGTAACCTGTTTCGTAATTTGTAGCGTTACTTGGAATATTACTGCACGAATGGAAATTCATTATCTCACATTTTTTTAAAAGTCAACCCCAAACATCGTACAAATGGAGATAAATCAAATTAGAAAACCAAGAACGCATTTTGTTCTCGGGTACTTTGTTTCTGTTTACACTAAAAAATTTCATAAAATGTTTATTGTTAGATCGAATATCTTATTTAACTGCAACTTTGCTCATATGTTCAAAACTAGGAAAGAACGAAACAAATCTTGTTTGTCAACAAACACGGTGACTCGATTTATAAAGATCCTGTGTGATCCAAGCCAATACTTCTTCCAAAAACACAAGTAATTTTAAGAATTTTTCTTTTTTCTGTACAGATTTTTTTATATCTAAAAAGTAGTAACTTCTAGAAGCATAAGGTACAGCAAATGACAGTCGCTGTTTTTTTATCCGCACGTTGATAATAATCGCAGAAAATTGCTCAATCAAAAACAATTTCTCGTACTAAATCTCAACAAATATTCTGTCCTAAGTTTCAGATTTCTAGAACTTGAAATTTAAGACAAGAAAAACAAGAATTTAGGTTTCTATTTCACACCTCTCGATTTGATTCGTTTTCACCACCGCAGCAACGATTGAAAAGTAAATCACATTACCAATATCTTCTGTATGAAAACTAATTAGTTCTAGTCTGGTTGATATTTTGTTGGAAATTTTTATTTCTTTTGTTTCTGATAGAGTAGACGTATTTCTCTGATAAGGGTATATTGTAGTGTATTACATTTGTTCATGCTTTATCTTTAGGTAATACTATATTAATTTATTTTTTCTAGATGTACCAAAGTTACCAGCATCAATTAAGAAAAATGAAACTAATGCATCTCATTCGACTCTCCATGGAGATTCGAAAAATGCAGATAGGTAAATAAGCTTTGCAAAGAACATATTTAATGAACTATCAGTTACATTTTATAGTGTTAGTTATTTATTCTGTGTGAAAATTTTGTGTACGTAGGTTCTTAATATTCTCTTCGCTTATATCTTGTTTTTCTTTTATTATCATGTAGATAAACATCTTTTAATCAATCTCTAAATTAAATTATTTATATAATCAACTGATTAAAGTGCAAATGTGATGACAATTTGAACAAATCATGAACCCTACCACTTAACAAATGAAAGATTATGAAATACTTTTCAATAAATTTATATTCCCATTAAAATGCCTACCTTGATTCTTTTAGTACATGTATGTAAAAAATCAAATAATCTATTGCTTTATAAACTTTTTGCATTGCTATTTGTTACATTTAGATTTTGTTTACTGGTCAGAGCTGGTCTTTTTCCCTTAGATGTTAAGTTTTATAGGTTTCCCATAAACATTAAAAAACTTTAACCCTCCTAGTGGTTCTCGATGAGACATCTTGTCATTAGAGGAAAACTGACCAGATCTTGATGAAGGAGGTATCTCGTTATTCCAATAAAAGTGACCAGATCTGGATGGATGAGATATATTGTCATTATCAAAATTGATCATATATTGATGGACGAGGATATCTCGTCAAAACCATTTGGAGGGTTAAGAAGGCCTGAAATTTCATTTTGGCTTTTACACATCCTAAAAGAGCCTTAGTATTTGCCAAAAGTCCTTAAAATATTTTAAAGTCTTTTCATAAATCAATTAATATTATCTAAACTAATAATACTAGTTATCTGATGATGAATGTGTTTTACTTTAGATTTAATGCCTTCTCTCTTTCAGATGTCATTTACCATATCCTTCAACAGCATCTGTGCCTGGTATCCCCGTCCGCAATAACCTGAGGCGTCCACTGTCCAGTCGATTTAGTCATTCTCGATTTCAGTTTAGAAAAACTCTTTCTTCCAGATGCAGTTGGAAATGCACTGCTATTATTTTCATGTTTTTATCATTGGTTCTTTTAACATCACTTACATACTTCATTGGTAAATAATACTGCATTTTTTCTGTTATTGTGAGATAGTTTTTGTAATGGAAATCTTTACATATTTAAGTGTGGTAAGGGTTTTTGTGTAAAATGAGGCAGCACATTTGAATTCCAACAATGTACTGTAACAGGGCTGCTTGTGGTATTTGGCTCATGCTTATGAAACAAAAGTAGGTGCCCTAAACACAATTTTTTTTAAGCAAATAGTAAAAGCATGAACATTTAAAATAATTCATATTGAATTCATCTAAAGAATTACATATTGATAATTATAACTCAAGATATCATCAGTAGTAAAAGTTAGCAAATTCGTTAAACAAACAAGCATTTAAAAACTAATGTAAATTGGTGTCTGATTTTTTGGGTATGTGTATTCAAAAATAGTAAAAAAGGAATAGACAAAATTTTCTTAACCAGCATCCAAATATATATATACATAGCAACATAGCAGGACAAATGTTTGAAAAATCAAAGCAATTTCATTATTCTTGGCCCTTATTGCTTTTTTATTCTTTCATTTGAATTCAATTGTGATGCAAATCCATAGTACTTAAAATTCTAAATTAAATATAAACATTTTAATAGGAGATATAAAATTTAATTTATAAATTTAATGAGTTTTTGTGAATATAACAATTAGATAAATTTTAATTCTCCACCCTTTCCAATTCCTTGCTTGTTTCATGTGTTAGAACTGTAAATTAAACTGGTTGAAAATATTCTTTTTACAAATACAAAAGTTGCAGTGGTGGTAGGATGGCTTGCTCCAACGTGAGGGGAAAAATTTCCAATAGTATTTTTAATGATTTATGTAAACAACATAAAGAGTTCTGAAACTCTCATATGGGCAAGATTGAAGCAAATTACCCCAATAATTTCTCCAAGTTAGTGCCACTGCATTTCAATCAATTATCTAAATCTCTTGTGTCCTCAAAGTAAAGAAGCCATTTATTTTCAATTCAAAAACGGATCATTCTTTGGATATTATAGAGTGTAACTAAAGCAAATTTTTAAACTTATGTATGAAATAACATGTATTCTATTTGAGGTTGTTTAGTTTTCAATATTATTAAACTTTTAAGAAAAGGGAAATTTTAAAGTTTGATTTAAATCATGATTTTGAAAATAAAAATCACTTGATTTAAAGGAAGTTGATTTAAATTGTTATACCCTGCTTTATCCTGATTAGAGCTTGATTGTAGATAAATTTCCTATTCCTTTAAAAGAAATGTGTTTCTCTAATCATTATTTTGATTTTCTTTTGCAGCAGTTGCAGTTCTAAATTGGCAGTATGCAAACAAACACCCTTGTCCTGTGATGATAGAAGACATGGGCAGAACTAGTGATGGAACAGAAATCAAAAGTATGTACCCTTTATGCAAATGTAATGTTCCACTTGTCCATTCACGAAAAATTCGAGAAATTGGTGATGATCCTAGTAAATCTGATACAATTGATCCTGACTTGCATAATAAAAAAATTATTTCTGAGGAAAGTAGTGATGAATCTAGTGGGGAGCTTCCCAGTGCTATGGAACCAGCTGATCAGGGTGATGATCTGAAACTAGCCAGATCACCTGATGTTGACTTGAGTGAAGATTACTTGATTCCAATGGAGAGAGATGAACCAAAGGGCAAAAACAAACGTGAAAAGTTTCCTATTGCTGCAGAGTTAAGATTAAGGGACAATACCAACAACGATGTTATGCAGAATACTGGTAATATTATGTCTAGTCCTCAAGCTCTGGTTCAAGATGCATCAGCTGTCTTTCATAACCATTTCAACCACAATGCGTCAAAACCTAATAAAATAATTCCGCAGTTTGTCGAAGCGAGTGTCATTGATCCACCAATTTTACTGCCAAAAAGCTCAGAGGTATACGACAGTATATATAAGTATCCTGAATATGAACAGGTTGACAAGCATCACACCCCAGATTCCTTGCAGCCTACTGACACAGATGCATCAACAGATTATGTACCAATTACAGAAAGTGACAACATCGTACCAGAGGATGTTCCAACTGAAAAAGGTTTCTCAGATTCAGACATTTTTGATTATGATGCTCCAAGCACTACTGTTGAAAGTAAGGCCGGTGTTGACGTTCCTACACATTCCACAAATACTATTCTAGAATCAACATCTGTTTATAATGAATTATCCAAAGTGTCTACTTATAGTACTGAAAAGTATACCACACCTACCTATGCAATGAGAAGTGAAGTCGATGGAGATACTTCAGAGACTGTTACTGAGGCTGTTTCCACAGCATCAGTTCACAGTGAGACAACTTTTGTACCTAAGGCAACCCTTGATGAGACGACTGGTAAGTCTATTTAGAAGAATATGCCTCCATGCTTGGTTCTGTGTCTGCCTCAAGCCACATGTGAAATTCTGATTTCTGCGCCTTATTGTTAACGCTTGGCATCTTTCCATACACTAACATTCTCTGAACTGCTCTGACTAACAAGCATACTTTTCCTTCTTTTCTTCGCCTAAAATGAGAGAACTGTTTTACGAATGTTCTGGTGTTGGGATAGGTTTTGGTCCTTTGCTAACTAACATTACTCATTGGTTGGAGGTAACAGGTGAACTAAAACTAATAACAAATTGTTTTGTTGAGATGTGAATAGTTTTAATAAGTGGTGATGTTGATCTATTGTATGATTAAAGGTAGATTTGTAGAGCATGTAAACATTTTGTTTATATTGTTAGCAGTAGTGCCAACTCATAGTTGACCTAAAACAGTTGTCTCAGTACTTTTAACTGAGGGCTGAACCTCTAAAAGTGAGGTACAAAAAATTACAAAAATATTGGTATATTTGACAAAACAATAATTTAAATATAGATATATAATTAGTATATAGACTCTTTCCCAAGTTGGCACTACTGATTTCATGTTGTAAAATATTGTTATGTATTTTTGGTGAGTGTTATTAAGATGTTTTTCTACTAACTGCAACAAAAGTAATGATACTTCTTCCATTTGTACTTACTTTCCTGATTTGATTCCCTTTAATCCTAATTGCTCAATTTTTATTTTAACCTCAGATTAGTGCTTGAAGTGGCATTTGATTTTTTTTATTTCTTGTTTCTTTATATACTCCTCTTCCATCTAATCATAACTTAGATAAATTTTAATTTTATATCAATTGATGGTAATGTATAGTTTATATTAGGTAACTTTGACACATAATATTACAGCAACAACTTGTTAAATAATTATGCATATGCTATCCATTCAAAAATCATGTTCCATTTACAACTTTAAAAATAAAAACATGCATATTTTTTATGTTAAATAGTGAAGATATAAATTCAAATGTAATTTATTTCACTATTTCCACATTTAAAGGCATAATCGCATCACACAATCGATAGTGAGGATATTAATCATTTTATAAAACTATTCAATAAAGATTTTGTCTCGGAATAAGTAAGATTTGTTTTCTATGTATTCAAACGTCAGATTTCTAATGTGCACTCAGATTTTCACCACCACCCACAGGTTTTGTGTTCCATCACTTGTTGATGCATTTTAAACCACATCATATAGGACTTAATGTTATTTAATTCTTTCCCACTAATTTAACTTGATACTGGAAACAAACTTCCTACGATACCATAAGCTCTTGACTGTCAATGAGTAAAATACTTACAAAATTTGAAGATTCCTATACAGAAGATCTAGTATAAAAAACATGTGGATTATTTGATGATTTAATAATTGTTGCTTTTCTTCTGTAATTAAAAGGAGCTTTGCAAAATTATGCTTTTTCCTTTGCTAGTGGAACAGCAGATAGGAAAGTTATTAAAATATAAAACATCTATCAAAATGAGCTTCACTAGTTATCAATAGAGCTCATTCATATTCTGAAAATATACTTTTCATCACTGTTGAGCTAGAACTGATAAATAACTTTGTTAAAGGTATGGATAAAAATCGACTAGGAATTATTCCAGAGAAACAAATTTTTAACATTAGGGATGGAAGAAGGTATATTTCTGAGGCCTCAAATCAGAAATAATTTTTGGATCTGAAATTAGATCTGCTGGGAATCCAGTTAAGAAAGCTGCATGGGTGTCTATCAAGAATTCTTGTGGAAATTGCCTAAAGAAAGGGCCTAGGGTAGAAAATTTAAAAAATAATCCAATTCGAAAGATCATCTGAAAGGTATTGGATGATCTTTGCCATTTCAATCTATATTTCCCTCCTTGTCTTTATACCTTGTATGATTGTGTGAGACATGAGCAATTCCCGTGTTTTCTTGGCCAGAAAATTTCTAATATTGAGGAGCAAAACCAATACCATTAAATTCTAAATATGCTTATTGTATCTGGACGACCCTCTTGTGAGATGTTGCTCAGCCAGAGTAACATCTAGCATAAGGGTTGCGGTAACATCCTGCATAAGGCTACAATGGAAAATCGTATATTTATCCTTTTCTATTTCCTTGATGCACACATAAATTGAAATAAACTCATTAAACTTTACATCTTAGTGGGCACATTTCTTAGTGTATTGGCTTAACAATCCCGAAGTACCTTAGTAATCGATTATTTTTCCATGGGATTAACTGCTCTGGTAAACATTAGGGTCGCGATCCCAAGATGTCCAAGTGATCTTTCTCTACTTTGTCCTCTCCATCCTTTCTTATCACAATTACTTGTCATTGTCTGTCATGCGTTTGGCACTACTTGGTTAAATATGACCCTTGTGACATAAAATCTAAAAACAACCAACAATAAACTTTAACTATGTGTCACAAATATTCTCTGTGATAGGGATGTTCTAATTGCATATTTGAATTCAGCGACAGAAGTACTATCATATTCACATATTGTGATTCGTGTGACAAACAAAAAGTAAAATTTTGTTCACCAGCATAATTGATTCTTAATCTTATAATAAATATTAGGCAATTTAATTAGACTTGTTCATACGAAGTCACATATTTATCTAATTTTTCAGTTACTATCTCTAGTACACAATTTCCCTATTTATTCCCATTTCAAGTGAGAAATATTTTTTTGACATCCTTAGCTGAATTAGACATTGAAATATTTTAACCTACTCTTTTGATTTCTATTTCCTTGCATTTTCTGTTACTCTCAGCTGAATTGTGTACATTCATGTTGCTGTACAGATGTAGCCTTTGTCTTTTATTACATTGCATATCTAATCTATGGTGCTCGAAATATTGCTCATAGAGCATTTAAATTTGTTTCAGGTCCATCCTCACTGCCATCAAAAACATTACCACCAACTACAGAATCATTTTCAGAAGTGTATTTAGGGAAAATGTATACACATAAAGTAGAGTCGTTTGGACACTGGAACATTCATTTTCAGCAGTCTGCCCCTTCTTTAATCAGGTTCAACTATTCTTTACCTGAAGGTGCTAGTGTTGGTATTTATGGTAGAAGAAATGGCATACCCACCCATACTCGGTATGACTTTGTTGAAATCTTGGACACAAGGAAGACAGACAAAAGCAAGAGAGCTGCAAAGGTGACTGATTTTAATAAAGTGCAAATTTATGGTCATCATTTCACCACATTCTAGAGATTGGTGCAGTTTGTTTACAGAACATATTATATTTTCAGGACTATTTCATCATGGAGTTTGTTCAGTTTCTAGATCAGGGTTCCTGGTATATATCTGTATATAATGATGGCGAGCAGCCCCAGCAAGTTGCCTTTATTCCGAATTTAACTGGTAAGGCAGTGTTTTTAATGTTGATTTATAGCAATTATCTGCATATTGTCTAGCTATGGCAAGCCATGGATCCTGCCTCCAAATTTATCATTTGATGCTGGAAGCAATAGCAATGATCATGGATTTACAAAACAAATAATCATCTATGGTGATTGTTGTACATGATTTTGTATGACAACTCTTTCTCCCTGGCTGACTTAGTACCTTTCTAAAAACTGACTCCCCAAGGTCCTATTGCTTCTCATTCGAGCCACACTATATCAAGTTTCCATTTTATTTAGAGCAATAACTAGATTTGCTTTTTATTTTGCATTTTGTTTTGCTTAATCTTCAATTAAAATTTAATATGTTCTCAAAATTTTATAAATTTTATTCCTTATTTATCATAGTAGCACTCTTACACAAAGATTTACTTTAGTTGAAGGAATATTGTGATTTTAATTTGTTTTAATTTTCCTTTTCTAGACCAGACTAGTTTACCTTGTCCATATGATTGTCATGGGCATGGAACTTGTGTCATGGGAAGTTGTATTTGCGAACCAGATTTTGCTGGTGAATCGTGTTCAAGTCGTGAGTGTTCCCTTTATCTGTCTCTGATATGGTATTTGCTGTGCAACTTTTTGGAGGGGATTCCATTTTTTCACTCTGAATTACAACGCTGTTTATTTTGGTGTATTAATACTTTATCTTAACCAATATCTACAAAATAGTTGCATATCTTTATGTTTCGCTAATCATAATATAGGAAGTTAATGTTATGTTAACCCTCCAATTGATATGTCCGAGTACAGTTTGGAGCAGTTTCCATACATCAGGCGACAGACCCAAAATATTACAAAGAGTAGGATGTGTCCAAATATTTCTGGTTTGCCACATGTCATGAGGAAATTTTTCTGGGCTTTTTTCAAACCGAATTTTATCAGCTGTGTTTGGGCATGCCATTTGAAGGGTTAACTTAATCAGTGTTATAAACAATGGATGAATTATTGAAAATTGAAACTTTAGTTTTATTAACGATATAAGCTATTTCTTCATCTTTCTGGAACATCCATAGTTGCCAATAAGTAATAGTATGATCAAACTTTTCAAAATTGAATTTTAATTGCAACACATTATTATTTACTATCTAAACTACAAACTTTTCATTTTTCTAATTGCTTAAATTGCTGCAATGAAGTCTACTATGATGTAGTATATTGTAATAATGAAAATAACTTAAAGTAAACTAATGAAAGTGGTTCCATGAAGCTTTTCTTATCATTTCTGTTGAGCGCAACTTAAAATTTTTTACTGACCTCTTTGAGTGTGCCTACAACAGTTTAATCACCTTTTACTATATTTTAAACAGGGCATTTATAATAAACTGATTGTGGTTTAATTTTGAGGGATAGAGATTAAACATGTTCAAGTGCTTATACTTATCAAACTTTACTTTATAAGCAGTAATAAATACAATCCATGTTCAATTCTGTGTGAATACCTCCAATGAAAGAAAATCTAAACTATCATTTTCCAGGCGTTTGCCCTGTATTGTGTAGTGGAAGAGGTCACTACATGTCTGGAGAATGTTTCTGCAATCCCAGTTGGAAGGGCAAGGAGTGTCAGTTAAGGGAAGATGAATGTGAAGTTCCAGATTGCAATGGGCATGGGGATTGCATAGATGGTGTTTGCCGTTGTTTTCCTGGTTATAAAGGCTTCCACTGTGAAGAAGGTGTGTGCTTATTTATGCAATATTAAATTTTATTTTAAAAATTGTGTGTATTATTTACTATCTTTTATCTATATTTTTCATCAATGAAAATTTATAGTTTGCTTTTAAATTGGAAATTATGAACACAAAGTTCTGTAAAAATGTTCATTGTTAAAATAGCATTTAGAATTGTTTAAAAATATTCTCCTATCAGCTATGTTTTATCTATCTAATTCAGTTACATGATATGGCCTGGCCATCATTGTTAATGTTCAAAATGATCAAATTATTTTAAATAATGCTCCATGTAATTGCCAGTTTTTATTAATTAAATTTTCCTGATTATATTTATAAATCTAGTAGAGAATCAGTTTAGTTTGATTTCCACATCAAATTGCTGCTGACCATACTGCAATTAAAATATTGTATCCATTATTATGGGTTCGATTTCTGTAACTACCCTGGATGTACAGTATTTCTCTCTTCTAATGTCAGTGCACACTTTCCATGTGTATGTCCAATTACTTAACAGAAAAACATTGGACAGATCTGTCCCTTGAGCCATGAAAAACCAACCATTATGTTATTTTGATTGACTTTCTCTGCATTCTGTTAGATTGGTATTTGTTTTCTTTTATTTCGTAATCTTAATTTAACTGATAATTTAAAAGATTGAAACCTTAAATCTGGCTCTTTGATTTCAGTGGGTAATTATTAACTGACCCATCCCTTTCACAGTTGAAATTCTTGTTATATAGGCATTACTTTCCCTCATCAAATTTAGCATTGTCTTATTTACTTACCTTTCAGTCGACTGTCTCGATCCTGGTTGTTCTGAGCACGGTACATGTGCAAACGGCATGTGCATTTGTCGTAAAGGCTGGAAAGGGGCTGACTGTGGTGAACCAGATTCAGATTCTCTCCGTTGCTTACCAGATTGTTCGGAACACGGTCACTTTGATGTTGAGCAGCAGCGCTGTATTTGTGATGATCACTGGTCTGGACCAGATTGCTCACAAGGTCTGTATTGTATGAAACATGGTTATAAATTTTTTCTTTCTCTTCCAGTCTTTAGTATTTTTGCCATAAGTCTGTTGACAATCCAATATTGTTTAGAAATAGATAAAAATTATGAAACTATCAGCAGTATTATTCATTGTGATGTCATTAAGATCAGGACAACTATTGAGACATCTGTCATGTCTGAAAGGCCACGCAGAGGACAAGTTGGTGAGCTCGACAAGACTATCCGGTATAGATTACTCTGCAGATAGTCCAGTGAGTACATGTAAACAATCAACTCCCACTGCTCTCAGTACATCCTGCAGCAACTGAAACCTTAGCAGGGAGTTTCAGTCTTTAACTTTAGCTACGTCTTTGTAACTAATAAATCAAGAATGCTTGATTTGTGCACGTGTAATCCTTTTTACTGTACGGTGATCAATGGGAGGATATGGTTGGGACAATTCAGAACCGGCCTTAGCTAAGTTATCCACCAATTCGTTGCCATGAGCACCACAGTGAGGGGAATCCACAGCAGTGTGATATGCTGGCCACTGACTATAAAAGAATGCAATAATAAAGTCAGAAAAATCTTTTTTCATGATTAATGTTACAGTGAAAAGGGGGATTCGTTCATTGTAAGTGTTTAGAATATAAGAGTTGAAATCATAAGACTGTTTTAACCTTAAAATATTTCAAGTCCACTGTCTCCTGAAGTTTGAGTTTGCGAAACAAGAATACTTGGATGTATAAAAATCCATGAATTTAATGTAGACCACGTAGAAATGAAAGTAATTAAAAAGCAAATAATGGAAATAGACATTGCCATTTAAATCATGATTGAATTAATGTTTCTACCATTGAGTTAAGCATGTCAAATTTAAGAAGATATTGTCTGTATACTACATAAACAGTATATACTAATAGTATACTACATAAACAGTATATACTAATAGTATACTACATAAACAGTATATACTAATAGTATACTACATAAACAGTATATACTAATAGTATACTACATAAACAGTATATACTAATAGTATACTACATAAACTTTGCTATGATTGAATAATACTCATATGTATATTTCATTGATGCATATTTAGTGATTTATGTGATGCACTAATTTTTATTCATTTAATTATAAAGATAATTTTAGAAGTTTATCTAAACTCTTCTTTTATCTTATGATTGGATCCACAGAAAGCTTGTCTATTCTTATGCTTGTTTCATTTTCTGCATGTTTATAATATTTTCAGAGATTATATGAGAGATTGCATACATTTCAATATAATTTTAGATTAGTATGAGTAAATAAATTCTTGAAAGAATATTGCTTTACATATTGTGCATTTCTAACTTGAAACTTACTAATTATGTACTTGCAGTAGTTGCTACAAAACTATTATTTTAAAGAATATTGTGTGAATTTGCTTAATATTTGAAATATGCAGTGTTTATTTTAATGAAACAAATGTTGAATGAATACAGCTGTCTCTAAAAAGAAAAGTAAGTAAACTGTTATCTTTTAGAACGATGTGACCTGGATTGTGGCTACCATGGTCGTTGTCAGAATAATGTTTGTATATGCAACACTGGATGGTCTGGTCCTAAGTGTAACGAGAAACAATGTGATCCTCGTTGCCTTGAGCATGGACAGTGTGTTAATGGGACCTGTATATGTATTCAAGGCTGGAATGGATACTACTGTACTTTAGGTTGGTTGATTAATGTACTTTTAAAACATGCTATTTCCTTATAATACAGTGCTGTTCAAAAAAAGTGCATTGTGTAGAAATTTCACAAAAACATGTTATGTCACAGTAGAGGACAATAAAGACTATTGTCACTCAGAAGTATAAATGAAAGATATTTGGTATATATTTAAACCAAATTATTTATTTAAACAGTACTCAAAATAAACCAAAATGAGCATTTGCAACCTTTATCCACTAAACTCAACGTGTAAGGTCAAAATTAGATGCCCTTGGATTCCTTTTATACACCAGATTCCACATTCTGGGTGTGTTGTAAGATATTTACTCAATTTCACACTCATAACAAGACACTAAGCTGTATGATAAGTATAACGTTTTTCCTTACCTGTTACAATGCAAACATATTTTTTATAACTGTGTAAATTGCACATATCTTGTCATCCTCACATTTGCAGAGAATGGCTTTTAACCCTGCTGAATGAGATTATATGATGTAAATAATAAATTATGCAAATTTACATCATTAAGTAGTATGATGTCACCACATATACCTTTCATTCACATCTAATGTGATTTGCCACAACTGTAGCGTTTTAGGTTGTTTAATTGAACAATAATAACAATTTTGACAGGTGATGCAGTTTTTTAATACTACTGTACTATAATGCTATTATGTATAGTTAATAAATATGCTATTTTGCTCTTATGAATATATATCTTGCCAGGTATGTTAATTTAGTCATTCTAATATTCTGTTTATACAGCAAAATTTTATGTTGCATATTTAACAAAAGCCTGTTTTACCAGATTTGGTAGTAGAGTAGAATTCAGTTCATATCTATTAAAAAAATATTTTTATTTTAAATTCATAACATTCTGGCTGATAATTTGCAATATAGTAGTTGACATGTATGTTCTAATAAACTTATGTGTAGACAGTCTAATAAATCATACAGTTACACTATAATAAATGTAGAGGTGTTTATTAATTTATGACTTATTTATTAACAATATTGATTTAGTTACATGACAAAATCAAACAAGTGCTCTCAGTTTAACTAATGTTCCATATAGTGGAAATAACAAAAGGGATAAAAAAGATAAATAATTTTCAGTCAGATTGTTTTTGCGTAATTTGAAACGAAATCATGTCATGTTATAATTATTTCATCTAACTACTCAGCTCACTTGTTAGTAAGAGTATTTAGTATCATAGTAAATGTGTACATATGGTTTTATAATTGATGCGTAGAAATTTATGAAAAGCATTTTCAGATATATTATCATTAAGGACAAATAAAAATGACAAATGTGGATGCACAAGAACAGTATTTTTAATATTCTAACTTAAAAGTTTTTTGGTGTGTATTGCGTAAGTAAATATTTTGTTGTGATAGGCTAACACATTTTAATGTATTTTTATAAATTTATTTGTAGAAGGATGTCCAGAATCATGTAATCGACATGGCTCTTGCATAAAAGTTAATGACGATTGGCAATGCAAATGTGATGACGATTGGTCTGGAGAAAGCTGCAGTATACCTTTAGAAAAGATCTGTGATGACAAGATAGACAATGATAATGGTACATTAAATTTTTAATATTAATTTAAAACAATTCATTCATTGCTCTCATCCATGTATCAGTTTGTAATCACTCATGGAATTCTCAGGGAAAAAAGAATTTCATTTTTATTAATGTTAAGTGCTTAATTACACATTAATGTACATATTGTAGTCAAATATTGGGGTGCTATTTTAAAAATGTACTTGTGCAACACTTTTCTACTTGGCTAAGATAAAATTGTTCTACATTATTTATCATGAATAAGCAGCTGATTATTTGTCTTGGCTTAAAATAAATTGTTCTGCAGTTTGTTGATCTGCAAAAGTACTTAATCTGCTTAGATTAAGGAAGAAATTCTTAAATTAGTAATAATTACATTTATGCACATAAAATTACTTTATAAAGAAAGAAACATTTTTCTTGTTACACTCAATAAAAATTGCATTTAACTTTATTTTTAAAATTGTATGTTTGGGAATTTATTTTAAAACTTTTTATTTGTGTATAATTATTTCAAAAGGTCGCATAGTATAAATACTGCATTCTGATGTATTACATTTTAAGAGAGAGAGAGAGAGAGTATTTAACACTTATTGCAAAAAATATTTCCATAGATGGCTTAGTTGATTGTGCTGATAGTGAATGTTGCAAATCAAAGGCATGTGAAAACAATCCACTGTGCTTCTCATCTCCATCACCACTAGACATTTTACTACGCAAACAACCACCTGCTGTTACGGCATCATTCTTCCAACGCATGCAGTTTCTTATTGAAGATGGATCTGTTCAAAGCTATGCTCATAAAACTGCATTTAATGAAACGTAAGTATTAAAGTGTGTTAGCTATTGATGCAGATTATATTTCAATCTAAATTACTGATCTATCACTGCATAGGTAGAGTAGTAGTGCAGATTCATCTTCTTATATTCAGAGTTCATTGTAAATATTTATGGATTTGTATGCTTTAATGACAGAATGAAGCTGTTAGTTGTTTTTATATGTATTGTACTGTAGCTTGGCTTTTTGAGCTTTGTTACCAATATATTAGCTATATCGTTACAGATATAGTAAATGTGGCAAAATATAATGGTAAACTGAATTTCAATATAAATTAATATATAAATTTCGACAAAGCAATTTATGTACAATTTTTTCATTTTTCTTGCTGCAAAGTATGTTTTGGAATAATTTCAATGCCAGGTATGTGAAATTTTTAGTTAAAGTAAAATTTTATAGTATTAATTGTAATGTTTTCAGGATATTTTAGGATATACATTTTAGCTGTCAAAATAAGAATTGACCCCTCTTTATTAAAAAAGTAATGTTATATTATGTATACAAAATTTAATATACTTAAATTTTAATTTTATTAGCAATTATATTAATTTTATTTAGTAATTTTGATATGAAAATAGCATTGAAAACAATGCATTTTCATATTTTGTTCATTAATTTGTTTGTACTTTCCAGTCGAGTTGCTGTCATCAGAGGATGTGTGGTTAGTCAACTGGGGAATGGTTTGAAAGGTGTACGAGTTGGTGTTGGCTCTGATCATAGACTTGGTTTTACTATAACTAGAGATACTGGATGGTAAGTATCTTGAAATTTATATTGTTTCCTAGGTAAATTTGAAATTCTAAAATATTATATCACTTGTTCCACCAGGTCTGATTATTTTCAGTTGGAATGTGTTCACTAATTAGGCTTATTTCATTGTTTTAGGTTTGATTTGATGGTAAATGGTGGTGGTGCTGTTAATCTTGTGTTCCAAAGAGATCCATTTAAAACGCATGAACATACTGTTGTAGTTCCATGGAATGAAATTGTTGTGGTGACTAAAGTTGTTATGAAGATTAAAGAGGATACCTTGCCGGATTACAGATCCAATTTGTGCATGGAACATGATTATGACAATATGAAACCTGTTGTGCTGGCCACATGGAAACATGGATTCCAGGGAGGCTGTCCAGATAAAAGTGCTATCTTGGCAGAATCACAAGTAATCATGCCTCATTTTATTTTAAGTTAATTTAGTAATGTTTAAAATAACTAACATATTATAATGTTCACTATTGATTGGAATTAATAAAAATATTCTCCAATAAATATTTTTGTCTTGAAAAAAAATTGAGTTGAAACTACATGTAGATTCAACAAAAGAAAATTGACCAAAAGTATGTATTGCACTTTGCAGTATACATTAAACCATATTAGATATTTTTATTTCACTTCCCAGAAGTTTGTGCAGTGATTCAGTGGGTTTGCCTACTGCACTAGCAACCTGCAGGTTGTAGGCAGTGCAGGTTCAATTCCTGTAACTTACCGTGGGTGTATTTCTCTCATCTGTATCGAAAAATTTCTTTGTGTGTGTATTTCCATTACTTGACATTGTCTTGTGTTTGGCACAGTTTGGCCAAATATGGCCCTTTCAATCCGACCCAAAAGTTAGCATTGTGCAATAAATGCAAAACATTTCTTTGAGAAAACACAATATATTATGAATTTTTTATGCAATAAAAAACTTTTTGCATAAAAATTACATTTATAGTTCTTAGAATGTATAACTTTATTTTTTGAAGAACCTTACATGAAATACTATAGCATAGAAATATGAAATAATCATGTTTAGTGCTATTTAGAAATGTTCATTTTTAAGGTTAGAGTTATAATTATGTTGCAAAATGAAGCTTTTTTGAAAACATCAACTGGAAAAATGATTGTTAATTAAAAGTATTTTTGGTAACATGCTACAACTACATGAATTTCTTGTCATCGTCTTAACTAATGCTCTTTTCAATGTTCAATATAATTTTATGTCTAAGTTTATGTTTTTGTTGTCATGTAGGTGGTTCAAGAAAGCCTTTCAATCCCAGGTACCAATTTACATCTGGTCTACCACAGTAGTCGAATGGGTGGATACCTTTCTACTATTCAACTTAGACTGACACCAGATGAAGTGCCAGCTAGCCTCCGTTTTATTCATTTAAGAATATCTATTGAGGGTATTTTATTTGATAAGACATTTGAAGCTGCTGCCGCTATAAAATTTACTTATTCTTGGGACCGAAGGAATGTGTACAGACAAAAGGTTTATGGAGCTGCCACTGCTACTGGTAAACAAGGCTCAATTAAAATCTTTCATTTTTCACTTCTGTCTCTACTTTTTATCAATAAGTTATCCGGGAACTCCTTGAAAAGTATTTTATGAACTCTATATGTTGAAATAAATCAAGCAAAGTTAATACACTTAAGCCATTTTATTTACCTAAATATTCTGTAGCAAAGTATATAGTTAACTTGTATCTTTTCCTTCTAATCCTTTTAGTGAACTAAGTCCTTAAATACTTCCAGTATTAAAAAAAATTAGCTAATAATTAGTGCAGTAATTAAAACATGAACATTATAAAAGTTAATCTTAATATATATAAAAGGCAAACTTGCAATGACATACATGAATCACTTTTTAGCCTCACTCCCATTGGCTAGTTATATTCCAACTATCCTCACTCTCATTGGTTAAAGTTATATTCAAACTATCCTTGCTCTCTCATTGGCTAAAGTTATTAAATACTTTCATGAGAAATTGTTTGCACCAATAAACAAATGTTAAATTCATGATGTAGATATAAGGAATCTAGTAGTGCAAACAATAATATTTATGATAAAACAGTGGAAAGTGCAAGTGATGTTGATACCAAAACTTAGTAAAAATGCACATGAGGTAGTATAATTAAATTATTAATAAGTATGTAATTTTCTATTTCTGGCAATACCAATATGTTTAATTTTTTAGTTCTATTTAGAATTATTAATTGAGATGTAGGTTTTTGCCATGAGTTTAAATTTAATTCTCTGGGATTATTTTTGAGATTCAGATATATTTATTAATTGGTGTTCATTCTCTGAGTATTTTGAATTGTATTATGCTTCCAAATTTCTATGCATGAACAATGAATAATATCAAGGATATGATTCAATGCCCACTCGTTACTTATGATTCTGTAAAAGATAATAAGCACTTGAATAAATAAGTGGTTCTAAAGCTTGTTGAATTCTTATTTTAAGACCCTATCAATCTTAAAAGTGAGAAAGACAATGCCTTTAAAAATTCTCAAAATGCTAATTATTATGTTATTAAATTAAGAAAATATATTGTGACTTATTTTTATTGTACTGTTTACAGTTTTCGTGGGTTATGAATACAGTTCCTGTCCACATGTGATTTGGGAAGTGCAAACCACCCAAGTCAGTGGACATGATATGAGTATTTCTGAAATCGGCGGATGGAACTTGGATATCCATCATCGATATAACTTTCATGAAGGTATGCAATGAATTGTAATTTAATATTGTATCTATGCATTAGTTTTATTCTTTTATTTTCTCTGATTTCATGACTAGTAAGTTCTATTACACACTAGTCTGAAATAGGAACATTCTGGATCTATTTGAATTGAATAAGTTAACTCATGTTATAAAAATGCATCCCTTGTATCTTAATTAGAAGAAGTTATCAATTCAGAATTATTAGAATTAAATGAAAAACTAGATGAATTTTTCTTTAGTTTCAATGTCATGAGGCTACCCATAAAGCGAAACAAATTTAATTAGTTGTTCAAAGGTCTGGGTTTTAAAAATTGTTCATGAAAACATGTCACACATTCTTATATCTATTAAAATCTACTGTTTCATTAAATATTCCTCTTTGTTTTAAAGTAAAATTTAATTCAATAGATGAAAGGAAAATATATGTTAAATGTTTATATATTGTTCAGCTTAGTTTAAAATTTTATCTAACTGGATTTTGATTGCTAATTTAATGAGGCATTCAATTTCCAGTTTTGCCTGATCTGTAACTGCTATACACACAAGCAATTCGTTTATTAGTACTTTTGATAAAGTGAAATTAAATAATTCGTTTTATAGTAGAATCATTTCTTTTACTTCACAACTCTAATGTTAGTATGTTGCAAACAATAAATAGTGTAAAACAATTTATTGATTTTTCAGTAGTGCTATATAGAGATGAAAAATGTTAGTTTTATGTTGAGATAATATGAAAACAACTCTAATATATTAATGTAAGATATGTTTATTCTGTAAATTCTTAAAGTATATATCATTTTATGTAAATATTTCACACTTATAGGTATTCTTCAGAAAGGGGATGGCACAAACATGTATTTGAAAAACAAACCTCGAGTTCTTGTAACAACAATGGGAGATGGTCATCAAAGGCCAATGCATTGCCATCAATGTGATGGCATTTCTAAGAAACAAAGGCTATTGGCACCTGTTGCTTTAGCAGCTGCTCCAGACGGAAGCCTTTATATTGGGGATTTCAATTTAATTCGACGAGTCACTTTGGATGGTCATGTCAGCACCGTTGTAGAACTCAGGTAAAAAAATGAAATTTTGTTTGAATTATTCTTGTATAGAACTACATGTTGCTTTCATTTATGAAATTTCTTAACTTTGTCAATTTCTGCAAAATTCTTATACTATAGATTTTAAAATCGTACCTCATTTTTTTAAATTTGCATTTGCATTATACAATATTTAATTCCCTAAAACGAAATATGAATCTATTGAAATAAATAAAATTGAATGTTATTCTTATGGTTTTATTGATTATGCAAATGAACTCAATTTACAAAATAATCTCAATATAAAAAGTTGAATAAATTTGTAATTCACTTTTCAAAAAGAACAAAAGTCATTTATGTTATCAATACCAATATAGCAAATGTCAAATATGCTATGAAGCTGATTGATTTGATGCAATGATACTTATTTTTATTTTAAACTAGAGTTTTCATCTAAAAAATATATATGCATCTATCATTAGGTAAACTTATTAAAAATAGGACTTCAGCAAAGCTTATTTAATTCTTCATCTTATTTTATAAAAATGCTTTATCCTTGCATGAAAGTACATTTTGACAAAACAACTTTGTTATTAAATAATGTTACATTCAATATAAGAATTATTTTATCACTTAAAGCTTTTTACTAATTCATATGTTATTTTTGGATTTTTCTTCCACCCTAAATTGCTTGTACATTTTTCAAAAATTGTATTATTTTGCAAACAATGTAATTTATAAAATGTGCTATTCTACACAAAGAACGAAAGTTTAAAAGAATAAGTTTGGAAAGCAAAAGAAAATGCATGTTTACATGGAAAACGCACAGTTCCCAATACAATAAATAAGCTACAAATGTTTTCATTATATCTAAGTATTTCTTTTAACATCTGTAAATTCGAAAAGTTGTATCCCTATAGTATACAATATGTCTAGGTTTTTTAAAGGATAAGTTGTGCAGTAAGCCGACTTATTAATTTTTCTCATGCGTTAGTTAAAGTAAACTTACTTATAAGGAATTCAAAAATACAAACAATCTTGGACATATCTGCAAAACATGAGATATAACAATAGTGGTCTGAATGTCAAATAATGTATGATATTTTACACACACTTGCTTTAAAGAATGCCTGATAAAAGTTGTAAAATATATCTATTTTAATAATAAAATTATCAAATATGAAAATATTGCACATCTCATTCTATTCTTGATTCCTTAATTACCTCAATTTTATTAGTGCTGCTCAAGTGGCATATAGATACCACTTGGCTGTTGGTCCTGCTGACGGTAAGCTCTACATATCAGATCCAGAGAAACACCAAGTCTTTCGAGCTATAGAATACACCAACATTGCTGATATCAAAAATAACATTGAAGCAGTTGTAGGCAGTGGCGGAAAATGCTTACCTGGAGATAAGGTTCTTTGTGGCGATGGCCGGAAAGCACGAGATGCCAAGTTGGCTTATCCTAAAGGTAGGCATTCAACCTCTTACACTTTATCCAGGTATTTTCTATTCAATAAAATTTTAATCAGCTGTCAACAGCATACTTTATTAAATTTTAAAGTGTCATTTCATAAAAGCCAGGTCTCATAGGCATCTCTTTGAGGTGTGTACAGGATTCATGGACTTTAGGTGCTCTAGTCATCTTTTCTTTTCACATGGGATTTGCTGTCTGTAGTAAATATGGGTGTCACACATCCGGGATACCCAAGCAATCTTTTTTGCTTTCATCCTACTACTCTGTTCCCAATCCCCTTTTTTCCATTTCTCAACAATTTTTACTTAAAGCTGTCTGTTTGGCACAACTTGACCAAATATGGCCCTTGCCCCATGTTGCAAAACAACCAACCAATCATAAAAGCCAGGTGTGCTATTTTATTGGTTAAGTTCAGTAGAGCATTTATTTCAAGTGTAATCGATAAATGTACTTACTCTTGAAGATGCCATCAGAAACACATGAGCTAGAGTCTTGAACAGCATCAGGCTTCACTGTCCTGTGGGAATATACTGCTGTAATTTCGATGGGGAGATTGCTGCTGTTTGCCTTGCTGTGGATGAAATCGAAACCTGTCCTGAAAACAAGGTTTTATTTTTCATTGATTCTCAGTCAGCAATGTTAGATCTTACCACCCCTAGTGAAAATGAATATGATCTTGTGCATCAACATAGAGAAAAACTAAGCCACCTTGGAAACGTTAAAAAAAGTCACTCTTCAGTGAATTCCAAGTCACTGTATGGCAATGAACAGGCGGACCAATTGGCTAAGGCTGGAGACAGTTGGCCCAACCTAAACCCACTTTACCTCTAGTTAAGTAGAGGCTTGTTTGTAAAGACTAATAGACTCAATCTACAGAGATGTCTACAGGAAAGAACTGGAATGTTTTATTGTGGAATAAAGTTTGTGTCCCAGGTTCTTTTCCTACAGCTGTATGAGCCACTTGCTTTCGACTTCTTACTAGATAAGACTATTTACAAAGACACTTACACCATATTGGAGTAGCAAGATCAGCTATCTGTCCCCATGTCCCCTATGCAAACTAGATTAAATGACTGGAGATCACCTCAAATACTCCCCTAAAATTCCTGTTAATAGAATTATTAATACCATACGTAGTGCTTTAAAGCCATATATTTTCCTTCAAAACTATTGGGCTGCTTGTTGATGATTGATGGCCAATAGGCATAGAATAAAAAAATTATTCTAGAAATCAGTATTGTTATGAAAGTTATTTTAGAACAATTAACTAGAAATAATTATTTTTCCCAGGAATCAAAATTACAAGAAGTTTTAAACCTAACAGAGTAGGATGTTGCAGAAATAGGATTTCTAGCTCATCTTTTATCAGTAGAATGCAGATTTTAATGACCTGAAAGATTCTAGAAAATATTCTATCAAAATGCATTATGACTACTAAGAAAAGCAAAGCTGACTAAAGAATTATATGTTTCTCCTTTAAAACTTGATGGAAAGAGGTGTGTGAAACAACTGAATTAAAAATTTCTCTTATGACGAACAGGACTAGGATCCCTTACACCATTCTTAGAAATGCAATTCAGCTCTTTTATTTTTCTGCTATATACTTTTTAAAAAGAAAATAATCCGCAAGTAACAAGAAAAATGTGACTGCAACTTACATTTTCGGACAGTTCTTGTGCTTAATTGAAAGGCTGAATTTGTATTTGTTGAGTCACTGAGTTTGCTAAGGGAAAGTTTTCCCACAACAAATGGGATTTCAGGAAAATTCATCCAAAAATGCTTTTTATCTGGAAAACACCAAAATATGCAAAATAATCTCAAAAATACCAAAATGACCAGAAAATTGCCATTTCTCATAAAACAGGAAAATACCACAACAAAAACACTTAAAGCAGTTTAGGTTTTTTTATGAAAGACATTTTTATTCACTCTCGAAAAACATTTCAGTCTTTGACTGAATTCCCCACCCCAAAAAAGGGAAATCCTAGCCGTAGTTATCTGTTTGATTGAAAGTTGGTCTAAACTTAAAATTAATTGCTGTGTTTCAGATATTGAATATCTCAATTATTCAAATTTTGTAAAGGCTACTGATTTTGAATTTTCAATTTGTAATTAAAAATGAAATAACTGGAATTTTTCAAAATAAGGAAATTCACAGTGATGGATGAGGGACAAACTAATGAGAAATTTGTGTATGAGAGAAATGAAAAATGCACATCGAGTAAATGGAATATATTTGAAACATTTCAATTTACTTCTAGAATTCCTAGCAAAATATGTTACTGGCTACTTCTGTTTACAGAATTAATCTAGATTATCTTCTCAAGTTAAAAATAGTAATCAACAGTAGAGTAAAAAGCTAAATATGAAAATTTTCATGAGAATGTATAACTGAGTCTATAGCAACTTATGCTTCCTTATATATATATAATGTATGTGTATATATATGTACATATTACAGTTTGTAATCACCTGTGTACCTGTGCTTTTAAATGGGTACATGTGTAGTACAGATCTGTAATTTGGGCATATGAATAATTAAGATGACACAGATTTAGGTAAAGATTTATAAATACACATGTGCTCACTTCGATCATGTACACGTGAAATCTTAATCTGCAGCCTAGACAAGAATACCAGTGTTATTTATAGCTTCCAAGTATTAGCTAAAATTAGTTCTTGAAATGCAAGGAACTAAATACTCAGATCAGATATACAGAGCACGTTGAGTACTCAAATATCTTGTAAACCTCCTATCATTTTATTTCCATCTTTAAAACATGACTTTAGAATAGAAATAAATTTTTTCATTACTTTAAAATTATTGTTGAATTTGTATGAACATTTATTTGTGGTTTTCTGGTAACTTACAGAAATGTAAAAATATTTAAACCTATTCAGCTGTCAATTTGAACAAAAATATGTTCCCTCTTTGGGAAATACCCTGATAATTTGTCCCTAAATTTATTTTCTCTTTTACTTTAGGATTAGCAATTTCTGCTTATGGTGAAATGTATATTGCTGATGGTACAAATATAAGGATGGTGGATCGCAGTGGCATTATTCACACCATAATTGGAGATCATTATCACAAGAGTCATTGGAAACCTTTCCCATGTGGGAGAACTGTTTCATTATCCCAAGTAAGTTCAGATATTGCTTTTTAAGTATCTCAAATAATTTTAAAATGTTATCCTCTGTGTTTTGTTGTGTTAGTTTGTGCTATTCAAAACAAGAATTAATTTCAAAAAGAATTTTATAGCTGGTAAATGGATATCTATTGATGTTTCTTTTTATTGTACATTGCATGGCATATTCCTAAAAAAGTTTTGTTAGAGATTACTGGTAATTGAAAAACCATTTGCTCTAAAAGTTTTAATATATATTAATTCCTTTCTTAAGTTTGTTTTAAATTACCTATTTTCATCTTTGAAACATATATTTTAAATTTGTTTTGAAAGCTTTTATTTCTTCCATAAGTTTGCCTTAAATTCTTTACATATATCTTAACAAAACTGAGAACAGAAGCTAGTTTAGAAGTAACTGATTAATTTAAAACTTAATCTAATTTTATATTTATGCTTATTTTTGGAGTTTTTCTGTGTTTAAGATTTTTTATTAAATACATCATTCAACCTATTTTTATAGATTAGTTCCTATTTATAAGTGTTAAGTCATTGAATCAAATATTCGAAGCTCTTTTAAATTTAAGTTAAGAAAAGATTGGAGTATTTGATTGGCTTACAAGTGAAACGCACAGTCAAAAATATAGTTCTGAAAAGCGAAAAAATTGTACTCACTTTGCTATATTCATTAAGTTTGTTTCTCAAGACGAACTTCACCACATTCTGGTCTAGAAATACTGAAAAACTTACTCAAAGGTATTAACTTTGTTTCATTTGTAAGCCGCAATTTACAATCATTAAAAGTATGCATATATTTATTTATATATCTGTTTAATTTCATATAGATATAAATTGAGAAATTTTATGTTGATTAATTTATATTAGATTTGTTTGCATACTTTTAACTATTCACTTGTAATTTTAATTTAACAAACTTAACTTTTATGTTGATTCATTTGTTTTATATAAACAATTGGTACTCTTTCATTTAGGTTCATTTGAGATGGCCCACCGAACTGGCTATTAATCCTTTAGATAATTCTTTGCATATACTGGATGACCACATTGTCCTACGTCTCACACCAGACAAGCGTTTGAAAGTGGTTGCTGGACGACCTATGCAATGTCCTATACTTCCTGCTGCTGCTGAAAAATCAGACATCGCAATCGAAAGCTATCTCGAATCACCACAGAGCATCTCCTTTTCCCCGAGTGGTGAGCTGTACATAGCAGAGAGCGATTCTCAGTTGATCAACAGGGTACGAGTAGTCAGCAGTGAAGGAAGAATAGTGACCTATGCTGGAGCAGAATCCAAGTGCAGTTGTTTGGACATCAACTGCAAATGCTTTGATGAAGAACATAACTTAGCTGCCAAGTCCCAACTTAGCACGATATCATCAATTTCCATAACACCAGATGGCTGCCTGCACATCTGTGACCAGGGCAACCTACGAATACGATCAGTGGTCACTTCTCTGCCAAAGGCTAATGAGTTAGGAGAGTTCCACATTTACTCATCGGAAACTCAAGAGATATATATTTTCAACAGGCATGGTCAGCATACTGCTACCAAGAACATCCTCACTGGGAAGACTATGTACCTGTTTTCGTACAATGTCAATACAAGTCTGGGCAAACTGAGCACTGTTACTGATGAAGCCGGGAACAAGATTTACATCCTTAGAGACTACAGCAACCAGGTCAATACCATTGAGAATACCCAGGGTGGTAAATGCCATTTGGAGATGTCACGAATGCAGATGCTACAGGGATTCACTACACCAGATAACTTTAAGACGTCTTTCGAGTACCAAGGTAGTACGGGTTTGCTGAGGAGTAAGTTGGACAGTTCCAGGAAGGCTTATGTGTTCAATTATGACAACTACGGCCGCTTGATACATGCAGTCACTCCAACTGGTCAAATTATCAAGCTTAGTTACAATTTAAGTATCAAGGGAGCATCTGTAACTGTGACACAGAATGATAAGGAAATGCTGTCTTTGCTGATCAGAGGATTGGATGTTACTAAGAAGACTGGTAAGGTTCAACTTTTCAACTAAGAACTAGTATTAAGTTCAACTTTTTAATTATAAAAGTTTAAAAGCTTTTTATTGACCCGGGAAAGCTGTGCTGTACCGTTTGATACCAGTGAAAATGGGTTTAGAAATTTGCGATTTCCTCCTATGAATGTCAATTTTTTTCAAGTTTGATAGTATATGTCATTTTATAAGAGAGTGAAGGAAGACCTCCAGGTGAATTCACAACAAAAAATTGGCTGTTACTACATTAATAACATAAAAACAATATACAAAATTGAAATTTGAAAAAAAAAATTAATTCTGGCTTTTTTCTTGATTAAGCCAAAATAACTTAATTTTAGGCAGGAAAAGGAAATATAAGTTGGAAGTATTTTCCTTTTATTGCCATGCCTTAAATTTTCTCATAAGATCACTTAAATATGTTACATCTACTGTTTAAATATGTTAAAATTACTATTTTAATCGTCATGTAATCCCATTACCCCACAACATTGATATATTTAACACATTGAAACAAACTTGCATAGACATAACCCTCTAATAGCATTGATTTATTGTCTCAAGTAGTGCAGTAAAAAATTATGACAACCGTTAAAGTACACAATACTTACTAGTATTAATTCTCAAGTTGTATATAGAAAAAGGTTTAGAATGCACTCTTAAAAATACTGCATTTAAATTGCACTGTCACTATAAAACAAGTGCACAAATATATGGATCTAGTCTTAAATAATAGTTTTAGCTAAGATTTAAACTCAACTCACTGGTTAAGTGCTGTAAATAAGTTTCATGTTTATGTCAATATTATATAAAGATGTGCTCTCCCCACAAAACTAAAAATTGCATAACATTTGTTATTCAATTTATCGTGTTTCAATTTTATAAAGTTTGAATCTGGTGATAAATATTTAACTGAGACATTGGGAAAGATGTGCATTTCACTTCGTTATCTTACAATTTTGAAAAATGTTTTAGATTGAAATTATTGTGTCCGCAGCTATTCTCTCATTCTGTTTTGCTTTATTTTTAAGCTTGATATATTAAGTTATGGTGGTTTTATTTTCCAGGTCTCATGCAGCAGCGAATTACTCAATTCCAAGATGGAAGCCTAATTCTTAGCTTGGATGACTCTAAAACTATTGAAATGGAAACTGTACCCAGCCCTGTTATAACTGACCAGAACGAAGTCTTGGGTGAAATTTTCCCAGTTCCTGCAAAGCTGAAAGCAACTTTGAGTGATGATGTCATTCAAAGATTTGAGTGGAAGTATTACCTGCGTAGGGAGGGAAAAGGCAAGAATAGGCAGATTACACAAGTTGGAAGAAAAATCAAAGTAAGAAGCTGCTATTGTTGTCTTTAATTTATAGACGTTCAAATATATTTTAAACATTTGAATGATGCTCTATTGCCAGTTTACAAGGTTGATTTCGTTATTTTGTAGCTCTTTAGAGACAATGCTGTAACAAAATTTTTTACAACCTCCTACGAATTTGATCTCCCTTTTTGGTTCCTTGTATAAATTTTAATGTCCCTAAATGTTCTAAAACATTTCAGAATGATTTTTTTTTGCATTAAAAGGCTTGTAGATTACATATATTAAAGAAATTGATTTCATTTGTTTAAAATTTATTACTCTGAAAGGTATTCAATTATAATTTACGTAATTTGTTAAATATTTGAACTTTAAAAATATTTTGTGCTCGTTTGTAGAAAGGACTATGGACTTTTTGACGTTTCTCAAATCCAGTTGCTTTTTAGAAATATTTCAAATCAGCTTATCTTATATCTTCTGCATAATCATTAATGCATAATTTTCAAAAATACTTCGAATGTGCAAATTTAGTTTTACATTGGACTTTTAAATTTAGTCACTGTCAATTTTCCTTACCAACACATGTTACATTTATTTCATCCTATACTTTCATAGGTGAATGGAGAAATTCTGGTTGCAGTTGAATTCGACAGAGAGCAGTATAGTGAAATCGTATATGACAAAAACCAGATTCCTCTCATAACTGTGCATTTTGATGAATTAGGCCGACCAACTCAGTGGCAACCAAGCCAGAACATTACACCTGTTCAACTTAAGTATGATAAGTTTGGCCGTTTGGAGCGATGGGAAAGAGGATCGCTTTCTGAGCATTATTCATTCGACATGAATGGTCGACTTGCTGATGTTCGTTACTCAGATAGCAGTGGAATTATGTACAAGTATGATGATGGCCCTGCAGCATTGGTAAGAATAAGTTTTTTCATTACCAATATCAAAATTGAGGCTTGCCCTTACGAAACATTTTTATAGAATTGTATAAAAATTTCTATAGAATGTGGTCTATAGAACACAATAGAATTAGGGCCCATTTTACTATAAGCTCTATAAGGTATGTTATGTTGAAACCTCTATAGAAGCTTATTTGTTTTATTTCATGACTTTACTTCTCTATAGAATTCTATAGCAATACATTTCTTTGGAATCAGCTCTTTTCCTGTAGAATTTTTTCTATAGAAATGTAATTTCATTTCTCTACAGAAAGCTGTATAGAATTCTATGGAACCCTATAAAAATGTTTCGTTTGGGTATGCACTACTTATATTGAATAATTAAAGAATTGTAAAAAGTTGAATTTATCTGTTACTGTAATAAGTCATGTGCAAAAATTCAGGATTAAACATCTTTTCATTGAATATAACAAAATAGGCAAAATTCCCGTGGCCATATGCATTCTTTATTTATCCTACTACATGTAGTTTTTAGGAAGCTTGAATTGGTTAGTTTCTTTTAAATTGAAGCTTATACTAAAAATGATCACTTGTGGATGTCTGATCTATTGCTGTTACAATGTTTTCAATATGTCAATTAAACATTTTGTTTAGCTTTATCAATGCTTAAATTCTGATGAGTTTAGTATGTAAAAGTGACATATTTTAATAAAGATGCATAGACCTTTATGACCTGTTTATATAAAAGCTATTTTTCAAACATATTGCTTCTTGCATGAAAGTTAATACCCTAATACAAAACTGGATGTAGTAATTTTTTATACATTAGCTTACATGTTTCATTTTTGTTATTGCTGAATGAAATTCAACAAAAAATTGCATGCCACGGAATTTATACTATTTAGTACTTCCTAATTTTTCAACTTTTTATAAATAAAAATAATTGTATTTTAAACATTGGGTACATAAATTGATTATTACAGTGCTAAAAGGATTACCTAATTTGCACTGCACTATTTCAAGAGAGTGACAAAATGTTATACTCTAACTCTTATGATATATTTTAAAATCTGTTAGACAAAATTGTACTTTCAAATTGTATTCTCAGAGGGGGGTTTCTTATCAGAAATGTTTTACTTTTTAAAATATTTGTTTTAGATATGCTAAAATTAAATAATAAATATATTTAATTAGATATGCTTTAATAGTATGTTCACTATTAAATTTCGTAATTGAAAAACCATTTGCAATTGCTAAATACAATACATGACAAAATATATTCCTCACTGAAACAGCAACTACAACTGTTTATTTTTCTAGTTATTAGTTTTTAGTAAAATATTATTATGGTATTTATATTAGTTTTGTCTTTGTTATTTAGCCTACGGAAGTCATTCTACCTAGCGGCAGTCGCTATCTGTTACAGTATGATTCTGTGGGAAGCCTCCAAAACATTATAATGCCAAATGGGCACAAACATGAGATTGCTGTTCAAATATCATTTGGATTCTACAAGCAGCTGTACTTATCCCCAGGTGTCAAGTATCCATATGTGATTCAGACAAATGAGTTTGGACAAGTATTAGTTAAACAGCTTCCCAAAAACAAGGGCCGTGTCTTGTACAAGTATGACGAAGGTGGCCTACTTTCAACCCAATTCTGTGGAACTGAACGCACTGATTACACATACTATGAACAAAAATCCCTACTTAAATCTGTAGTAAAGGCTGCATCTGGATTAGAAGTGAAGATCGATTACCGATATCATGGATCGTTGCTGAAAGAAGAGCGACATCGTTTCAGCAGCCGCAGTGGAATGGATGGGGCCAAGTATAAGTTTGTCTACGATGGCCGTCTTTCATCTGCTGTTGTCGAAATCAATGGAAAGAGCTCTTCAGAAATAAAGTATCGATATAACACTGAAACTGGCATACTGGAGCAGATCCAGCACTTCATTATTCATCGGCCCAAAATCAACAGCATATTCATTCAAGATGAAATGAGGCAGTACTCTAAGACCATTGCGCTTGATGCGTATGGCAGAATCGTCGTTCTCGCTGTGACCCTCTGGAATAAGGAGATATATTCCTTGAATCTGATGTATGATAACCGAAACAGAGTCAAGCAGTCACACATGAAAATAGGTCGTGAAGGGATGCCTAATGTTTGCAATTACACCTACACTTTGGATGGTTTCATAGAGGAAGTAATCGGAGCCGACAAATGGCGCTATGCATATGATATCAATGGAAACCTGAACAACATATTTGACGGCCAACATCAGTTGTCCTTGCGATACGACGACAGCGACCGTTTGTTAGGCTATGGAGACTCTGTGCCATACAATGTAGATGATAGGGGCTTCATCGTCGAAAGGGGCGAAGAGAAATTCAGCTTCAATGCTGATGGGCAACTGACGCATGCATTCCAACTTCACCAATATGAAGCTTTCTACTATTACGACCACAAAAGCAGGCTGATTGCCCGTAAGGACCACAAGGGCAATGTCACTCAGTACTTTTATTCTGACCCACTGCATGAAAACCGACTGACCCACTTGCACTATCCTAAAGGCGAGATTACATTCATCTTTATTTATGATAGTAGTGGCCACCTGATGTTCATTCAGCAAGAAGGTATAAAATATTATGTTGCCAGTGACCATTTGGGAACACCTGTTGCACTCTTCAATGCTGAGGGGGTGATTGTGAAAGAAATGAGCAGGACCCCATTTGGGCGTATGCTGTCAGATAATAATCCAGATTTTTATTTACCTGTGGATTTCCAAGGTGGTATTAGAGATCCTCTTACCAATTTGATCCATTATGGTGGACGTGTTTATGATCCTCTTGGAGCTCAGTGGCTGGTTCCGGATCTAAACTCTGTGCCTCGTCTGCTAAAGAACCCCTACAATTTGCATCTTCATCGATTTTATAACAATGATCCCATCAATCTATTCAAAGAGGATGATCACCTTACTGGTAAGCATGTTTTAGAAGTGTGATATAAAAATTTAAAATGAATATAAATTCATGTTTAAATGGAATGAGATTCAAATTTTCAGTTTTAAGACTTACAAATAGAAAAGTAGATACATTTTTACTGGCTAAAATTGCTTTCCAACTTCATTCTGAGAAAAAATTGCCTGTCTTCTTTATCTTCAATTTGAAAAGTTTTGGTTCAAAGTTAAAACTTTTATATTTTCAAATGTTTTTAATTTACTTTTGTTTTAATTCCATCTTCTTATTTTAAGGCATTCGAAATTCTTCCATGAAACCAAAAGTTTAAGTGTAGGATTTTGTTTCATTTCATCGCCTTCTAAAGGCGTATTATAAGCCTCTTAGGTTTGTTTTCTCAGTGAAATTTTTAGATTTTAACTCTTGTTAGCTTTATTATAGTTTTTTTCATTATATGTATATATAAAGCATAAAAGTAATTTTTAATACTGAACTAAATATTTTAGACTAACTCAGTTTTACTAATTACATATTATTAATTTTGAATATTGAAATGATCTATCACATTTCTTAGTGTTAAATGTTATAATTTAAAGCTAAGTTCAACTTCTAAATTTTAGTTCCTTTCTGTAAGTGGAATGATTCAATCATCTGTTTCTATACAGGTTTAGAGAAATTTGACTGAAACACTACTTAAATCAAAATGTGTTTTAATTCTGGTGTACATAGAGGAATAAAACATTGATTATTATTGAAAAATTGATTTATAGAATTAAAATCAGATTATTTTGTCTTCTGAAATTTTTAAGCACTCAATCACTACATTGAATTTTTCAAACATTTTGAACATTCAAAATTTGATAGATGCTTGGAATTGTATTGATATATTGGATGCAGTGCAAACATTTTTGTCTTTCAAAATTTATATTTGTCAATTTGTTCAAACATGTGTATTAATTATTTCAGATTTAGAAGACTGGTTAGGTGTAGTAGGATTCAACACAAACAACATCATGGCATCTCATTGCCCAGTCAAAAGCTGCAGCAAATCCTCCTACTTGCAGGAATGTCCCCCTGCAATATCTGGAATCAGCTGTGCGATCAATTCTCTATCCATGGAATTTCACAGATTTTCCACTGTTCCTAAAACAGAAGTTAAAATAAGTAACACCTTCCCACATGCTGCAAACACCCGCCTGACCACCATACAGTCTGTCCTGGGTGACGGCGTCTTACTGTCGAATCACAACGGCAAAGCTCTGGTGAACACTGTGTCGGATGGACCAACCATACTCCGTGACGTTGTCGTCACCGTCTTCAACGACACCAACATGATGAACTTGTATTTCTCAAAGAACGGCCAGGACTTGTTCTTCTTTGTTCAAGAAGATGCCAGCAGGGCCCAACGAAACTGGGATCAATTGCAAAGGTTGGGTACGATGTTCAATGTCACGATGCATAATGTTGACCCCAATGAAGGAAGCAGTGGCCAAGTGGACATAAAACTGCAAAGCCCCAGCATGATTCTCAACATTAGATACGGGACCACAGTCGCTGAAGAGTACCGACGCTTGGTACGGCTCGGTAAGCACAGGGCCATCGAGGAAGCTTGGCTGCATGAGAAGGAGATCGCCATAAGCGGGCACAAGGACATGTACGAGTGGTCGAAACTGGAGAAGGAGGAGCTTATATCAAGTGGTAGCATTGCGAAATATCATGGTGCTTACATTCATGATGTTGGGCAATTCCCTGAACTCGTGGATGATCCTAGTAACATAATATTCAAAAAGGAGAGCTTGAGGAAGAGACGGAATAGACCTCGAAAGCCAAAATAGAAGCGAGATTTGAGCCTGTATTGATATTTTTATTATTTGAACTGCAGTTGCTGATGGACGTTGACTTTCTCTGTTTTTTATGTTTTTTACACCATCTTCAGAGCAACTTCATTTAAATCACACATTCACTCGTCTGACTGAATGTCCCCTGTGATTCTGACCCATGTTGGGTTATTGACATTTCAAATTATCCAATTTGTACCAAGGTACAACTCAAGAAGCTTTATGATATCCTGTCCGAATTTTGCACATCGACTTCCAAAACACACTTTTATGAGCTACATTTGGAGAAGGTGAGAGTGAAGTGGCACACGATGACTGTACAAAGGTTCACTTGTCTGATGGAAGTAGTACATTATATAATATACTGTATTTTACAACTTATTGACCCACACACAGAGGTGAGAGTATTCGAAATGCACAGTGACTGTACAAAGCGATTTCACTTGTATGCTGTATAGAGTTATGTAATGGAACGTACTACAGTTACAGTTCACTTGTTTACGTGAGGGCAACCTCAGATGCAAGAGTTCCGGATAATGCTCAAACAGTAGGATCCACAAGATGCATTCTTTAACTCTTAAAAACACACAGAAACCAATATCTGACTGAGCATGTGTACCCAAGTTTTTTTTCATCACTGTGCAATATGGTACTCTTCATCTAACATCATGATGGAAAAGTAATTTTCAGTAGTTACTTCCTTATAACTACTGATGTCTAAAAATGTGATTTTGTAGAAAAACACTAGGTTTATACAAAAGTAAAAAAATACAACCCCTGTGCATGTGTACACTTCGGGGGCTCAATTTTACCCTTGCAATTTTGTAGAAATGTCAATCTATTTGTTGATGAGCCTGGTATACTTTCATAAGGCTCTTTTTTATAGGCTTCTTTATTTGCTTAGCCTGGCAAAATTTTCTCTGACATCTCACTAGCTTTGGACCAAAAATGAAATGATGTTCTTGAAACCATTGTTTTATTTATAAAATTATTTTGCATGCATATATATCAATTCACATTGCATATAATATTTCCCCTCAGTGATGTTATTGAGACATAACAAAAGTATATATTGTAACCTATTATTTGTATCAATTTTACTAATTATGATCATCATGTACCAGGATTTTATTTAATAAGAAATTATGAATCAACCTAAAATTTCCATTTTGAATCATGGGAATAATTTTTCTATCTTACAATATACTTAATACATTTATCTTTAGTGTGAAGAAATTCATCGTAAGAAAACGTATTTCTATCATTAAAATCTACATTAGAGCTGCCAACATTGTCATGTATTTTTGAAGGGAAGATTTTTTATAAAAAATGGTGTTTTTAGAGGGAAGAGATGGCTATGCCTATCGATAACTAAAAAAATCTCTCTTGACCTCCCAAGAGTGATCGGCACACCCTGCTTCTGAATTTTGACTGGGCATTTACCTTTAGTCCCATTTGCATCGCATTGGATTGTGCAACTTGTCTACTCTGGACATGTTAATATGAACAGCAACAACATTTTAGATTTGCCTTGATCTTAGAGTGTACAGCTCTATCTGTTTTAGCTTCTCAGTTATACTGAACTACAAGGCATCACATACTCAAGAGTATCAATAAATGTAGGATAAAAGAAAAGTAGTAAACTGCATGTGATACAAATGTTAACAACCAGCATGAAATTTTTAGCTTTGCTTAACCTCATTACACTTTTGCGTTTTATCCAGTTTTGAAGATTTAATCATGTAGTCTTTATAAATAATATCTTTTGAATTAAAGAATTTAGTAAGATTCTCAGTTCTGAAACTAAAGCAATTTATTGCAATTCCATACAACTTTTGAATATGTGGATTCGAGGTAAGATTAACAAGCCAGGTAAAATGTGCACCTGTTTACGTAACATCACAAGCATGCTATTTCAATATATACTATTGTTTAAATTCAAATAAATTACAAGCACGATTTTTTAATTTTAGGATAAAGTCACAAAAATCCAATCTGCACTCACATTAACTTTTCATCATGGACTTACAAAAAGTACCAACTTTGTTTTTGTATTGCAGCTAATCAATTTCTGCCTAGAGCCATTCTATACAGATCTGCTCGGGCCATTCAATCTACCACTCTACTGAGCTGAAGCGTTGTTCCTAGTCTATAAAATGACACTGTTGGCAACTCTAATCCAAATCAATTCGATTCCAGCTAAACGATTCCGGAATTTGTACACTTCAGGAAATCCTTGAAAACTGGTAAAACAGATATGGAGCACTCCTGGGATTTTTTCATATTTTGATTCTGATTATTCATATTGCTCGAAAATAATTTATTTAAATTTCCAAATTGGTTTTAAAACGTATTCGACGGGAGGGAGACAACAGGAACAAAAAGGAAAATCTAGATCTAAATGTAGCCCCTAGATGGCACCACGATCTGTTGGATCTAGATTTTCATTCAATGCTTTTCACGCTAACGGAAACTATCGGCTCTTATTTTTGGATTATCAGTTTCTTTTGGTATGCTTTTATCTCATACGTTTCAGTCAAATATGAGGAAGGAGAGGTGTAAGAAGCATAAATGATGGCTGGAAATTTGATACTACGTTGACTGAAATGAATATTTTAACAGCTCGATTTTTTCAATTGGAAAGTGCAATCTTGTTTCCAAATCGCTATCCTGGAAAACTTGAAAATACTCCTGGAATCGTTTAAAGCCATTTCCTTGTTTCCAGTGCTCACGTTTCAATAGCGAAGACTCCGAATCCCGATCTCTCTCACGAATTTCGTTCTCTGCGAAAGAAAGCAAGCTGAATGACTTTTTACTCCCACCTCAGGCTTCACACTTTCGCTGTCTCAAGTCGACGCTTAGTTCCGATCTATGTGTGTGTGACTGTCTGGTTCCAAATGAAACAAAGGACACTGGTGCTGCTGCACAACCCACAGGGTAATGAAAAGATTATTCTTTTTATGCTATGATTGTTGGAAAGCAATGCCATGGACTTTTCCACCGATCATTTTTGAATTTGTAAAAAGAATAGTGCACAATCAGGTCTGCAAATTTATATTTGATTGATGAGAGCCATGTATGTTAATAAACTGTATATTAAATTTTTAATTAAGTCTCAGTATCTCTCTTTTATTTCTACACTTACACGCATTGGCTTTTTATTTGTCGAGGGCTTACAAGTGGAAAGTCAAAGACAGTTCCGAGAAAACGAAAGGGAAAAATTCTACTCGTTATATACTCACTGAATGTGTTTCTCAACATCCAATCGAACCTCCATACGATGAAAATGTCTTGGCAGACTTCAGTCAGGAAAAGTACCTTCCCAAAATACTATTTTATTGGCGGATGTGAGAAGACATTGCGAATCCTTTAGCTTGCTGACGAATTAATCTCATTGAATTGGGATGGTAGGTTGTTTTAGCGCAAGGATCACAAGACAACGTCAAGTAAAAAATGTAAAGGGATTGGAGAAGCGGAAAAAGATCGCTTGGGTATCCCTAGATCACGACCCCCGTGTTTACTAGAGACGGTAAACTCCATGTGAAAAAAGTAACGGACTGGCAACCGGAGAGTTGCGAGTTCGAATCCAACCAAAAGACCGTCGTGTACGGTAAATCTGTCTTGGCCTCAAATGTCCCCAGTTTGGCGTGGAGTGGAAGTTCAGGTGTTGCCTCGTCATCTGACTGGTTCAAAATTAGGTGGTGCTGTCCTGGGACCTTTCCCTTCGGGGTTGATCCCGGACTGTCGTCAATGGCCCGTTGTGCTGCTCTAGTGCGACGTTTATTAATTACCATATGAAAAGAAAAGATCACTAGAGTACCTCGGGTCCCTGAGGGCTTAAATCTTTAGCAGGGTTTTGTTTCAGCGCAAGGACCATATTTGTCCAAGACACGATCAAGTAAGAAAGGGGGAAAGAAGCAGAAAAGGATAGCTTGGGTATCCCGAGAGCGCGATCGTTGTGTTTACTAAAGACAGTAAATCCCGTGTGAAAAGTAATCACTTGGGTCCGAGTGATCTTCCCCCTTTCATTTTTACCCTCGCCTACCCTTTTGCTTTTTCTTCCTCCCTCGTGTTGTCTGCCTTGTGCCTGGTGTAGCTTGACCCATGCGCCATAAAACCTGAAAACAACCAATCGTGAAGCCAGTACACATAAAGCCGATGTGCCCGAAGACCCTCTTTGAAGTAGAAGCGCAACTTGAATACTTTAAAACTACAAAATGCCTCAATGGTAATTGGGAAGAATATTGCGTTAAAATCATAAAACATTCAAGAATACGGAATTTCAGTAACAATTATGTAACAAAAGTGCCCAGTGATTAGCACCAGATGCACGTTTATTCGGATAACTTGAATTTTGAGACGAATTTGGTAAATATAAATCGGTAGCTTACATGTGAAACACGTCAAGTCGAAAATAGTTTTGAGGAAACTAAGAAATTCTACTCGCACTAGCTAAACTCACTTTCTCAAGGAGAAATCTAACCTTCGGGCAAAGAAAAATGGCTTAGTGGACTTCACCATCGAAAAATCAACTCATTCTTGGTCTAGATAAACTAAAAATCGTATCTTTAAATTTTTTACTTAGTTTGTTATACTTGTAAACCGATTATATATATATATATAATTAAATGTAATTTTGGGGATTAAATTTCGAATTTACCTGTTATACTGATAACTATTGTCCGAAATTTCACTTGGATTTTTTAGCCATTCCTTTTATGGACATTTTTTTTCCTGGTTAATTCTTTACGCCTAACATCACTGTTTTAAATTTTGTGCCTTTTGACATAAAAACATTACAAATGCAATTTAATAAAACACTAAAATTTCGCTTGAGAATTTTACGCTTCAAATTACAATACTCAAAACCAAGATTGTGACAAATGGCTAAAATAAAGCTTCACAAAATGTGTTGACACAATTCTGTTCACGTCGCTGCTTGGTACTATTCAATTTTAGAGGAAAAGAATTTCTATTGTCCACTTTTAGAAGTCAGTTTTTGTGGTGGAAAATGGGAACAAGTATTTGCTTTCTTTTGTAAATTTTATAAAAAATGAAATTCCAAGTTCTTGAATTGTCTTATTTCATTTACATTGCGAAAAAGTTTATTTTTGATTAACTTAAAGGACAGATTTTTATTTTAAAGGCATTTTTAAGGGAGAATTTTTAAATTATTCAATGTGGAACCTTATGAATAAGTTTGAAACATTGTCATTTTAGAAAACACGTGTTAAATATGAATAAAGACCATTTAAAAAAACATTGCACTGGTATTTGTTATTTTGAGAGTTAGTTGTACCATGTATTCTATTTACAAAAATCTGGCTTTTCTTACATTAGACATCAAAACCATACAATAATTAGTTTAGTGATTTTTCTATTGCATACAATATAAACTATTCTTAAGAATGGGGCTTTTTAATTAATCAGTTGAAGGTTAAGTAATCCAATGTGATAATGATTTCAACAATAGTAGTGGGAATAGTTTTACATTCATATTCGTAATTGAGATTATCTTTTATGTTGAACAGTGTAATTTACTATGTGTGGGACAAACTGAACGTGAGTAAAATCAACGTGATTACAAACGCTCTGGTGAATTTGACGACGCATATGAACAGATCATTCCGCTACACGTGTTTTTAATCTATGGCAAGTGGGAACAGTTATAATCGAATTCGTCATTTGACTTTGGAAAATTGGGTTCCGTTGCCACGTTAGTCTCCTCGAAATCCGGACCAAAGCTTGGTCAGTCTTCAAGAACCAGGGGAGACCGCGAGGAGGTGTGGTCCGACTTCTCTCCCACACATGTGCCCAAAATGTCCATTCACTTTTGCACCAACTCATGTGCTTGAAGAAAAGCTGCTCTCTTCAGTGGATTCCCGCACATGTGGAAACATTGAAAGATATGAAGCTGCAGATGTGTATTGTCAAAGGAAGCCAGAGAACTAAATGCTGGACGAACCCAAATAACTCTTACTGGTGCTAATGCTTAGGTAGAATTCAAACTCCTATCACAAAAAATAAAACAAATTTGTGAGGGAATACAATATCTAGATTGAGAACAGGACATTTTAAAGGCATGAAAATTAACAGTGATGGAATCAGAACGTATTGATATTGTAACAGCTGTTTGGGAGTTGAACTCACATTTAATCATATATTCGCCTGCCCTGCAATAGTAGCTGCTCTTCAGAACATCGATTACCATCCTGAAGAACAGCTTTACAGCGAGAAAATAATCGCCAGAGCTGTGCAAAATACACACATCGACATTTGATTCAGAAAAGGGACACAACAGCCGAAAAGTACGATAACTGTTCCTTGAAACAAACGAAACGATCAATTCGTTTTATTACATTATTCAATCTACTTTTTTAGTCTGTTGGTCCCATGTGAGGGATGTAATGAAATTATATCTAACCGTGATGTGTAGATTGATTTAATGTTTATGCAAGTGATCCAAGTTAAACTACACTGCTCAAAACAATTAAAGGATATTGAGGTTGTGGGTGGATCTTGCGGCTGGGGAATTGTTTAGATGAGTGATACATGATCGACAGACGTGGTAGGCTATATGAGAAAAAAATTCATTTTATTGAGTATTTGGGTATAAAAGGAGAAAACACAATTTGTGCATATGAGAAAAAACGAATAAAAAAGGGTGTTTCCTTGAAAGAAAATCGTCTTTAGTAGGGGGTATGGTTTCCCCGGACGGCCAGCAACGTTGAACACCTTTGAGGCATGGAGTCAATGAGGCTATTAATGAGGAGCTGGGGCATTCTGTCCCATTTCTCCAGAAGAGCTCTTTCCAGTTCTTGGAGAGTTTGTGGGGGTGGTAAGCGGCCAGCAATTCGTTTGCCTAGATTGTCCCAAACATGCTCTATTGGGCTCATGTCCGGAGAACACGTTGGCCATTCCATTCGTCTGATTCTTTCCTCGAAAAGGAAATCATCCACCAAGTTAGCACGATGTGGGCCTGCAATTGTCGTCCATTAACATGAAGTCATCTCCAATTGCTGCAGCGTAAGGGACTACGATAGGTCTGAGGATCTCATCCCTATATCGGTGACCAGTCAGACCTCCATTTCGAATGATGTGGTTGATCGGTTGGCCCATCAATGGAGATGCCAGCATAGACCATCACTCCCCCACCGCCAAATCTGACACTTCCGTGCACGAACGCAGGATTGTTTCTAGTGCCACGTTCCCTCCAGATGAAAATACGCCTATTATCAGGATGAACAGAAAAACGGGACTCGTCAGAGAAAAGAATATTGCGCCATTCATTTCTCCTCCAGTTCACATGCTCTGTTGCCCACTCCCTGCGGGCGCGACGGTGCCTTGCTGTTAACGTAACACATACCATTGGTCGGCGAGCATACAGACCTACAGCGTGGAGCCGATTTCGGACAGTTTGAGTCGAAACTGTGGTGGCAGTAGCCGAGCGAAGGTGTTGTTGAAGAAGAGTAGCATTCATATTTCGGTGTCTCCGAGCCATTAGCGTTAAATATCGATCTTCATTGGGCGTTGTTGCACGTCTACGACCTTGTCCTGGTCTTCGGCCTGCATTTCCAGTCTCCAAAAAACGGTTCCAGATCCTGGAAATCACACTTTGTGAAACTCCAGTGGCTTCTGCTACTTCGGCTTGTGTTTGGCCTCCTTCTAACCGACCAACAACTCTCCAACCTTCTGAATCGGTTAAATGACTTCGTTGAGACATCGCACTCATCGAAACAACGCACTTACTGAATGTCGATCATTCTTTTCCGCTTCGTCTTTCGTTAAGTTGAAAGCCAAATTTCATTCTCTGCCGCTAAAGCGTCGTTTCTGACGTCAAACTCAAAATTTGCATACTCCGAAGTTTGAAAATGAGAAAAATCTGCATTTGTGACTCTTCCATTTTATGCAAAAAAAATTCGCTTATACTGTTATTTTATATAAGACTTACAGTATCCTTCAATTGTTTTGAGCAGTGTATATCCAATAAAAAGTTCTAAATGTATGTTTAACAGGGGGAAATTTTGTTCTGAGTTTGTACCCTGATACACTCTTCAATACTTCCCTTCTTTTAGTATTACGTGGTGTTGTCCTCGGATCTTTCCCTTTGGGATTGATCCCGGACCGTCACCAATAGCCCATTGTGTTGCTCCAGTGTGACGTTAATTGAAATACCCCCCTTCTTTTAGTGATGTTGTTTCCACCCTAGGTTGGAAGAGTAACGGATTAGCAACTGGAGGGTTGCGAGTTCGAATCAAACCAAAGACAGTCATGTAAAAAGGGACTGGTGCACTTTAAATCTGTCGTGGTGTGGAAGTTTTGAGAGTGGGGTGCCAGCTCAGGTGTGACCTCGTCATCTGACCGTGGTCAAAATTAATTAACTTTCCCTTCGGGTTTGATCTCGGACAGTCGCCAAAAGCCCATTGTGTTGCTCCAGTACGACGTTAATTAAAATGCTTAGGTACCATACCAATTGGTTTCGACGAGATGTCGTGTCCATCAAGATCTAAACGATTTTGTTAATGACGAGATATTACCAATATTTTGATGATGACGAGATCAATATCTGGTCAGTTTTCTTCTAATGACGAGATATCTCGTCCATCAAGATTTTTCATTTGTGTCCTAATCTAAAGAATGGCAAGATATCTTGTTGATACAACCACCAGGAGAGTTATCTGACAATGTTTCAATTCGGCGAGCGTTAAAAGCAGTTTCGTACGTTCTATTGAGAAACTACCCACTGAAATAATAAAATGCGATCTAAATCCGAAAATTTACAACCAATCCAAATTTCAAAAGCGTTTGTTCTTTCTAAAAGCATTGAAATATTCAGAAATACAATAACATCTTTTATTTCGGTCTATAAAAGCTATTTTCAATCGCGTTCTTTTCCAAAACCCACGTTTCTAGAGTCCAACGTGTGTTCGAAAACGTGCGTTCTGTAATGGTCAGTGGAGAACCCCGTATCAATTACTGATGCAACAGGAATCCATAATCGCAGACCTCTGCCGTACCTCAAGTACGGTCTTCCAGGAGGTCTGGAGGGCCGCGGTGGCCCGGTTGGAAGAGCAACGGACTAGCAACCGAAGGGTTGCAAGTTCAAATCCAGCCAAACACCGCCGTGTACAAAGGGGGCTGGTGCACGTTAAATCTGTCGTGGCCTCAAATGTCCTCACGTTGGCGTGGTGTGGAAGTTTGGAGAGTGGGGTGCCAGCTCAGGTGTTGCCTCGTCATCTGACCGTGGTTCAAAATTACGTGGTGTTGTCCTCGGATCTTTCCCTTTGGGATTGATCCCGGACCGTCACCAATAGCCCATTGTGTTGCTCCAGTGTGACGTTAATTGAAATTCCCCCCCCCCAGGAGGTCTGATTTCTTTATGTAATACGGAACATTAAACTTCTGCGAGTCGAAGAGACAGGATCTATTTCTAACACTAGATGAATGAGGACATTTTTTTACTTGATTTGTCTTAATTTAAACAGACAACTTTTCCGAATTATATAATGTCGGTGTGGTGTGGAAGTTTGGAGAGTGGAGTGCCAGCTCAGGTGTTGCCTCGTCATCTGACCATGGTTCAAAATTATGTGGTGTCCTCGATCTGTCCTTTCGGGATTGATCCCGGACAGTCGTCAATAGCCCGTTATGTTGCTCTAGTGCGACGTTAATTAATTACCATTATCACCGAATTATATAAACCACTAAAATAAAAAGTAATGGCTTTATTAGTATTATGTATATATTTAACTTTAAATGTATGCATTATTTGTAAATAGGTAGGTATTTTAATTAACGTCACACTGGAGCAAGACAACGGGCTATTGGTGACCGTCCGGGATCAATTACAAAGGTAAAGATCCGAGAACAACACCACGTAATTTTGAACAACGTTCAGACGATGAGGCAGCACCTGATCCCTTCATAGAAGTCTTGTATAAATCTCACAACTAGTAACTAGTAATAATTAGCATGGTTTATTGGTTACACATATACTCCGATTTCGTACTATTTGGGATTGATCCCGGACCGTCACCAATAGCCCATTGTGTAGCTCTAGTGTGACGTTAATGGAAATACCCCCCCCCCCCCCGATTTCGTACTTGATCTATTGGGTTGCGAGTGCGGATCCAACCAAAGACCGTCGTGTAAAAAGGTGGCTGGTGTATGTTAAATTTGTCAGGGCCTCAAACGTCCTCATGCTGGCGTATTGTGAAAGTTTGGTGATTGGGGTGCCATTTCAGGTGTGACCTCGTCATCTGACCGTGGTTCAAAATTACGTGGTGTTGTCCTTGATCATTCCCTTCAGGGGTTTGTCCCGGACCGTCGCCAATAGCCCGTTGTGTTAGTCCAGTGGGACATTAATTAAATACCTACCTACCTTGATCTAGCCCAGTTGGTAGAGTCGCGTATTAGCAACCGGGTAAGTTGGTAGTTCAATTAACTTCGCTTTGGAGGAACATAAAGGTCTGTCTTGGCCATAAATGCCCTGATGGTTGGCATGGTGTGGAAGTTTGCAGAATGGGCTGTTGACCTCGTCATCCGACCGTGGTTCAAAATTTCGCGGTATTGTCGTCGATCTTTCCCTACGGGATTGATCCCAGACCGTCACCAATAGCCCATTCCGTTGCTCCAGCGACGTTAACTAACTACCGAATGTTATCAATACAAGATATTGCGTTTATTAATAATTTAAGGGGGGAGGGTATTTCAATTAACGTCACACTGGAGCAACACAATGGGCTATTGGTGACGGTCCGGGATCAATCCCAAAGGGAAAGATCCGAGGACAACACCACGTAATTTTGAACCACGGTCAGATGACGAGGCAACACCTGAGCTGGCACCCCACTCTCCAAACTTCCACACCACGCCAACGTGAGGACATTTGAGGCCACGACAGATTTAACGTGCACCAGCCCCCTTTGTACACGACGGTGTTTGGCTGGATTCGAACTCGCAACCCTTCGGTTGCTAGTCCGTTACTCTTCCAACCGGGCCACCGCGGCCCATTAATAATTTAAGTTTCGGCAGTTTAAGTGAAAAATCTAACCTTGAATAGTTTTAAAATTATCGATACGAAATTCAAATTATGGTTTAATTGCAATAAACTGGTATTGTAATATCGAAGTTTCCAAAATTAGAGGGCTGCGGTGGCCCGGTTGGAAGAGTAACGGACTAGCAACCGAAGGGTTGCGAGTTCGAATCCAGCCAAACACCGTCGTGTACAAAGGGGGCTGGTGCACGTTAAATCTGTCGTGGCCTCAAATGTCCTCACGTTGGCGTGGCGTGGAAGTTTGGAGAGTGGGGTGCCAGCTCAGGTGTTGCCTCGTCATCTGACCGTGGTTCAAAATTACGTGGTGTTGTCCTCGGATCTTTCCCTTTGGGATTGATCCCGGACCGTCACCAATAGCCCATTGTGTAGCTCCAGTGTGACGTTAATTGAAATACCCCCCCCACCCCACCCCCCACAATACCGTATTTGTTTTATGAATTTCGTATTTGTTTTATGAATTTCGAATTTTCAATTTTGAAGCGGGGCTTTTTTGATGATTTATAGAAATGATACTTTTATTTAAACTAAAGATGCACTACTCTTTGCGAAAATTGCAACACCATGAAGGAATCATGCAAATTAAAAGAAACTTGCAGGAAATACAAAACAAGTTAGGATATGCAAATGATTAGAATTACAAAGCGATCACGCATGTGTGGGCCGAGAAACACCCTCTAAGCTCCCAAGTGAGCCATGTATAAAAAGTACTGTAAAGGTGCGTTAAAATGTGTGTATCATCGTTTGACTGCTGTAAATGATTGATTAGAAGTCAATATGCCTCGCAAAAAAAAACGCAGTGCCATACGAGCAAGTAACGGAGTTCGAAAGGGGCCGTATGATCGTCCTCCGTGAGGGTGGACTTTCGTATCGTGAAATCGCCACTCGCACGGGGCGAAAGGCAACAACAGTGATGCGTGTGTGGAAGAGATGGACCGTGGAGAACCGGACAAGTCGAAATCCCGGCAGTGGATCACGCAACATGACGTCACCACGGGACGACAGACACCTCATCCGCATGGGGGTGACGGACCGTACAGCGTCCTCTTGTGCGTTGGCATAACATTGGAGCACGTCTACAGTTGGGTCATTGTCTGCTCCCACGGTTCTGCTGCGCCATGGGCTACGTGCAAGGATTCCCCTGTTCAGGATTCCCTTGGCGCTGAACCACCGACGCCTCCGGCTACATTGGGTTCATCAACACAGTCAATGGCGTGCCGATTGCATCAAGTCGTCTTCTCAGATGAGTCCCGCTACAATCTGGACTATAACGATGGACGCGTACTCGTCAGACGCTACAGAGGTGAACGCCTTCTCCCGGAGTGTCTTATTCATCGTCATACGAACGCCTGGCGTTATGGTCTGGGGCGCTATTGGATATGATGGTCGATCTCGCCTACTCCAAATTGTGGAGACCCTGAACAGCAGGCGCTACATCAAGGAAGTTGTGGAGCCAGAGGTCCTACCCCCTCCTGCAACGCATTCCCAGAGCTGTATTTCAGCAAGACAATGCCCGTCCACATGTTTCTCGGAATGTACAAGTCTTCTTCAGGGAACGACAGGTTCCGCTTCCATGGCCTGCACACGTTCCCCGGATATGTCTCCCATTGAGCATATCTGGGATTACTTCGGACGGCGACTCGCTCGCTCGTCGGGCAGAGAGTACGGCTGAACTTTGCCATCAGATAGAGGCCATCCGGAATGCCATTCCTCAGCATTACATTCAGAATCTATGATTCGATGCCACGAAGTGAACAGTCTCTCATCGCTTCACAAGATATTGATTTTCGGCATTTTTGTTTTATTGCTCTGACCGTTTATTTAAACCACTTTAAGTAATACGTGGAATAAATTTCATTTATTTCTGATGATTCTTTCATAGTGTTGCAATTTTCGCAAACAGTAGTGTATACTCTATTCGGTCAAAATGCATGTCATAAAACAAGGGAAAATAAAATTCATTTTGATTCGTGTAGATGCGTACTAAGCCTTCAAAAAATATACAATATTCGAAGAGTAGAGTGTTAGGAATAGGAACGTTGAGTTCGAAACTCAATCCAGTCAAAGCTCGTCGTGTACGTGGGGGCTGGAGAACGTTAAATCTCTCATGGCTTCGGATGTCTTGACGTTGTTGAAGTGAAGTTTGGAGGGTGGGGTGCCTACTCGGGTGTTGACCACGTCATTTGATCGTGATTCAAATTGACGAGGTCTTATCCTAGGATCTTATCGGAATTTATCCCGGACCTTCACCAATAGTCCGTTTTGTTGCTCCATTTCGACGTTAACCCTCCTGGTGGTTGTCTCGACGAGGTATCTCGTCAATGGCAAAACTGACCAGATCTTGTTGAACTTGATCTCATCATTACAAGAAAACACGATCATTAGAAGGGAACACGATCATTTGAAGAAAACAGACCAGATCTTGATCTCGTAATCATAAGAAAATCGGTAATATTTTGACGAGATATCTCGTCATTAGCAAATTTGGTGAGATCTTGATGGACGAGGTATCTCGTCGAAACCACTTGGTAGGTTAATTCAACTTCCTTCCCTTCCTGGCCAGTTAGGTTTTTCTAGGTAGGTAATTAATTAACGTCGCACTGGAGCAACACAACGGGCTCTTAGCGACGGTCCGGGATCCATCCCAAAGAGAAAGATCCAAGGACAATGCCTCGTCATTTTGAACCATCGTCTGTTGACGAGAATAACACCTGTGAGCTTTCACCCCACTCTCCAGACTTACACACCACGTCAATGTGAGGAAATTTGAGGCTTTTGGCTTTACCTATCTCGAACTAGCCCTCTGCTTGCTAATTCTTTGCTCTTCGGGCTATTAGCCCCTTTGTGTTCCTCCAGTGCGACAACGGGCTAATAACCCGTTGTGTTGCTCCAGTGCGACGTGAATTAAAAATACCAAATACCAATCCACTGGGCTACCACGGCCCCAGAAAAAGTTTAGAAAAAATACATTTGTTTTCTTCCCAATTTAGAATTACATTGATTGGTGGATCATTAGAAATGAACGCCACCTATTAATGTATTTTTACATTAATAGGTAGCGTTCACTACCCCTACACTTCTTCCCATTAGCATTTTTATATTAAATAGGGGAAGGTGGGTATCTTGGACATATGTGTACCTTGGACCTAGTGATTGTGGCTCTATCAGTTGGGTTAGTTTAAAACCATAGTAGTTTGTCTATTTGCCTATAGAGGCCTCTAGTTGATGAGAGTTGCAGAGTTTAATTGGTGAAAAATAAAACTACTTTTCACTCTTGAATGTAAGTATTTTGCTTTTACTACTTTTTCTTCTCTAACCACTACATTTTTTTTTCATGATTTAATGATAGTACAACCTTTTAAAGCATTCCCTAAGCTACAAAGTCATGAGTTTAAAACAAGGTTTAGACTAACCTCAAAATGGCTGATTGCCTATTTTTGAAATATGACCAATTGTTGTACCTTGATCCTAGTGAAAGTGTTGTACCTTGGACCAGTTCAAAGTACACCTCTGATAAAATTAATGCAACCAAATAAGTGTTCAATAAATTCAATTATTAAATGATATTTCTATTAAGATACATAAAAAATTAATATCTTCTAAATTTAAGGTAGTTAGGTTAGGCCTATACTGGAACATATAATTTAATTGCTGTTAGTTGATGTTTATTGTTTATATCCAGGAAAAGGCAGGAAAATGTCACGAAGTAAAATTGGAGTGAAAAGAAAACCTATTGTAAAAAAAGATATTGAGAAGGCAGTAGAATTATAGATAAAAAATGACTGTCTATGGAGCTGCGAAACAAATGAACATTTCAAAGACGATCTTGTTGAGAAGCTTTAAATCACACAAGGAATCAGGATCGGAAAGGTTTTGTTATAAGAACAATGATGTTAGAAAAGTGTTTTCAGATGAAGGGGAGATCGTTTTAGTTGAGTATATTAAAAAAGCTGCTCATCTTCATTATGGCTTAATGTTAAGAGTTGTCCAAATTTTAGCCTACCAGTTTGCTTAAGAAAATAACCAACCATATGACAAGTTCTGGGATGACAATAAAATGGCAGGAAAGTACTGATTACGTACTTTCCGCAAAAAATATGCTATGGAGCTGATCTTATGGCGACCAGAAGCAACAAGCCTGGCTCGATCAACAGCCTTTAATAATGCAAATGTATCTTTGTTTTTTTGAGAACTATAAAAAGGTCCAACAAAAATACCCTGGAATTTCAGCCTATAACATGGAATTGTGAGGAGACAGGCATATCAACTGTACACGTCCCGCCTAAGGTCCTGGAATCAAAAGGCCTAAAATAAGTTGGATAAATGACAAATGCTGAGAGCGGAACCAACATAACTCTGATTCCTGCAATCAATGCTGGTGGTGGATTCATACCTCCTATGTTAGTTTTTCCGCGTGTAAATTTTAAAGATTACATGCTGAAAGGTGCGCCAGTAGGGAATATTGGAGGTGTCACAATCCGTTTGGGTGGTCTAATGAGGATATCTTTTATGAGTTTTTCAAACATTTTGTCAAGCATAGTCGATCAAACAAGGAAAACCCAGCAATTCTTCTTTATAACCACGAAAGTCACGTATCAGTTAAATCAATCTAGCTGGCCAGAGATAATGGTATTACATTGGTTACGTTATTCCACATACAATCCACAAAATGCAGCCACTAAACCGTGGTGTTTTTGGCCCCTTCAAAGTTTATTTCAATACAGCAATGCAAGAATGGATGATGAGGTCACATAATGTTGGAAAACCAGCAACAATCTATGATGTTGCTCAGCTAGTGGGAAAAGCTTTCCCTTTAGCTTTCACACTCCAACAAACATTATTCATGGTTTTGAAGCATCTGGAATAGAACCTTTAAACATTAATATGTTTAATGATCATGAGTATCTGCCTGCCAATGCAGCCTTTGAGTGACTCCCAAACTCAAAATGATAAAACTGATGGCGAAAACCAAGAAAGTATTCAGACAGACTTACAAGTAACACAGGACCCTGTGCTGAATTGTGGTCCTTCAACCTCGGATTTTACTAATGCTCGGACCCCATCTTTGAAGATAGTATCACCAGAACAAATAAGGCCTTATCCTAAAGCCCAGCCACGAAAGAACACACGGAGGGGTAGGCCGAAAGAAAAATCCTGTGTTTTGACTGAAACACCAATAAAAAACAAACAGAAGAAAAGGCACTAAAAGAATTTAAAAAGCTGAAAAAAGCCAGACAAATAAGTTGAAAAAAGCTATTAAAAGGAAATTAGCTTACAGTTCTGATTCAGATATTGAAGAAATTGAATTAGACGACTTGTGTGAACAGTCAGGAAACTCAGAAGAGAATTTCACTGATTTCGAAGATCCAGATTATGAAAGTATGAATGTCGGTGCTTTCATTTTAGTAAAAATATCATCCAAGAAAACTAAAATATTTAGTAGCAGAAATAGTTGCAGTTAATGAAGATTCCTTTGATGTTCAGTACCTGAAAAAAAATCAGAACTTCCGAAAGTTTACCAAAGTAGATAACAGTTTACAAAGTGGACAAAGATGTGAGTTTTAAGCTTCCCAAACCAAATATTGGTGGTTCAGCTCGACAACTAGAAAAATTAACATTTGGTGTTAATCTTTCACAATTTAATGTTGAAAGAGTTATATTAAAGTTTTAAATTCTGATTTAATTTTAGGTATACTGTGGAAGTGCGACGTTTAAAAAGTTATATTTTAGATTGAACTATAAGACTGTGACCCACATAAGACTACAGTGGGCCACAAGTTAGTTCTATAAACTATTGTATTTACATTGTACTTTTGTTAACCTACTTATGTTTAATAAATATAAATATCAAGTTACTCACATTTTTATTTGAATTTTACCTCGATGTAAAATTGTGGTCCAAGGTACAACATATCTAGGACCGAAGTGCAACACGGATGATGTACCTTGGTCCTAATGTAAACATTTTTTCTCTTATAAAAATTACATAAAGAAGTATTCTACACTTTCCTAAAAAATATATATAGTACATAAATAACTAAAGTTTGATAAAACATCATTCTTAATACTTAAAAATCAACATTACGCAAGTAAAAAATTAAAATGTCAAAAAAGGTCCAAGGTACAACACCTTCCCCTACTATTTATATTTTTTGTTTATCCAAAAAGCAATATATTTTGGGATTTTCCCAAAATTCGTATTCTGAAAAAGAAACGGCTAAGAGGGCAACGGCATTACGTTTCGGCTGTGCCACCCATTCAAGATCCCCATTTTGAGAGATTTTAATAAAAAAGTTAGAGAAAGGTAAAAAGGCCTCTGGGAGCATTACGGTCGTAAAACAAAATTGGCATGGAGCCGGGCATTTTCGTGCGTTGCCCTCATGAGAGGGTACGTGCCCTGGGCTCACCACTGAGTACGCCACTAGAAGGGGCGACACCTCTAATTTGGTAGTCAAAGAATGAATACCTTTGCAAAAGAACAATTTGGGAATTTTGGTATATTTGCAAAGGTGACTTTAAGAATAAAAATCAGTTTAGAATTGAAAAAGTATAAATAACTGTTTTTGAAAAATTCTTGATGTCAAGTTATTTTTATTAAAATATGATATCGGTGCTATCGTTGTGGTTATGGTTACCTTAAATACAGTATCTTCGATTTAAATAAATATTCAAGCTTCCGGTAATGGTTATAAAGAGTTTGAGTCCTGATGGTTGTCTTGACGAGGTAGCGCGTCATTAGCAAAACCATTAGCAGATCTTTATGGACGAGATATTTCGTCATTAGAAAACTGACCAGATCTTGATCGCGTCATCATCAAAAGATTGGTAATATCTTGACGAAATATGTCGTCATTAGCAAAATTGACCAGATCTTGAGATGAGGTGTCTCGTTGAAACCCCATAGAGGGGGTTAAGAGACTTTATAAAATTGCCCTTATACTTAATATTCTAACTCAACTATTTTCACCAGTATACCTTGACGCACTGGTGTGTCTTTCAAATGGTGAAGTGGTTTAAATTCTGTAAGATTTATTTCCTTTCCGTGGTTAAGCTTTGAACTTTTGACAAGTTTGTTCACAAATAATTTTAAGGAATACCCGCATAAATAATTTTGAGAATTAATTTTTATCATATCGCGTAACTAAATTGTTTCAAAGTATTTTTAAATGCCACTTAAGACAAGGCAATTTTCGTTTCTACAAATCAAACCAAACGAATTATACCTTTTTGGTAAGATTGGGAAAAAATATAATATATTTTTGGTATGCCTCAGAATTTTAGTAATTTGTTTATGAGCGTCATGAGATAAAAGGTTGAAAATCGCTGTCTTAACTTATTGATAAACATTCAGAGCAACTATATTTCTCATAAAAACGTGTCTTATCGTGTCCTTGTTTTTGACCTGGTATCACCAAAAGAAAAGGTGTCAAAAGATACAAAAAGAAACAAAAAATGATCAGTCATACCCTTTACATGACCCTCCCCAAAGTGACGGATGGTCACAAATGATTTGTTTGACACGATTCTGTATCTCTTGTAATGTTTCAAATCTGTCGCCTTGCGCAACTCTAAGAAAACCTATCTTCCCCAAAAGCAAAAAGTAAATGAAACGTGGTCCTAACTTCAGAAGCCTAATGATGCGAAAAGAAATTCGGCGGAAGGAAAAGTATATAATCACACATGGGAAGGAGGAGAGCGAAGAAAAAAGATATTTCTCAACTTTTCAATGGAAACCGACTGAAACGGAATCTTTGAAATTGAGTAGACTCAAGGTCAAAGGGTGAGCAGTATGCCTATCCATCCAACCGAGATTATTAAAGCTCACCTCATTAAATGTTTGCATTCTCTTCTGAAATTTTAGTATAGATCCGATCACACATAGCTCTGAAATCATCGAGGTGTAGTAGTCGTTTTTAACAAAATTTGAATCAAATGCATTAATTGTTTATCTTAATCATTGTGATTTCATTAATTATAAATGCGTCTAGGCAATTTCGGATTAATGGAACTGAACACTGCATGGTGACAGTATCGATTTAGGCACTTGTGAAGTTGTTTATGGCAGACATCTATGTGATCCAGAAAATTAATTAACATGACTTTGATGCGTAAATGACAAAGTAGGTGACAGGGACAAGTCTAATACGCTTGCTGAAAAAAAGCACGGAATTAACTACTTAATCCCTGACCTTTGCATTAAATGGAATTTCTCCTAATCTGTTTCATTGGAAACCGTTTCAGATTTAAACTAAATAGCTAAAAGTAATGAGCTTGATGTCCTGTAAAGCAAATCAAATTCAATGACTACGATCCATATTTTAATACTAACTTCTGCTTTAAGCACTTTGGAATTTTAAAAATTTAATACTTAAAAAATCGACCAAGAATAAAAAAGATCCTTTTAGATCCTAGCACTCTAAAGGGGTCGCGGCCCCACAATCTTCACATTCTTCAATATTAACGAAAATATATACTTGGAAAAAATTAAATGCTTATATTTTTTCATCTTAAATGACAAGGAATGGCCGTGGCTAGCAATCTACGAGTTATTGCTTTTGCAGATTTGATTTCTCTCTGAGTGTATTTCTTCTGTGTCAAAAAAGCTTTCCTTGTGGATTCATTTATGAGTCGCGGATTAGCAACGGGAGGGTTGAGAGTTCGAAACTCGATCCATATACAGACCGTCGTGTAAAGGGGGGTGGGTGCAAGTTAAATCTCTCGTGGCCTCAAATTTCCTCCTGCTGGCGTGGTGTAGAAGTTTGAAGAGTGGAGTACCAGCTCAAGTAATAACCAAGTGTTGACCTCGTCATTTGACTGGTTCTAAATTACTAGGTGTTATCCTTTCGGATTGAATCAGGACCCCGTCATGTTGCTCCAGTGGGACGCAAGTTCAATTACCTACCTATCTGAAATGTGTGAGATATTGTCTAATTAGTCATCAGACTTTCATTCTAGAGCTTGATTTAATTAGTAAAAGTTTTTCTTTAAATCGTTTACGAATGAATCTTGGAATTTGATTGTGGCGGAGATTTTTTACTTTGAATAATGCAAGTCGCAAATGCTCAAGGGTGGACCCGAACCGTCACCAAATGTCCTTTGTGTTGCTCCAGTGAGACAAATTCAATTACTTACTTACCATTTATTTTACGTTGCTTGGCGCAGCTTGGCCAAATATGGTCCTTGTGCCATAAAACCCAATAAAATAACTTAAACACAAGAAAGAAACGAATTTGCAAAGTCTGACCTATCTCAATTTCAAATCCCCTCAACCGAAGCAAACTGGTTTCTATTTAGACGCAGCTGAAAACCAAACTTTGGAAAGAAAAGTAGTTTCCAAATCCACCTCAAAGTCATAAAATCAAATGCTCAAAACTAAAATCCCCACCTGAAAAACAAATACACCCATATAGTGCTTCAAAATAGCAACCTACCTGTTCACCAGGTTGATTCGAAGAAAAAAAGTCCGTCACTCACACGAGGTACGAAACGGCATTGACCTTGCCCACATGCATAACCCAAAGGGGGCAGGGAAAGAGATCTTCAGGGGTTACCTTTCACCCCAACTCTCACCTCTCCTGCCCCGCGACAGCAATGCGGAAGAAAAAGTTCTTACCCACAGGTTGAGAAAGGGAGAAAAAAAAAGAAAAGATTCGTAGGATTCCCTCACCTCCACCCCACTAAATAAACGTTCCCCCTCAATGTCGTGGGAAAATGTGCTCTAAAAAATACCGTTACTCGTAGCAAATCGCGTGTCCCCACCTCTCCGAACATATTCATTCATGGAACTCGAAAGAGCGCCTGGGTACATGCTATTTCATTCATGAGTTTTCCCTACAAGTAATTTGAAAAAAAATGTGGTTTATCTGTATTGGGCTATGAACATTTAAATCGGAAAAGAGTAATTACAGAAAAAAATCGAAGGGAAATATAATAAGTAAAATATCCAGTGACATAAACAATCTGAAGTATTTATTGAATATTCTGAAATAGCACATGGGTTCGATGACTTGAACATGGAATGAAACAAATGCCAGGCACTTCATCGATCTTCTAATAAAATAGACAGGGCATGTGGAGTCGCTGTCGTAAGATCTCTGAAGGGTAAATCACTAGGCTTTATGAAGATTGGCTATTGATGCGCAGACTAGTGTTTTTGATCATGGTGGATAATCACTTTAACCAATCAATAATTTAGGATTCATGCTTTTTCCCACAACCTTGTGACGGATCTTCAAGCCCAGCGATCGGTAGAAATAACATGAAGTGGTTTGAACATACTCCGTCTATTTCATTAGAAGGTCGATGCCATCTGGCTTCCCAATACTTCTGTACTCTGCTACTAGAAGTATTTAGTGCAGTGCACGTGTCTAAGTGTTGAGCCGTCATATGTTGTCTACTATTACGTTAAATACCGTCAGAAGAGTCAACAATGTTGCAATAAAATAAGTGTGCACGCAAACAGTCATGAAAAGAAACTCAACCACTGAAGTCTTATTTGAAGAGTCTGGAACGACGCCACTGTTGGAAAGAAGGCATTTCCCAAGATGTATCCTTTTTATGATTAAATGATAAAATAACCAAATTGAGTCCTAAATTAATAGATCAAAGGTGAGTTCAGACATGAATAAGATAACTACACCTTAAAAAGATGAAAATATCGGTTGTTCCTTTTCTTTGGGGTCTATGAAGCAATAGTATGAATTAAGATATCACAGCTTACGAATAAGTCGTCATGTCTATATATTCATTGACCTTATAATGAAATAGATAAAGCATGTGAGCGCAGCTTCATGCTATTTCTTCCGATCGCTCGGTTTGTAAATCTGTCACGTGGTTGTGGGATAAAGCACGTGTCACTGTGAGACAAATTATTTATTAGTTAAAATGATTATCCAGCGTGATTTAAAACACTAGTCTGCGCTTCGATAGCCAATAGATTAGTTTATTAATTTTATTTCATGAGGTTTAGAACCTTAACGCAAATGTTATGTGCGAGTCTACTGGTTACTTATATTACAATAAACGTAAAGTTCGAATTATTTCTTCACGCTTCATTTATTTAATGATGACCAATATAGTGTAATGAAATATTGAAAAGGTGTTGAAGACTTTTGTATACACATTTTACATTTAAAAAAATAATATTTAATAAAATATTGACACTAGTTAATGAAGAACATTAATTTAATTATGCAATTTGTATTTAATACACTTGTACGCTATGAGGGTAGGTGTACAACTTGGCATTTTTTTTATCTTTTCATAGTTTAATATTTGAATTTAACTAATTTAATCTCTTGATCAATTGCAATTCAATTATAAACGTTTGACGTAAGAATATTGATAATAACGAATATAACTCAACAAAAAATTAAAACTTTTTTGTTAGATTAAGCAAAAGAAAACCGAAATCTTATACACATTACTTGGAACTTTAAAAGCAAGAATAACGTGAAGAAAAATAATGAAAATTGGCAATATAAATTTGAAAATAATAAAATGATAACCTCGCAGGAAACGCAATGGTATCAGAAACGCTTTCTTGAAAAACCGTAAGAATACAAAAAAAATGAATAAATTCAACAAGGAACGAAACCAAGCTTCTAAATCCCGTCATCATTAACGGAACAGGAGGAGCGGGATAGTCCTTCTCCCCTCAAATCTTGCTCCTTACAGGTACTCCCCTGCTCAAGGTCATTGACCTGCATTTGGAGAGACCTTGCTCTACAAGTATAGTATTTGCCATGTCCTTGGTCCTTTTTGAGGCGTGAAGTACGACTTGGTTAGATGCAAGTTCTTATTACAAGCAATCGGGAGTGAAATATCTCCCTATATAGTAGCTCAGAGAAATCTCTAGATCATAATTTATTTATTTCGTTTAAATATAGATAAAATGTTAGTTAATTTCTCTACACATTTTGAGACAAAATAATTATTATTTTAATGAAAGACCCATAATGCTGAAATTCAATATAGATTATTGATTGTATTTTAATAATACCTAAATTATTTTCTCAAATTTACAATTATTATTTGATAGTTAATTGGAATTTCGATATGTATCTTTATTAATCAATTGTGCTTGTGCCAATTATATTATAAAAAAATAAATCATTGATAAGGTAATTAGTGTGTGTTATTTATCCAACAACATCCTCCATGATTCATTTAAAGAATTTTTGTAGAGATTTAAAATTGAACTGTGGAGACCCATTCTTTTAGCATTACTCGCTTCAAAATTGTACTTACCTGACCGAGCAAAACAAGTTAGTTAAAAAAGATAATAAAAGCTGTCCTTTTTATGTAACTAAATTATTTTTATGCACATGTTCATATAAAGGAGTGGTAAATTTTTATGAAAGCACATTTAATCCTTTGAGCGTCACGAGATTTCCAAGTCGTGTAGTAATGATTTAACCGCACAATACACACATATAATGACTAACCAATGTATTGATTGAAAGAATACCAGGAAAGATTATACTGGTCAGAGGAAGATCAAAACTATTTAGAAATCATCCAGGGAAAACTGCAGGTTGCAGAACGTATATATGTGTGCTCAGCTCTCAGAGGGTTAACAAAGAAAAATCTTATGCTACATTTTGTGTTTAAGATTTAAAAAATACACACGAAAAACATTTAAATCGAATTATTTTTTCCAAAATAGAGCTAGTTGATATATTTTAAAATATATGAACTACCTATCCGAACTTTTAAAATTTGATCCTCACACATTATCTTGGTAGTGTAACTAACATTACATTACCTATACCCATCCCTATCATGTATCAAACCACTAGCCATCCACCTCATAAATATGAGACCCCTAAACCACCTGTAGAACAATAATTGGGGCATTACACACAGTCGCCTATCCATGTATGCAGTAAGTTCTCTTATTTTATTTCTGAGTAGTGTATTATTGATTTAACCCCACAACACACACATAATGACTAAATAACCACGTCAATCTCTTGAAATAATCCTACATAAGATTCAATTGGTCACAAAGGTCAAAATTGGTTAGAAGTCGTGTAGGGAAGACTGCAGGTTGCAGCACGTATATATGTGTTGTGCTCCTATGGGTTAATAAAAAATCTTAAACTATTAAAGATTCTAAAAATACTTACGGTAAAAATATTTAAATAAAATTTCAGTGCAATCCCAAATTAATTTTTTCAAAATCGCGGCTTACAAGTAAAACGTAGTTCTGAGAAGAAATGAATGGTAAAAAATTCTGCTCACTAAATTAAATTCACCAGTGTTCTGCAATTTAAATTCTACTCACTAAATTGAACTCACTGAAGAGTTCCTCAAGAAGAAATCTAGCCTTCATGTAAAGAAAAAATGGCTTAGTAGCTTCTCCAATTAAAGATCACCACATTCTGGTCTAGAAAAGCTAAAAACTCATATCTCTAAAATTTTGGCTTAGTGTTTTACTTGTAAGCCGACGATATATTGTGCATAAAATTGTTACATTTTCAACTATTGGAAGAAGTCAAAAACTTCCACGCCAGACAACCTAAAGATTCATAACTTGTCTTAAGTCTTGAGGAACTCTGTTTACTAATTATAGAGTGTACTTAAAACGAACCTACCCTGAGTATTCAAAGAAATCTGCAGAATTAAAGTAATCTACCACCCCTCTTCTGTATGGAAGTTTGAGTTTTGCCCTTCTGATGAACAGAACGGTCTTTTTATGTTCCATATCTTGAAATTTTTGACTTAGCATGTTTCACTAATAAACCAACGATGTTTTAAAATTCGTAAATTGTCAATCCCAATGATTTTTTTAAATTTCAAACTCACATTCAACTGATATTAACCAACAGTATGCTATTACCTTTCTTATCACGTATCAAATCACTGATTTCCAAACCCATCAATATGAGGCTCCAAAGTCATCTGTAAAACAATAATCGGGATGTTACCAAGTAGCCGTCTATCCATGTATGCGATAACTTCTCTTTTATTATATTTATGAGCTGAGTAGTATTGCCTTAACCCCACATCCATCCATACACACACATGACTAACTAACCACATCTCTGTTGAAAGAATCCCACGAAAGATTCTATTGGATATAAAGGTCAAAACTGGTTAGGAGTCATGCAGGGAATACCGCATGTACCTGCGGTATTCCCTGCATGACTGCAGGTGCATGCACATATGCACACACGTGTGTGTGCGTTAAAAACACTTAGGTAAAAACATTGAAATAAAATTTCTCACAGTGCAATAGTAAGTTATTTTTTCAAAATAGTTAACCCTCCAAGTGGTTAAGAGATATCTCGTCCACCAAGATCTGAACAATTTTGCTAATGACGAGATATCTCGTCATCAAGATATTGCCGATTTCTTGTGATGATAGAGATCAAGATGTGGTCAGATTTCTTCTAATGACGAGATAACCCGTCCAAGATCTTGGCCAGTTTTGCTAATGAGACGAGATACCTCGTCGAGACAACCACCAGGAGGATTAATATATCGTCGGCTCACAAGTAAAACTGTTCTGAGGAAACGAAGGGGAAAAATTCTACTCACTAAATTGAACTCACTGAAGAGTTCCTCAAGAAGAAATCTAGCCTTCATGTAAAGAGAAAATGGCTTTGTGGCTTCACGTCTAAATATCACCAAATTCTGATCTAGAAAAACTAAGGTTTGTATGTTTCACTAGTAAGATGACGATATTTTAAAATTCGTAAATTTTCAGTCCCAACGATTTTTTTTCAATTTGAAACCCACATTCTCTTGACAGTAACCAACAATATACTATTACCCTTCCTATACTGCATCAAAACATTGACCATCCACCCCATCAATACGAGGCTCTTAAGCTACCTGTAGAACAATAATCGGAGCATTACACGCATCCGTCTATCCATGTATGCAATAAGTTCTCTTTTATTAGATGCGCGACTACTCGAATCCTAATGCGGTGATCTGAGGAATTCTCCCATGCTCCAGGGACTGTTAATTCCCTAACCCTTTGCCACTGCATCTCACATTAACGGAAGAGCACAGCATCCTACGCAGAAGACGCTACTGGGATGCTTTTTCGGATCCTCTAGAACGATTTTGCAGTCAGGGGAAGAGTGGGTCGAGTCAGTGTGAGTTCATCCCCCACATCCCAAATCTCTTCAATTTTTTACTTGCCATTGGCTTCTTAGATTGTGCTTATTGCAGATCATTTCTTTGTAACTGGAAAACTTTTATTTATTTTGTGCATGAAAAATTTTATTATTTTGTTCGTGGACACTTTTATTCATTTTGCTCATTAACACTTTTATTCATTTTGCTCATTAACACTTTTATTTATTTTGTTCATGGACACTTTTATTTGTTTTGTTCGTGGACACTTATTTATTTTGTTTATGAACTTTTTCTTTTATTTTGTTAGTGAACACTTATTTATTTTGTTCATGTCCGTGAACACTTTTGTTCGTGAACACTTTTTATTTTGTTCGTGAACACTTTTTTATTTTGTTCATGGAAATTTTATTCATTTTATTCTGACACTTTTATTTATTTTGTTCGTGAAAGCTTTTATTTATTTTGTTCATGAAAGCTTTTATTTATTTTGTTCGTGGACATTTTTATTTATTTTGTCCATGTCCGTGAACACTTTTATTTACTTTTTTCATGAACTTTTTTATTCTTTTTCTCGTGAACCCTTTCATAAATTTTCTTCATGAACACGTTTATTTATTTTGTTCGTGGAAACTTTTTTATTTTGTTCATTCATTATGTTCGTGAAGACTTTTATATATTGTGTTCGTGATCACTTATTTATTTTGTTCGTGAACACTTTTATTTATTTTGTGCATTCATTTTGGTCGTGAACACTTTTTATTTCGTTCGTGAACACTTTTATTTTGTTCGTGAACACTCTTATTTATTATGTTCATGGACGCATTTATTTTGTTCTTAGACACTTTTATTTATTATGTTCAGGGACACATTTATTTTGTTCTTAGACACTTTTGTTTATTTTGTTCGTGAACGCTTTTATTTATTTTGTTCGTGAACGCTTTTATTTACATTGTTCGTGGACATCTTTATTTATTTTGTCCATGTCCGTAAACACAGTTGTTTAGTTTGTTCGTAAACATTTATTTATTTTGTTCGTGAACACTTTTATTTATTTTTGTGCGTGAACACTTTTATTTATTTTTGTTCATGAATACTTTTGTTTGTTTCGTTCGTGAACACTTTTATTTATTTTGTTCCCATGAACACTTTTATTTATTTTGTTCATGTACGTTTTCATTCATTTTGTTCGTGAACGCTTTTATTTATTTGTTCGTGGACACTTATTTATTCTGTGTATGAACACTTATATATTTGTTCATGAACACTTTACATTCTGTTGAGTATTTTCCTACGAGATGGCAGGCGGACAGTCCGACCACTTGGGGATGTCTGTATGCTTATATTCAAAGATCTGCTTAGGCCCCTGTTTTTTGTCCTTTTACTTCCAAGACAACTGCCTGCCGACCAACCTCGCAGCTTCGCTCTGTTTTTTCGTCACTTACTGTTAATAAACTTGTTTGTTAATCCTGAGTTCAATTCTATTAACTCAACAAGGAGAGAACGGGATTGATTGAAGTGTCCAAACACTTTATTTTGTAGCAGAACCAGTGTTCTTTCCCCAAGCGTAGCGAGACTGCTATCAGTTGGTTTCAAGTGTGCATTGTTCTATTTATTTAATCTTCAAAACATTAGAAAATATATATTTTGCACTATACTTTTGAATGCTAGTTAGACGTTCAAAGGAATCTTCTGAACTGCACTGTCTTCAGGGGTACATCTTCTTTAGGTGTGTACGGGCATCAGAACCCCGATTTACTCGAGTGATCTGTCCTCTCTCCTGTTTCACCCTCTCCTACCCTTGTGCTTTTTTTCCTCCCTCTTTGCCATGCGTTTGACGCGGCTTGGTCAAATATGGTTCTTGCGCCATAAAACCCAAAACCAACCATCTGAACTGCACGTTTAACCTTCCAAAAGGAGAGCACAGCATGTAATCTACAGAACTGTTTATTATATCAGTTGTTCATTGCGAAGAAAAAGGAGACTTAACATGTCACCTCAGTGTCAGTGGAATCCAAATGATATCCTGGCGTAAAAGTCAGCAGTTTTATAAGACCCTATTTCTTCCATTAAACGATTTCAACGTCAAAAAGGGATGAATAAGATAGTACGATAGTGAGGAGAATACTGAGCTTTTATTAACTGCGGAAGATTAAAAAAAACACGAACTTTAGAAAGCGGAGAACCCGTACAAGAAGCCTTATCTAATAGGATGTGAAGCGAAGCCAAATTTTAAGAGAACGCTGTAAAATTAAAGAGGCGTGTCTTACCTTTCTTATGAATGTTCTTTTCACCACCTCATCAATCTTCAGGAATCTTCCTGTTTCGAAAGTCAATTTGAGATTTGACTTCATCAGCTCACTTTTATGGATATTTTTTCTATTCTCCAGGAATTAATTTGACCTCTTCAATGCGGTTATACAACAACCAATAGTTGCATGCTCAAAACACACCTACAAAATAGAGGGATTTTATAAAAGATGTCTGAGATAACTTATTAAATTTTTAATGGTTTTTCATCAAAGGTGAAAGAAATATCAGTAAATTCTTAATTTAATAACTAAAAACTTTCTATATCCTCTTTCCAAAATTGTTTGTTGTTATGTTGTTTGTCGCAGTTTGGCCCTTGCACCCTAAAACCTAACCAACTTTCTCCGCTCAGTGTTTTATGGATATTAATTCTTTTGAATTTATATTTCCGCCTCTAGAAATTACAGCGACACTTTCTTTAATAATTTTTAGTCTGTTCAACAACCAGTGGTTGACATGTTCTCGCACAACTTCAATCAGGGGATTTGGTAAAAGATCTGATAATTCAGACAATTTATTAAATTTAATAGTTTTTTCTTCAAAAATAAATCAAATATCAGAAAATATTTAATTAAATAACTGTAGAAAGCTTTCTATGTTCTCTTTTCGAATTTCAATTCCCAAAAGTAACATGTCTTAAAAATACGGATAAGAAACCTTCCTTCATTTCCAGAGTTTCCTTATTTGACCTATGGGTTTTGCTGTCTTTAGTAAACACGCATGTAGCACTACTGGGATACCCAAGTGATCTTTTCCTGCTTTCATCCATTATTCTACTTCTCTGTCTCTTTTCCCCCTTCCAGGACACTTTTTACTTGAAGTAATCTGCCTTGTGTTTGACATAGTATGGCCAAATATGGCCTTTCCGCCATAAAACCCCAAAACAACCAACTAACCAACCTTATTTGTCCTTTGGTATCAAAAAGCTTTTCAATGGTATCAAACATTTAATAAAATTGATGTGGTTAATTTTGCATAAGTGCGTTTAATTTAAGTGGTTGAGAACCAGTCGAGGAATACATAGAATTCTATCACATTAATAGTCAACGTACACCCCACAAAAATTCCTATTCTAGTATCATTGAAAAACATGAAAACGAGAAACTGAATGGATGGTATGTTGACAATGTTATAAATGATGTCAAAAATGGATGGCAATGTTATAAATCTTGTTATGAATCAGAAATACACTACACTGATTAAAGCAGACGTGTCTGAATTCTTTCAAAAGGATACCAAAAATCTAAAATTCCAAAAGGCTGGTCATAAACATTAAGTACAGTGACAGAAAAATCTTCGGTCAGCTTAACTACTTATCCTTTGACTAACTCCATTTTGATTTGCAGGGTCGCCGTGGCTCAGTGGGTTTGTCCACTGCGCTAGCAACCTGGGAGTTGTAGGCGGCACAGGTTCGATTCCTCCTTGGGTGTATTTCTCTTTTCTGTGTCAGTAAATCTTTCATTGTGTGTCTATTACTTGGCGTTGTTTTTTGTTTTCCGAGCTTGGTCAAATTGGCCCTCGCGCGATAAAACTCAATGCTACCAACCACTTTGATTAGTACGAAAGTTTATCACTTTTCTTTGATAGTCAAACTTTGAATCACATAGAACGACTCTTGCTATAACTTATTCCAATAAATTCTTGGGGCCGTCGTGGCTCAGTGGGGTCTGCGCTAGGAACCTTCGAGTTGTAAGCGGTGCAGGTTCGATTCCTGCCAGGTGCATTCTTCCCTGTGTGTATTTCTCTCTTCTGTGACAGTAAAACTTTCATTGTGTGTGTATGTCTATTACTTGTGTCTGGCGCAGCATGGATATATATGGTTCTTGTGCCATAAAACCCCCAAACAACCAACCAGCAAAAATCAACATCTAAATTCAATTTTATCTTCTGCTCCAAAGACGGCCATAACTCATATTTCTTAAATAGTTCTGTTTGTGTGTTACACATTACCTTTGAAGAGTTCCTTAAATCTGTATCTTGTTAGAAAAGAGCCAATGTCCATTTTGCAAGTTCTTGGTAGCCAGCTTATTCAATAATTTTTACTTTTATTTTTAAAACAACGTACAAAAAAGCTTTTTAATATTTTGATACTTTCATAATGTATTGACAGAAAGGTATTAGCACTTTTTGTATTATAATTTTCATTATGTTGAAGTGATTTGTGGACAACTCAAAATCAGCGAATATAGACATTGGCCCCTTTTCTACCAAGGTACAGATCATGGCTGTATATTTCAATTATTAAACATTAGCTTTAAGTTGAAGTAGACTAAATTCTATTCAATTCCTTGGGATAAGGCAGGTAAGTTAAGTGGATTTCGTATTTAATTTTATAAAATAAAATAAAGCTGGTAAAATACTGTTCTACTGCATAAAGGATTTGAAAACGTTTTAACCAAACTATTACATCTTGCAAATTGTAAACGTTTGCGTTACATACCTTGTATGTTGTAACTTTGGAGAAACTACGGTATGTCGAAACTTTTCTGGAAACATTTTTTAAACTATGATTAAATAACACGTTTTTATATATGAACAATAGTTTTTATTTCTTGTAATTACTTGTACTCAATAGTATTTATAATTGTTACATTTACTTGTTGCAAGTGTTTATTAGTTGCGTTTTCAATTGTTACATTTACATATTGCAATGATGTTTTTAATTGTTATGATCATGTGTTATAATTTTTTATAGTACTATGATTTGTTTGTTGTGAAACAGTTTACAAGTTACTAGTTACAATTCCTTTATGTGCCATCCCTTTTTTGTATTATAATTTTCATTATGTTGAAGTGATTTGTGGATAAAACTCAAAATTAGCGAATATAGACTTAGCCACTTTTTCTACAAAGGTACAGAAATAAGAATACATTAAAAGACTTGGGTAATCATATGTTCCGAAATACGTTTTATTTTCTGAGCCCATCTTCCTTTATTGAGAATGCTTTACAAACTATAATAAAATGTGTTTTGCATTTAAAATAAGTTTATGATTTTGCCTCTAAAATTAATCTTATTTCCCACGATCTTTCTATTTGAAGTAAGGAACTTCAGTCATGTAATACTGCTTATGAATATACTATGAAAAAGTGATTGACTTACACAGGTGTTTTCTTCATGTTTGTAAACAATGACTACATACATGTTTGCGCGAACGTGGAGATTTGAATGACATTTGTATAGCAAGATTTGTGGTAACCGTTGTGGAGGACATAACAGTGATTCATAGAATGAAGTACTTCCGCAGATTGATAATCTTCTTGTGGAACTTTTTTACTAGCGTTTTGCTTTAAATGTAACATCCAAAATGATTTGTAATGCTCACCAAATCATTCCTTTAATCTTTCTTTTGCCAAACCAGTCTTTGTAATCATGACCAAAATGAACGTAAGTACATTTTCACAAGTTCATTCAAATGCATTTGATTTTTAAAATATACCTACATGAGTTGTAAAGTTATTTAAATCCACTTGTTAAAAACCACCGATGAAACTCATTTAGTGCATACTGTGTTTTGCAAAGTCAGACAAATTAACTTTGATTCCGATAGGATTTAATATCTTTAAGAAATTAAATGTGATACTACAAATTTAAGAAACTGACTATTTCATTTAATATCACTGGCGTGCACTTCTAATTAGAAATGTTTAACATAAGTTAGAGGGAAAAAATGAAAAAATTAAATCAGATGGAATTTATCAGTGCATTAATATAAAATTCCTATCATACCACGTATCTAAAAATGTTTTCAAGACTGTAAGTCCTGAGAGCTCTGACCCTCGGTTCAACAGGCTCTGGGTTCGAATCCGGGTCATGGAGTGGATGTGGACAATAGTTTGAAATCTACTTTAAGCCGTAGTCCTCGTCTAATTCGTGCCAGTTGTAGGCGGCGTGGCACAGTTTTAATTCCTGTAACTTACCCTTGGTATATTTTCCCTTTTGCCTCAGTAAAACTTTCCTTGTATGTCCATTAGTTGCGAAGAGCCTCACCGTAGCCGAGCCTCTAACTATAACCGAACCTTTTGAAATGAAAGACGAACCAAAACTATTCGAACTGAGTCCGACGCAGAATATCCTTAATCCGATTGTCGCGTATGCCTTGATGAATGTCTCCTTTAATTTGCTCTCTTAACCGCTGCATATATTGCTTAATAGATCTATTCAATTGATTATTTATTTCCGATATATTGTATTGAACTCTGATATATTTAGTGAAAACAAGGATTTATATCAGTAGAACAATCAATAGAACTGCATCAGGGTAAAGCAAGTAGCCACACATCTAAATCGACTATTAAATTCTTGGAAAAATGGAACAAGAAACTGGTATCAAGTCAATACCCTTTACTGATATTCCTGCTAAATCTCCAGATACTTCACCCATGGACTTTTGTGCTTTTGGACTTTTAAAAAGGGTATTATCGAAACGTCGACCGAAAACCATTCAAGGACTGGAAAACTGTGGAACAAGAATGGGACAAAATACCACTGTCGATACTACAAAAGTCATTATTATCATGGAAATTAAGGTGTAGAATTATTATCATGGAAATTAAGGTGTAGTTAACAAAAAGGGCTATCAAATGGAACATTTAAACACAAAAATTTTATGTAAAAAATTGAGCGTCAGTTCATTAAAATCATTCATAAAATGTCCGAACAGCCTCTGTATACCATTTGAAAATTAATCTAAATTTACAGATAAAAACGTAATGAAATAGATCATGAAACAAAATAGATGGGTCTTTTTACAATTCTCCGGTACAACCAAAACAAACAACCTCGGTACTCCAAAACAACCAACCGACTTTTCGAGTGGAAGATTAATCTAAATTTACAGATAAAACCGTAATGAAATAGATCAAGAAACATAACAGATGAGTCTTTTTACAATTTCCCAGAATACCACTATTGCACTGAAACCACCCCAGCAACCAACATCTCTGATCTGGGAAAAGCAGCAGCCATTTGTTGCTGAGCCTACGATAACCATCTCGCTTTCTAATTCTCCAGCTATCGCTTTTCTAGCTTCTTGTTCCCTGCTGGCTTTGGGAAGAAAGGAGAAGACAAAGAAGCAGAAAGAAGAAAGGGTAAAAGATTGGGATGGGGGTGGGGAGTGGGGGAGGATGACTAGTCCAGCCGAAATTGCGAGAGTTTCCGTAGCCAATGAAACCGCTGATTACTCGAGATGGTTGCAGTAACAGAGCTGTAAAAGCCGGCCGATGTGCATGGATTCTTGCCATACCAAGAAACGAAAAAGCTGCATTACTTCGCGTGGGGGAAGAGATTGTTGGTCGGTGAAGAGTTTCTGGGATGGCAAGAGAGCTGGGCCAGATTGAGGGTATGCGGTGCATTTTAAGTGCACGGCCTCGTCGAAGTGCGTAGTAATGCACGAAGTTGTGCCCGATTGTGGCGTTTGGTTGTGCGTTAGGAGGTACAAAATGTTTCGTTTCGTTGAGTGAGCTTTGAACAGTTTTAGACTGTTTTTTAGTAGATTAAACGTGGTAGAAAGTGTAGGAATTAATGAGGTTGACACAAATAGGAGTGTATGATGCTTAGAGCTGTTTCGCACTATACTTGTTGAGTTTTCTTGGACAATCGCATTAGTTTTCTCCTTTTTCAATGGGATCAGACTTCACTTTAACTGTATCATACTCTCTAAATGAAAGGGTGCTGTCAATGCCAAGGAACTGGGATCCAATTGAATGTGAAAAATTTTCTCTACTGAAATGTGCAGCCTGTTTTTATGCTTAAAAATTATAGTGATGCATTTATGGTAATAAAGGTGTACAAGTTTGTGGGTGAGGAAAATCAGAAAATTAGGCATTTAATGACTGACTATTAAAATTTAATTTGCTTAACCCAATGGATGATTATCTTGTGCACCTAATTGACTAAAAGACTAAAATAACCACATGAACCCAAAGTCACATCGGCCTCTTAATTCTGATCAGGTCATTGATGGATAACATGTTTTCCAATTAAGACATCAAACAGTACACGTTTCATTGATCCTTTTGCAATGGTACAAATTATTTGTAGCAAGAATGTAAAACTTCTAAGGACAGATAAAGATTAAAAATTTATGAAAGTCATCAATGGTCATTTCGGTGGAGAAAGACGTCCATCATCAGGACAGAAGTCATGGTTTTTACGTAAGTTTCTAATCTTCATTAGTCTTTTTCTGAAGTTTTACACTTTACTACCATTTTTACTGTTTTCATCTATTTATCAGGTAAAATACTTTATTTTATCATTTGGTCGAGGTAAACCTAGACCAAGTCCAAAAGACCATGTTTTTTGAGTCGCACCACAACCAACTGTTTATCCAGAAGTTGTCCCTCTCCCAGCATATCCAAGCGATCTTTTCCTGCATTCATCCCACTACTCTGTTCCACAGTCCTTTTTCCCTTTCACAACATTTTTACTTGACGTTGTCTTGTGTTTGGCATTGCTTGGCCAAATATAGCCCTTGCGCCATAAAACCTCACAGCATCCAATCAACCTAAAACTGTCCAATAGAGACACCGATATAATCCAAAATATGGGAAGGAATTGCTGTAGTTGCGGAGCATGGACAAGGAAAGTTCTTAAACTTCTACGTGGTTTTGACGAGATACGTCGTCCATCAAGATCTGGTCAGTCTTGCTAATGACGAGGTACAACTACCAGGAGGGTTAATTGTCCTAACACAAGTCATATATTGTATATTCACATTTTAAGTGCAAAGTTAGTGATATCGAGTGTAGGTCATGATTTCGTTGATGAATTTTGCATCACATTCTTTGGAGAGAGACAACTTTCAAGTTTGAGTATGTGCCGTGCTTAAGGCATGGTGAACCTCATTGAACAATTACGCGTGTTATAACAGTTAAGGCTTAGTTGTTATAACACGCGTAAAGCTTAAGGCTAATAACTTGCCCAGTTCAAAAGAGTGAGTAATAAGATCATTCCAACAACTACCACCAATTTAACTCAAAACCCTTGATGCTTTTACTCTCATTTTCCAATCTGTCACCAATAGTCCGTTCTGTTTCTCCAGTGTGACGTTAATTAAAATACCTACCTACCTCATTTTCCAATCGATTCATTTGGCATTGTATTTTTTCAGACCCCGACACGGATTCTTCAATCCGAACAAGTGATTATCGCAACAAAATCAAGACTTCCAACACACCTGAAAGTTGACCTCACGTGGTAACAACTTTGGCCGTTCGTCATTAAACTCCACAACAACCAACCAAAAGCCTTCCCATAGACACCGATACAATTCAAAATATGGGAAGGAATCGCTGAGGTTGCGGAGCGTGGACAAGTTGGTTCGCTCGGTTTGAAGATCTGTCACGTGGTTGTGTGGAAAAGCATAAATCTTAAATTTTTTATTGGTTGAAATGATTATCTACCGTGATATGATCAAAAACACTAGTTCTACGCTTCGATAGCCAATTGGCTGTCGATTCTTCAGCCCACGTGTGTTTTACCCTTCACAGATCTTACGACAACGACTCACCTACATGTTCTGTCTATTTCATTAGAAGGTCGATGCAGTTCTTGCCTGGTTCTAGCGAATGAGTGATAAGATTACTGACACCAATTTAACTCAAAACCCTTGAAACTTTTCTCTAGTTCTCCAATCGATTCCTCAGAGTTGCATTTTTTCCCGAGATCGTAGCCCCGACACGGCTTCCTTAATCCGAACAAGCGGTTATCGCAACAAAAGCAGGATTTCCAATACACCTGAAACTTGGTCACTCATTGCAACAACTTTGGTCCTTGCGCTATAAAACTCCACAACAACCAACAGCTGTCCCATAGAGACATCGATATTATCCAAAATATGGGAAGGAATCGCTGAAGTTGCAGAGCGTGAGCAAGTTGAGAAGTTCTTAATTGCTCTAACAAAAATCATATATCCTGTGAACTCACATTTTAAGTGCAAAGTTAGTGATATCGAGTACAGATCATGATTTCTTTGATAGATTTTTCATAACTTTCTTTGGAGAGAGACAACTTTCAAGTTTGAGGATATGCGTTTGCTTAAACAATGGCGAACCTCATTGAGCAATTACGCGTGTTATAACAGTTATAGCTTGCCCAGTTCAAGGGAGTGAGTAATAAGATTATTCCAACAACTGCCACCAATTTAACTCAAAACCCTTGAAACTTTTACTCTCGCTTTCCAATCGATTCCTCGGCGTTGCATTTTTTCCGAGCTCGCAGCCCCGACACGGCTTCTTCAATCCGAACAAGCGGTTATCGCAACAAAAGCAGGACTTCCAACACACCTGAAACTTGTCCTCGCGTTGTAACAACTTTCCCCCTTTTTGCACCCCCAACCCAGACCGATTGCGATACTACATCGCTGATCCGGAGGAGAGAGAGGGGGCGATAGAAAAAAAAGGAAAAGAAAAGACAGCAAAAAAGAGCATCGAAAGGGAGATACATTTTTTCTCTTTCGTATCCCGTTCCTTTTTTTGTGCACTTTCTTGCTCCTTTTTTCTGTGTGCCGGGGCACATGTAGTCGTTGTACGTGGACTGTCGTGGCAAGGGAGTGTTTTGACAAAATGGTGATCCATCAAGCAAGTGTCAGCGATATTCCGTCGCTGACTTAGGTTTCCGCAGCTGAGTCATGGAAGGCCTTTTCTTTCGATCTCTTCTCGGCCGAACCGTTAGAGCTGACATCCTTGTTAGCCACCATCCTAAGCTCCAGAGGAGGTAGGGGGAACTAACCTGTCCTCCCTTGCCGTACGACATGTATGTCTCTTAATGTGCCTGATGATAGATATACATTTCTATTAATGTGTGACGGTGAGAAAATCTCTTAGTGGAGAAATTGATCTGGAGTAAAGTACTTATATCATGATTCGTTCCATCAAAACCTCGTCCAATTTTTTTTGGTTTTTGAGGTTTTAACATTATTTGGTTACAAATAAGCACACAAATTTGATTCGAAAGCTCCTAAGTGTATATTACTTATTTCTATTAATGTTCAACGGGAAGAAAATCTCTTAGTGGGGAAATTGATCTGAAGTAAAGTACTTATAAGATAATTCGTTATGATGTGCACCATCCTTTTACTATCAAACTCGGGTCCAATTTTTTTGGTTTTTGAAGTTTTAATATCACTTGGTAACAAAGAGGCATACTAAATTTGTTTCAAAATCTCTTAAGAGTATATCACTCTTACAGCTCCCTAGTCGGCGAATTTCTAAACCTCGTGTCTCATAACTGATCTACAGTTTGGAAACTAGTTTCCCATCGCTCCCAAAAAATTTTGATTTCAAGAGTTACGAGGTTTTGAAAGTAAAGCGACGATATGCAGACTTTCCTTGGATAGACGTCTCCTGTTTTATTTGGGGCCGCCGTGTTTCAGTGCGTTTGCAAATTGTGATAGCAACTTGTGAGTTGTAAGCGGCACAGTTTCTTTTCCTCTCTGGCTCGATTTCTTTCTGGGTGTATTTCTGTCTTCTGAACCAGTAAAACTTTCAATGTGTGTGTTTGTTCATTACTTGATGTCTATCTTGTGTTTGGCACAGGTGTTCCAAATATGACCTTTGCGCCATAAAATCAATGCAGCAAACCTTTCTTATTTATTAATAAGTATTATTACAGTAAACATTAAATATATTGTTTAGTGCAATGCATGTCCAAACAATTTATGTACCAAAATTGCAATTTGGTATGAATACGTTTTAAAATTTCAGAAATAAAGATAATTTAACCCAGGTGAGAGAGGTAGAGTTTGAAGGAATTATTTCAACATTTCTTTTGACTTTAGTTCCATTACATCTTTTCACCTGTCCGTTTGGATGACTCAGTTGGTTTTACCACTATGCTAGCAACCTGCGGGTTGTGGGTGGTGCAGATTCGATTCCTGTAACATACCCTGAGTGTATTTCTCTTCTGTAGTAGTGAAAACTTTAATTGTGTGCACGTACGTCTATTACTTGACATTGTTTGTCTTGTGTTTGGCGTTGCGTCACCAAATATGGTCCTTGCGACAGAAATCAACAAAGTTAGTACTCAAAGAAAGGTAAGTGTCAAGCTTCCACAAGAATACATTACACACAACTTTAGGATCTTAACATTAGCTAATAGATATTGTATGATAAAATAATTGCAATAAAACTTAAGCAACTTAGATTCTTATTAATATGTGTCTGAACTGGAAACTTCTAGAAGTGTGTCTTGGTGTTAGCCTCTATTAACAGAAGATCATGGGATCTTTTTAAAAGTTCGTGGGAAAAGAATGGAACTTAAAATTTTGCCTTTATTCATTGTTTGTTAAACCAAATTAAATCAACAAAGACTAAAATTATGCTAAATAAATAAGTAGATAAAATCGCTGATAAAATCTCGTTTGTTTCTAAACGCAGTGTTTTGGTTAAGCGATTTTATCCCCTACTAATTTTGTTAGAAAATGGTTCTCACTAATATTTTCATGCAGCAAAGTATGATCGTGGTTCGATATATATAAATCAAATCAAACTTCGTTTTCTTCATTGTTTATAACAAATTTTCAATGCAGGCTCCAGTAAAATCAAAATAGCCCGTTCTGTTGCTTCAGTGCGACGTTAGTTAACTATCTACCAGTAAAATCAAATACATCGTAAAAAGTGTTCAATAATTTCACTAGACGAAGTAGTATGAGCTCAAAACTTGAGTGAGGAAAAACACAATTTAGGTTACAGTAATTGACACTTTTTTGATGAATATGCACAATGAGGTATGGAAGAAAATATGTTAAAAAATATTTCTTTGCTGGTTGAAACTAACAATAAATCATTGCACACATTCCCGCCGAAATAATAAAGTGAGCCCATTTTACTGCCAAATATCAGCAGTTTTAATTTGATGAGGCAAAAATATGTATGAATAGATGAAATAAGAAAATTGGTGAGGAATAAGATGCAACGTAGGTATTCGTGGCATAAAATAATATGAGAAACACTAATTTAAAAACACTACTATACAAGTGATAAAAAGATCATACTTTCGTTTGCAATTGGTAACTGGGACCGTCGTAGCTCAGTGGGTTCGCCAACTTCTTTAGAAACCTAATTGTAAACTGCATGTTATACTCCTGAAACTTACCCTGTGTATATTTCTCTCTTTTGCATTAGTAAAACTTTCCTTGAATGCATATCCATTAGTGTTATCTAATTTTTGGCGTAGCTTGACCAGCATTGCGCCATAAAACCACAACCAACCAGCAACTGGTAACACCGGTGCAACATAAGTTGGGGTACGTAGGTATTTAATTAACGTCACACTGGAGCAACACAACGGGCTATTGGCGACGGTCCAGAATCAATCCCGAGGGGAAAGAACCGAGGACAACACGTAGTTACATAAATTGAAATCTCTGGAACAATAATCCTGAGATCTAACAATTCATGTATTACACATCTGGTGGTTGACTCGAGACAAGATACCTAAGGTATTGAGGTAAAACTAACCAGACCTTGATTTACGAAATATCTTGTCATTAGAGAAGAAAACTAATCAGATCTTGATCTCGTTATCATCAAAAAAATTCTGCAATATCTTGATGACGAGGTATCTTAGCATTAGCAAAACTGATCAGATCTTGATGGACGAACTATCTCGTCGAAACAATTTTGGAGGGATAAATAGTTAATTAGGATTTCAAGCAAGCTGGATGCTTCAGTGTTTGCTTACAAAGAAGCAACGAGGAATAAAAAGCAGCATGTACCATTTCCCCAGCACTCAATCCTTCCCAAGTAGCTGTGGAGTCACCCAATTAAAGTCTGAAAGCCGAAAGGGAACTCTCGCTCCTTTCCATCAATTCTGTTAGAACTTCACAACGCGACTTTTTACTCGTTCTTCTGAATTATGTTTTCTCTGGGAACTCCTTGACGCTCGCCGTTATTTATGTCCCATCCGTCGGTGCGATATGTAACTTTCCGAAGAGGTCTCTCTGATGGCGGAAGAAAAAAACGCTATAAAAATCTTTGGGGGAGGAAAGCTTGAGGTGAAAAAAGTGTGGAATAACACTCAGCAAGAAACGATGTGTAGGCGAGTGGCAGCTATATCTCGTCAAGGTCTGTCACCCCAGCAATTACAAAGAACCAAAAACATGATAAAAAGACAGTGTTTTAAAATAGTTCGTCGCTGCAGCAACTGCCTGTGTAACGCGAGATCCAACGAGAGGAGAGGCAGTGGAGTATATTTTATATCAGATACTTCTGGTTAGAACTACTTTTATTCAAATATTTGCATAAGCGTTCTTCCGAGGTTGAGGCACAATTTGGAATATAGGGCTATATACCATTTTCTAACAGCGAGTTGTAGGCGGTGCAGATTCGATTTCTGTAACTTACCCTGGGTATAGTTCAATCTTATGTGACAGCACAACTTTTATTGTGCTGTGACATAAGATTGTATGCATTACTTGACATTATAAGATTGTATGATTATTCGATTATAAGATTGTATGACCATTACTTGATGTTGTCTGTCTTGTGTTTGTAGAAGCTTGGCCAAATATGGTCTTTGCAGCATCAAACTCAACCAACCATTACAACTTTCAAGATGAAGTTGGTTGTATAAAAATGTCAAGAAAATCTGGCAATCGTTACTCAAGTGAAGTGTACATTTTAAGATATCACATCAATGCTCAATGTCATTTGACTATGGGCACTTTGGATGACACGAGTCTGAACAACATTGTCTAAAATGTTTCTTACATTTATGATAAAGCAAGTGGAAATCTTAAGTTTCCAATACATTTCTTGATGAAATAAAAGACAAAATAAAATATTTACAAGATTCAGAAAGTTCCATGCACTGAAATCCAGCAGTGCTCTTGGCGGTACGGAAGTTTAGAGAGTGAGGTGCCAGCTCAGTCAAAATTACGTGGTGTCCTCGGATCTTTCCTTCGGGTTTGATCCCGGACCGTCGCCAATAGCCCGTTGTGTTGTGCTCCAGCGAAACGTTAATTAAAATACCTACCTACCAGCAGTGCACACTTTCTGAGAATTTGCATTTTGTACTCGCAACCTTTAGAAAATAGTTTTTACAAAACCGTTATTTGTCCAATCCATCGTAACAGTATATAGTTGAGTATGTAAGATAACATTACTAACTTCATAAAGTGTTACTGATATTCGTATTTGAGTAAAAATTACTTATACCGTATAATATACTCATGTCCAAAATTATCTTTGCCTGCATAAAATCACGGATTTCTCAGGAACTGTGAGCTATAATTTTATGAATTTGTGTGAAATGATACACAACATCATAACACATAAATACAAAGGAAAATTTAAGAGTACTGCATATGATATAAAACTGTAGTAAGAAACAATAAAAATGGCAATAATATGTGACAAGGAGAGTTCAGAAAAAAAAGAATAACTCAGAAAAAAATAAAGGCTTATGAATTTAATATGGAATGAGATCTCCCCTGATGTGTACACACATATCACAACGTGTTTTAATGCTGTCAATAATGTTGTTAACCAGTTTGGGGAATTAATTTTCACTCCTCCAGCAATGCTGTCTTTAGGGCATTTATATCTCTAGAAGGAGGATGTCTCCGTGCGACTGCTTTTCCAATGTAGTCCCATAAGTTCTCTATCGGGTTTAGATCAGGAGATTTCGCTGGCCACGGTATTCGCTCAATGGCTTCACTTTCAAGGAATTCGTCAACGAGGTTTGCTCGATGTGGACGAGCATTATCGTCCATAAATAAAAATTCAGATCCATATGCACCTCTGAAAAGTCTTACATAAGGTTCTAAGACCTCATCTCGATATCTCTGACCAGTCACAGATCCGCTCTTAAAAAAGTGTAGGGGTGAACGTCCATCGATCATTATTCCTCCCCATACCATCACATCTGCACTAACGAAACGGTCACGTTCCATAACGTTTGAAGGAAGATTTCGCGTTCCTGACTCCCTCCATATGTACACACGTTTAGAATCAGATGTTAAACTAAACCTCGACTCATCAGTAAAGAGGACATGGGTCCATTGGTATTCACTCCAGTTCTGGTGTTCTTTGCACCAATTAAAGTGATCCCTCTTTTGTTGTGAAGACAGTGAAACACATACCCTTGGCTTTCTGGCATAAAGGCCTTTTTCATTAAGCCTTCTGTATACAGTTTGCCTTGATACAACAGTTCCAGTGGCGTCTGCAACCCCTGAACTTAACTGCCGAGCAGTAGACTTCCTGTTACGATGGGCAGTTATTGCCAGATCCAGAGGATAATGATGAGGATAATGGAATTATTTTTGGGTATGTAAAGATAAATTTGGACATGAGTGTAGTTTAAAGGTATTAGAACCGTTCTTTTAAATTATTTTAATATATCTCTGAAATATAATTAGAGTTTGGGAAATCTACATTTGAGAAATAACTTCTTATATAAGTTTAAAATTAATCATTGCCTTTCTTACTTATCTCACTTGGCCTAGTCTTAGCTAGACCAGATCCTAAAGACCTCTAGCCGAGTTCATTGAGGGTGAAAACCGGACATTTTAAGAAATCCTCCATCAGGAAAGAAGGCGCTCATCATTATAGCGTCCTCGCACTTGGTATGTGGAAAATTAATGATTGCCTTTCTTACTTATCCCACTTGGCCTAGTCTAGATAGGCCAGGTCCAAAATATCGTTAACCCTAAGTTCATTCAGAGCCAGGGACTTTTCAGAAATCCTCCATCAGGAAAAAAGGTGCTCTGGAAGTCGTAGTGGCCGTGCACTTGGTACAAGGTGGAAATTAGTCCCTATAATGGGTAAAATGCCTGTCCACGAAGTTACTGGATTTTTAGAGACTTCTTTCGTTTTAAATGAATATTCATTTGATGTAATCTTTTAAACTATTCAATGTTATACTAACTCACAGTTTTTGTCCGGTACAAAATTAAGAGCACTAATTTTAATATTTTTATTTACAAGTGAAACATACTAAATCAAAATTTTCAGGACATGAGCTTTTTAGTTTCTAATGAATATTTCTTTTCTAGACCATAATGTGGTGATATTTAGACTGGTGAATGTGTGAGTCAAATGAGTCATTTTTTCTTTACATGAAGTTTATATTTCGTTTTAGGTTAGATGATTAGGGGTACAATATATTTCCCGTTCGTTTTTTCGGAACTATGCTTTTGGGCTTAGTTTGTTTCACTTATAAGCAAACGAAATACCCCAAACAAACATCCGGTTGTGAAATATACAATATTTACTTTTCATTCTTGAAGATCTGAAGGCAAGACCATTGTGTCTATAAAACTATTAGATTTTCATCAGCACGAAAAAGTATTGGAAACCGTCTAGAGTGACCCTCCGCATTGAAGTCGGACGGATGAATTGGTCAACGGCGAATCTGAGTTAATTAGAAAATGACCCTTACCCGAGAAACGAAACGGTATCACAAAAAGAGAGCGCGGGTCTGAAGTGTGGGAGAACGAGGTTAATAGAAGAAGCGCTGGAGCTTTTCCGCTGGGATATCTCACTCATTTGACGAAGAGAAGAGATAGAGTGAGGTAAGCGTAAAAGGACCAAGACACGGACACCAGGAACAAGGAAGAAATATTTTATAAAAATAAAAATCGCCTAACATTTTTAGTTTTCATATACTTTTCTTAACTCTAAACAAAATGAAATCTTCCGTAAATAATTATCAGAGTGAATATTGAGTGAGGCTCCATCCAAAAGGCGGAACAAGGTTCAGACAAAGACCGTTGTGTACGTGGAGGCTGGTGTACGATAAATGTGTCGTGACCTCAAATGTCCCCACGTTGGTGGTGTGGAGAATGGGGGTGCCAGCTCAGGTTTTGCCCTCGTCGTCTGATCGGGGTTTAAAATTACGAAGTGTTGTCCTCGGATCTTTCCATGGGGATTGATCCCGAACCCGGGATCCATCGGGATTGATCCAGGACCGTCACCATTAGTCGGTTCTGTTGCTTCAGTGCGACGTAAATTCCGCTATCCATCTGGAAGACGTGTTGTAGGCGGTGCATCTTCGATTCCCCTCTCAGTTAAACTCCTTGCGTGTGTATGTCCAGTACTTGATACTGTCTGTTTTGTGTCTGGTGCAGCATGGCCAAATATGGCCCTTGCATCATAAAACCCAACCAACCAACAAACGTCGCAGTCTATCTTAGGCTAGCCGATTCTTAAATAGGTGTGAAAAATCGTTAGGATGGCTACCATACGCAAAAGCATGAATGGTGATTGCCGCTGATGGTTTCCCCACCAACAACTCATTACCTCTGGTATACACTGAAGAGCCAAAACATTATGACCACCTACTTAATAACGCGTTGCGCCTCCTTTGGCCAGCAAAACAGCTGCAACTCGCCTGGGCATAGATGCCACAAGTTCTTGTTACATGACTGGAGACAGGTTGTACCAAATGTCTAAGCAGCGGTCACGCAAAGTCGAGATATTCGGACATGGTGGTGTTTGAGTTCTGAGCTGCCGCTCCATGACATTCCAAATGTGCTCTATCGGATTAATATCCGGCGAGTTAGGTGGCCAGGACATTAAGTGGAATTCATCAGTATGCTCCTCGAACCACTCCAACACAATCCGAGCCTTGTGACATGGAGCGTTGTCCTGCTGGAAGATTCCATTTCCAGTTGGAAAGACAGACGCCATGTAAGGGTGCAACTGATCCGCAATGATGTTCAGATAGTTCGCAGCGTTCATGGTCTGTTCTGCCATAACTACGGGTCCCAGAGTCGCCCATGAGAACGTCCCCCAAAGCATAATACCGCCACCACCAGCCTGTATATGACCTGCTGTACAAGAGGAGAGCAACTGTTCGCCTGGCAGACGGCGTACCCTGACACGACCATCGACGTGATGAATGAGAAATCAGGATTCATCTGACCATCTATTCCACTCATCCATGTAGGCGTAGTTGACGATGACGCTTGGTCAACAGAGGCACACGAGTGGGACGTCTGCTGCACAGTCCCATATCAAACAGTGTCCGCTGAACTGTGTTCCGAAACATTTGCGCTTGGACCTGCATTGTATTGGGCTGTCAGCTGAGCCACTGTCTCGCGCCGATTTTGCTTTACCAAGCGGGACAGACTCCGACGTCCTTTTTCTTTGATGACGCGTGGACGACCAACACCTTGGCGTCTACTGCTGGTGTCATCGTCATTTATCCACTTTGCATGAATACTAACAACGGCAGATCGTGAACACCCTACCAGTCGTGCAGTTTCGGTGATACTCGTTCCGAGTCTTCGGGCCATTACGATCTGTCCTCTATCAAATTCGCTTAGATCAGCAGCCTTTCCCATCACTCGCAAAAGTAAGTGCAAGAATGATTACTTACCTTCTCCAGCAGCAGTTAAATTCCATTCTCACTTAATCACGTGCCCTCCACGTCATCCAGACGAGTTCATTGAAAAATGTGGGGATGGTCATGTTTTGGCTCGTCAGTGTAGTTTACAGCACCGGACTATAAACTAAGAACCAGAATCCGCGCTAGACGCCAGCTCAGGTGTTGCCTCGTCATCCGACCGTGGTTCAAAATTACATAGTGTTGTCCTCGGTCTTTCCCTTCGGGATTGATCCCGGACCATCTCCAATAGCCCATTGTGCTGCTTCAGTGCGAGGTTAATTACAAATACCTACTCTACCAATACCTAGCCCTTTTTAAACCTCTTATAAGCTCCAATGTAAAAACGATATACATTTTCAAGCATACAGGGTGAGTCTAAATTAATAATACAAACTTCAGGGTGTGATAGAACATAACAAAACAAACACTTTTCACCGGTTGGCCGCTAGAGAGCGCAGTCAAACGCTTGTATAAAAAGCGTTACGTCGGCGATGCGAGACCTGCATCAGGTGTGGTGGTCGACATTTTGAACAGTTTCTGTAATTGTGCATTTGCGTTGTACTTGCCGACTGATGTTTGTATATGTCGTTTCATTTCCATGTGAAGTTTCTCATGTTTTGTACATGTCATTTCTTTCTTACCCATTGTTCCTTGTACTTATCTTTAATTTATGCAAATCTAATTGTATTATTTCGTTTTGTCAAGCAGTTATTGATGTTAATTTGACATTAAAGTGTTGTTTCCATATTTCATGCCTCTTCTTTCCAACTTGCATCGGACCGTGTGTTTGTGCCGAAATGGAAAGCGCTCTGTAGCGGCCAACCGCTGCACTTGCGACCATACATTCTATGGTGAAAAGTGTTTGTTTCGTTGTGTTCTATCACCCCCTGAAGTTTGTATTATTAGTTTAGACTCACCCTGTATAATAAATTTTTGAATTCTGTGATTCAAGGGGAAAAGGGAGACGTTTAACAGTGGTATAGTGGTTATAGCGGTTGACTATTCCTTGATGCGAATCTTTTTAAGCGCATATATGTTGCAGGAAATCGCAACCGGAGAGCTACGATTTCGAAACTCGGTTCAGCCAAAGACCGTCGTGTGCACGGGGCTGGTGCATATTAAATCTGTCGTGGCCTCAAATACCCTCACATTTGCGTGGTATGGAATTTTGGAGAGTGGGGTGCCAGCTCAGGTGTTGACCTCGTCATCTGACCGTGGTTCAAAATGACGAGGCGTTGTCCTTGGTCTTTCCCTTAGGGATTGATCCCGGACCGTCGCCAATAGTTCGCACTGTTGCTCCAGTGTGACGTTAATTAACTACCTAACCGAACCTATTGTTAGGAATTTTTATTGGCAAGTGCTCGTATTCCTAAAGCAAGCGAACTGACGTCACGTGCAGAATAAGTACTGGTAAATAGGTGTTTAATTAACACCGCACTGGAGCAACACAACGGGCTATTACCGACGGTCCGATATCAACCCCCGAAGGGAAAATAAGTACAGAAAACATGCATCGCTGCAGAAATACCTTCCTTCAGCTAAACAGAAAAAGCCTTTCATGTTCGGTGTCATCAGAAGATGTCATCGTAATAGTAAGGCAATTAATTGCTTTTTAGATTTCCGAATAATTTATCTTATGATTTAACTTAAGCTTGTATAAATCTTAAAACATAGGTCATTGACCTTACATGTATCTCTTATATAGCTTGGTGGCCACTGTAGCCGAGTTGGTGGAGTCACGGATTAGGAACCGAAGGTACGCGAGATCGAAACTCGATCCAACCCAACACCATCATGTACGTAGGAGCTGGTGCACGTTAAATCTGTCGTGACCCAAATGTCCGTGATATAGAGTTATGGATCGGGGCGTACCAGCTCAGGTGTTGACCTTGTCATCCTACCGTGGCTCAAAATTGCGAGGTGTTGTCCTCTGATCTTTACCTTCGAGATTGATCCCGAATCCCGCCAATAGGCCGTTTTTCTGCTCCAGTTCAACGTAAATGCAGCTACCTACCTGTATTCAGAATTGTATACTCCTCACTCAACGTTTCCTTCGTTCATCGAATTCCTTTCTGTTCAAGTGAAGAAATTTTTACTGTGTATTTAAAATTTATGAAGATTGATTTTGTAGAATTCATGTTTTACATGGTTACGTTGTGCGATATAAATTCAAAATTATCTACCTATATAGTTTGATTAACCCTCCATGTGGTTTGGACGAGATATCTCGTCCATTAAAATCAGACCAATTTTGTTAATGGTATTCGCCATCAAGATATTTGACGATATTTTTATGATGACGAGATCAAGATCTGGTCAGTTTTTCTAATGACGAGGTATCTCGACCATCAAGATGTGATTAGTTGCATCGACCTTCTAATGAAATAGACAGAATATGTGGGCGTATTCGCTGTAGTACGATCTCTGAAGGAAAAGTAACATTGGCTTACTAATCGATATAACCGATTGGCTATCGAAACTCAGACTAGTGTTGTTTATCACAGTGGATAATCACTTTTACTAATCAATAATTTAGGATTCGTGCTTTTTCTCACAACCAGGTGACAGATTTTCAAACCGAGAGACCGAAAGAAATAGCATGAACATGTGGAACATGCTCTGTCTATTTCATAAGAAAGTCGATGGTTAGTTAATGACGAAAAGCTTCGTCGCGACAACCTCCAGGAGGGTTAAAAACTAACTGTTTTCAGATAGATAAAATTTGTCACATTGCTGTAAAATAATCCAGTAAGCATTATAGCATCCCCACACTACATCTTTGGAGTTCCAAGACTGGAGAACTTGAACTGGTGGTGCTTTTCTAAAAGCCGGAATCCAATCTGAGTAACTCCACAAGTGGCCAAATATCTGGGAAAAAGATAACACCTTTTTTCATCAGGGAGTGTGGAAATTGTTTCACCGGGCTTTTAAATGTGTCGAGAAGTTCTTGAAAAGCTCCTCCACCCTCCTTTCATTTCTTACTGCGTCCCGGGGGGCTCTTCAAGTTCCTCCTCGGAGCACCCAGGGACCTTCCTTGTACGAAATCAATGTGCCGTGTACCGGTATCTCGGATGGAGCTGAGAAAAAGTTCACTTTAAACCTCGAAGCAGTGGCAGTTTTGAACTTCACATCCGAAACGCAGAATTCGCGATTGGAAATGGCGCAATTTCCATTCATCGACTGAACTCAAATCCTGCAGATTTCTTGTATTATGGCATACATTCGAATTTCGGTATTGAGATGCTTTTAAACAATATCCTCCATGATTATACTCACCAACTAAAAATCTACTAACCCCGGCAGTATTTATTACTCAAACGTAAGGACATTTGAGGCAGATTTAACATAGTTGGTTGATAGTTGACTTTACGTCGCGCTGGAGTAATACAAAGGGCTATTGGGGTCGGTCCAAGATCAATAAACCAAGGGAAAGATCCGAGGGCGCTTCGTAATTTTGAACCGCGGTCAGATGGCGAAGTCACACCTGCGCTGGCACCCCACTCTGAACTTCCGCATCACGCCAAAGTGAGGACATTTGTGGCCATGGGATTACATTAAACTCCGGGTGCTAATCCGCGACTCTACCAAATGGCTTACTACAGCCCCCTGAAATGTTCGAAAGGATAACTAAGAATAATAACCGTGATTGATAAAGGTAGCAGCAAACACAACCATTAAAATGTTACCTTACCCCTGAATGTGACAATATTTCCGACTAGTGTAATGCTGAATTTACCCCACAGAACACAATGAATGATCGCATCTATTGGTTGACTGGATCATAGGGTCTATTGATCACAGAAAGGTCAAAACTGGTTAGAAATAGTGCAGGGAAAACTGCAAGCAGGACGGAAATATAAGTGTGAACCCCTTAGTGTTAATAAATTAAATATGTACAGAAAGTACGATGGGAAAATAAATATTTTTATATTGATGCCATGCAATCCAATACACACAAATATTGCAGTTTTTATTGACGTGTCTAATTTTAAAAATATTTTAGATATTTAATTCCAAAAAAAATTCTCAAATCTGCTTTCTACACATCTTGCTTTCACGAAATCTGTATTAATGTCTGTGCAAAATTTATTCGCTCAGAGCATCTCTTCGGAACATACGGAATTAGCGAGACACCCTGTGTACGAAGAAAGATTATGTAGAAACATTTTGTTGAATATAATAGTTTATCTGATAAGTAGATACCAAAATTTGACATTTGTCTTTCACATGAAAGGCTTCGCTTTCTTGTCACATTTCCTTCATCACCTACGGAAATGACTGATTCCCTCAGATTATTCCAACAAGGAAGAGATTGCTCACTTCCTAATCCTAAACACCTGTCTTCATCCCACATGCTCGAGATAAATCCAGAAGGGTTATTTATTTTTTCACAAAAGACTTTCACGACTGCGATGAAACCTAGAAACAGTCTGGTCCTTTATATCAAACTGCATTTCCTGTCTGCTGCGGACCACCTTCCACAGCAAGCACCCTTTGAAGTTGGTGGGCCTCACCGCCAGACCTCGATGCCTGCACAGATGGCTTTAAAGCTGTCGGCAAGCTGGGGCAATTAAAGACTGGTTAAATGATAAAAGACATTACTCGTGTCATTACTTTTAGGGCTATAAATCTCCGCTAGACAGTTCCATGTTGTGATAACATGGCATGTGGGTTGGCTGCGCAGCCTTGAAGTGGAGTCTTTTAAGACAAGTGGACTTCATTTGGTCGACGAGTTGCGATCTAAACGCTCTGGATTGGTTTGCGGTATCCCTCTACAATCGTTTTTTACAGCACAGGGCAAATTACCTAAAAAAATTGTGCTTTTTGACACTAGAAATACTCGGTTGGTTTGTTTTGGGGTTTTATAGCACAAGGGCCATATTTGGCCATGCTGCGCCAGACACAAGGCATACAATATCAAGTAATAGACATACACACAATGAAAGTTTTAATGAAACAGAAGAGAGAAATACATCCGGGGAGGAATGCACCTGACAGGAATCGAACCTCCGCCACCTACAACTCGAAGGTTGTTATCGCAGTGGGCATATCCACTGAGCCAGACGGCCCCTATAAATATTCGGATCAGTCCCCTAAAAATGTTATTGCTAAATTAAATTACTTGAATATTAAACGTGCTGTCAATTAAATTAAAGCTTTCGTGAATCGTTAAATGTTAGTTTAACCCGCCTCGTGGTTGTCCCGACGATGTATCTCGTCATTAAAAGAAAACTGGCCAGATTTTGATGGATGATATATCTCATCGAAACCACTTGGAGGGTTAATTGTCAGATGTATATAGCTGTTTTTAAATTTTTAAATTAAGGAACTCAACCTTCTAAGTGATACGAGATATTTCGTTCATCGACATCTGACACATTTCGCTAGTGACTTTATATTATCATTAATATATTGCCGATGTTTTGATGATGACGAGATCAAAATCTGATCAGGTTTCTTCTAATGACGAGATATCGCGTCCATCAAGATCTGGTTAATTTTTTCTAATGACGAGATACGTGGTAGAGATAACCACCAGGAGGGTCATGGTGCAACAATATTATCATTATGTTCGCAAGCATGATTCATTATTTGAAATGGTTACTCATGAACTGATTGAAACAATTTTATTAGCATAAAATATTGTGGAAGCATATGTTATTCTTAATATAAGGTATGTCCAATCATAGAGGGTAGAAAAATGAGCAATGGTAACCATTTCTTGTGCTCAGGATCATGTGACCCAAATTAATAGTAACGAGACCAAAAGACTACTTTCGTCTCACTGGTGGAAACGAACATTCATCATTTGATTCATCCACTGGAAGGGAGAAGACTCCCATCTGTTGATTCATCATCTGATTGGTCTGCGTGACATAGCAGAAGACTTTGGCAATACCAAATAGGTCAACCAAGTCAATTTTTCAGAGCAATCACGTGACTACTAGTCGACATGTTAGTCGCACTTTTTGAAGCTCCTCTCTATAGCAATGCTCAGTCTACTTATATTTCGCGTCTATGTGTCAAACCAGCGGTCCGCATATGGCCCTGGTTATCTAGTAATGCATCCCAATAGATTGTGAACCTTTATTATGCGCTTTTCAGGGATATTTTATGACTCCAAGTCATATCTTCCAAGAGAAATTTTCCATAGCTTCACAATCACGCCTTATTCATGTCGTCGCTTGTTGGCATAGATCATAAGTGTCGGATGAGCACTTCGAGAACTAAGAATTGCAACCACGTTAATCAAACCAGGCATTGATCCATTGGTTTCACAAAAACAATGTTGAATATATGATTAGTTTTTTGGTTATATATACTTTTTATGTTTCTTCAAAATATACATAAAAAAGGGCCGTGGTAGCCAGGTTGGAAGAGTAGCAGATTACAACCGGAGGGTTGAGAGTTCGAGACTCGATTCAGCAAAAGACCGTCATGTACACGGGGTCTGGTGAATGTTAAATCTGTCTTGGCCTCAACGTCTGTCTTGCACCAGTGCGACGTTATTCAACTTCCTACCTATCTACCTACCTATAAAAAATAAAGGAAATTAGTCATACAGGAAGTTTCAAAAATATCTGTCCAAATTGTAAAGGGTGGTAAAGGGACCCAAAATGAATATTTTTTGTCAAATTTATTATGTGTCTGGAATTGCCTCGTTTAGGCAGTAGAGGGCGCTGTTTATATCAGTGGATAACATTGTTACTGTTGCATAAGGCATCATTCCCCGCTTGGATTTTCAACGGCTACACAAATTCAGAGCACGCAATATACATCTGATTATGGGGCTGCGGATGGAAACGGACGATTACTCTTTTCTTTTAATTTTTAAAATTGAAAATTTTTAATGTATTAAAATGTTTATTTTTGGGTTGCTCTACCCCTTTATATTTATTATATTTTATATACGGCCCAAGCAAATCGAAAGGTAGAGTATCCCTGCTTTAAATAGAGGATTGTATAAAGTTAAGTAAAGCTCACTCAATAATAGAGATTTGGAAATGTTACCTAGGTTAAATAAAAAAAATAAATGGGTTATATTCGATGGCAGACCAATGAATACTTATTGTATTAAAGTGTGATTGATCATTACAAAAAATAAGGATTCATTTTTATGCAATTTTGCATAAAGATTGTTTAGGTGTATACATAAAACAGTTTTGCCGATCAAACTAAATTCTACAAGCAGCCCGTTCTATTTTTCAGTTGCAAAATTACAGAAAGAGATGTGTTCAACACATAAAAATAAAGCATTACCTCACAAAACATACTTCAACGACTACTTTCAATCCTCACTAAAATACCATTAATTTGAGTACAAAAAAATCATATCTACGTTACAAATTCAAATATATTTGAAACCCAACTAAAAGTAAACACTTCGGTTTACCGATACAATCCCTCTTTTTTCGAGAATCACTTTTCAATGTATCCAATTGGAAATTGAAAGCCCGTAAATTTTACGGGTAGTTTACATTTAACATTCAAATGGAAGGCGCCGTCGTAAAAAGCTCACCGAATCCAGCAATTCTTTTTTACCGTCACATCTGACGAATCACTTAAGCAATTGAATTCTCCTGTCGCTCCCCCATCCTCAATAAACTGAAAAAGCCCCTTCCCGAAATTCTCTTTCATAGGAGGTGGAAGTGGGGAGACATCACGAATCCTTTAGCTTACTATAGAGTATATAATACTATAGAGTTACTATACACTATAGAGTTAACCTCTTTGAAACAGAAACGCAACTAGAATACTTTATACCAGCGATGCGCAAACTTGTTAAGACCAAGGGCTACAGATTCACTGACTTATGGAAGGATCGCCAAACAAAACACGAAAGTTATCTATCATAAATTATTTATTTTAATTATATTTATTTATATTTTATATCGTTACAAAGAAAGATAATAAAAGTACATAAAGAATTTAATTCGATGCGTGACATTGCATTGATTAAACAATTGTTTTAATATTTGGTATTATATATTTTTTAAATTAACAAGTGTTTTTAGTGTAATGCACTCTTCGGATATTTTACTAAAGATATTCAATTAAATTTGTATTATGTAATTTTGATCAATAACGAACCCTATGAAAGGCTTTCTCATTATTGTTCTTCGCGAGGTTCTATTGTGCTGATAACAGAAATTACGTTGTAAAAGTACGAATCTTGTATGTGACATGAAGTTTGTCTTTATGAGGTTTGGTAGTATTGATATGTCACACACTCTTAAGGCAAAACATAAGGTGGGAGATTTCATTTTCGGAAGTGCATGCATAAATCGTAAAAGGAACTTAAATTTTAATTGGAATAGTAACCTTTTTTCACTTAAATCATGAAAATAATAAAGATAAAACTATCTTTTAACAGAGGTTGCACTTGCTGACTGATTATTAATAAACTTCGACCTCAAGGGAAAAAATGGTTGGGGGCGCGGTGGCTCAGTGGGTTTCTTCACTGCGCTAGCAAATTGCGAGGTGTAGACGGCGCACATTCGATACCTGTCACTTACTCTCGGTGTATTTCTCTCTTTTGTGTCAGCAAAACTTTCCTTGTGTGCGTACGTCCATTTCTCGACGTTTTCTTGTTTTTGACACAGTTTGGTCAATTATGACCTTTACACTACAAAACCTAAAAATAACAATGAAAAAAATTGCGGTTCAGATTAGATTTCTAGAGGCATTATGTCCCATTTGGATATTTGCCGTGCTATGAATTGATACCTGAAGTATGATCCTAAAAACATAAGCGTAAATAAAGCTAAAATAATGCAATATCATTTAGAAACCTGTATTGACGTTTCGGTAACTAACTTTCCCCAATATCCAAAAACTAATTACCGATTTTTAAAACCAAATTCCATATACCAACATAGCGATGATCAAAATTGGAATATCATCTTTCTGATTACAAAGACATTTTTATATTAAGGTATTTGATGTTTTCTAAATTTGCGGAATCTGACATTAAGCAAACTTTTCATCAAATGCACTATAAGAATCCAACAATCAAATTCCAAAAATGTTTTAGGTGCCACGGTAGCCTAGTTGGAAGGGTAACGAATTAGCAACCGGAGGGTTGCAAGTTCGAAACTAGGTCCAGTCAAAGACCGTCGTGTACACAAGAGCTGGTGCACGTTTAATCTATCGTGGTCTCAAATGTCATCACATTGGCGTGGTGTGGAAATTGGAAGAGTAGGATGTTCTCTTCATTACGAAGCTTTATCTTTGGATCTTTCCCTTGGTGATTGATCCCGGATCGTCACCAATAGCCCGTTGTGCTGATCCGTGCTACGTTAATTAACTGCCTACCCAAAAATGTTTTAACCTATCCCTTCCACCGGAAAATCAAAATTTTAAATTCTCGAGCATGACTTAAAAAAAAAGAGTTGAAAATTTGCCTTTATAATTTGTTTTATTTTTCAAGGGAACTCACCTCTACTTAATACATTTTATATTTTATCCCACACCTTTTATTGTTTAAGCTGCATTAACTCACACATCTATTTGGAAGTAACACATGATTTTAAATCTACTTTTCATTGATAGTTTTAAGTCGCCCTAGCTCGGCGAGTTTGCCCACTGCGCTAGCAACCTGCTAATTGTAGGCGGCTCATTTTCGATCCCATTCCTGGGTGTATTACTCTCTTCTGGATCAGAAAACATTCCGTGTTTACATGTCCATTTACCTGACATTGGGTGGCTCTGGTGCTATAAAAACCAACCAAAATATTTCTGGTTACGTTATTTTTGTATTTTATATATTTTTATTGGGTTGTGTACCCTTTGGAGAATGCCGATTTTGGGATATTTCGGTATAGAACTCAAACCAATCAATCAAATTCAACAGAAATATTTGATGAATGTCTGAAAGACGTAAAAAAGCATTTCATATTCAATAGGAGCCCTCAAACTTCACCCTTTTGTTTCATTCCTTTCCTGCATCAGACAACCACCGACCGACTCCTGGAGGAGGAAGACCTCTAAGTTAATCGAATGCGGAGAGGTAATAACCCGCAGTCGGTGTTGCCGAACAAAGCGAGGTGACACGCATTTTCCAACTCCCTGTTTAATAGCCTTCCTCCCGTTCGACTGGACGGCTGAATTATTCGTGCCCAAATCTCACGGAAACTCATAATCCCTAACAAAAGACTCTTTCTTCTGTCGTCCAGAGCGATCGTGCAACAATTTATGAGTTACGACGCCCAGACATGCTACCTGCCGTGTTAATACAAATACAAAAGCTGGACTTTACTAACAGTCTGGGTTTTTGGGGGAAAAAACCGCTTCCGTAACGTATCCTTGAAATCCAGCTCCTAGTGTGTAATAATACCGTTTAGCCATTTTCGAGTTTTCCTTCCTTTCGAATCGGTATCCACGGCAGTTTTTTCTTTATGAAAACGCTGTGAGGTGGGGAAAATGACTTCTAACTGGCAAAAGAACCAATACGCAAAATACAGACATTTAACTACGCTTACTGACATCAAATCTACGCGGTGATAAATTTCGAAGTTCCGGACACATTTTTATTGAAAAATGTCTATCAGTACTGAATCAGAAATGTACACTGCTGGCCACCCAAATTGCAACACCAAGAAAGACAAGAGATATCACAACAAAATTCATTTTGTAGATAACATGTTGACCAAGTATCAAATGATTAAATTTATAGACTTCTGTGAAGTGTGGTTCCTGCCAAAATCAGTAGCCAGAGTAGCCGCCATTGTTGGAGATCACCGCTGCCACACGCCTCGGCATTGATTCAAAGAGACTTTGGATGTGTTCTTGGGGTATAGCAGACCAAGCAGCTTCCACACGTTGCCAAAGTTGATCTGGTGTGGCAGCTGGGGATGTATTCTGGGTCAATCGTTGAGCAACCATGGACCACATGTTTTCTATCGGCGAAAGATCCGGAGAGCGAGCTGGCCAGGGAAGCAATTCAATCTGGCGATTGACGAAGAACCCTTGGACAATACGTGCCACGTGTGGTCGCGCATTATCCTGTTGAAATATGGCTGTAGGCAAGCCCTGAAGGTAAGGAAGGACAACTGGCTCCAACACCTCGGAGATGTAGCGCTGGCTGTTTAAAGTACCGGCAATGCGTACTAGAGGAGTGCGAGAGTGATATCCAATACCGCCCCATACCATAATACCCGGTGCAGGACCAGTGTGGCGGTGCATAACGCAGCTGTTCAGCATCCTCTCACCACGGTGTCTCCAGACTCGAATCCGACCATCGTGGTGTTGCAAACAGAAGCGTGACTCGTCAGTAAAGACAATTTCATTCCATTCTGCCGTCCACATCCTTCTTTCATCGCACCATTGGCGGCGGAAACGTTTGTGGTTCTGCGTCAAGGGTAGACGAAGCAATGGACGTCTTGCGGACAGACCACTCTGCTGTAAACGGCGTCGAATGGTACGCGCAGACACTGGATGATGCGGTACAGACTGAATGTGCTGTGCTATGGTTTGTGATGTGGCTGAGCGATCCGTCACTGCCAATATGCCTGTCATCACGTGAAGTGGTGCACTGAGGTGGATGCGATCGAACACGTCGGTCCGTCGTACCCTCCTGCATCCAACGATCACATATCCACATTACAGTTGTTTGGTTTCGTCCAACACGATTACCGATTTCACTGAAAGATAATCCACAATCTCGGTAGGCCACTATCCTTTCTCTGTCGAACTCGGATACTTGATAAAAAGATGATCACTGTTTTCTACGAGGCATAATTGATCGTTTTTTTGAAAAAACCACAAGAAAAACACAATTGCCGTACTTGAAATCGTCGAAATCTCCAAGCCTTAAATAGCGCTTTGAAGTGGCGCCACAGGCGCGCGTGATGTGCGTCTGCGCTGAAATTCTAATCATTTGCATATCTCACCTCCGCTAATGCATGTTGTAAATTTCATATTATTTGCATGCTTCCTTCAGGGTGTTGCATTTACGGTGGCCAGCAGTGTATTTTGAACCTCAGACATTTGACTACACTAAACGACATTCAAATCTGCGCGGCGATAATTTTGAAAAACCGACCGGGTCATGTCTGTCAGTACCCATAATCAGAAATATATTTTCAATATTTTTTCAGCAATTCTTTTTTGGTTCAAAATTGCGTGGCGTCCTCGGTTCTTTCCCTTAGGGTTTGATTTCGGACCGTCGCCAAAAGCCCGTTGTAATGCTCCCGTGAGACGTTAATTAAAGTACCTACCTACCATCAATAATTCTTTGCTAGCAACCTGCGAGTTGTTGGTGGAGCAGGTTCAATATTTTCCTGGGTGTATTTGGTGCAGCATGGCCAAATATCGCCCTTGCGCCATAAAACCCCAAATCAACCAACCAACTAACCCTGGGTGTAGTATTTCTCTCTTCTGTGTCAGTAAACTATATATATATATATATATATATATATATATATATATATATATATATATATATATATATATATATATATATATATATATATATATATATATATATAATAGATAGATAGATAGATAGATAGATAGATAGATAGATAGATATATAGGGTGAGTCTAAATTCTTTTTACAAAATAAGAGGGGTGATAGTACCCATCCAGACGAGCAATAATTACCATGGAACATAGGGTCGCATTCCACTCTGAGAGGCAGAAAAGAGTAAAGTCGAAACGCGTCGAGCATGGATAAGTCATCGCCTCTGACGTCGTTTTGTACCTTCCTACGTAACATATCTCCTAAGCAAGATGGCCTGGTCGATGGATCGGACGTGGCGGACCTGTGGCTTGGCCTCCTTGCTCACCGGACCTCAACCCACTGGACTTTTTCTTCTGGGGGCACATGAAATCTTTAGTGTACCAGACGCCTGTGGACTCGGTGAAGATCTCGTAGCGAGAATCGGTGTTGCCGCAGACAAAATTAACACAACACCAGAAATCTTCGAGAGGGTGCGCCAGTCACTCCTTCGCCGGTGTGAACTGTGCAACGACACGCGTGGCCGCCACTTTGAGCACTTGCTGTGAGTTTTTCTCTGATCAATAAATCATATTGTGCAACTTTTGGTATCGTTCATTCGCTTTCCCAACACTGTTGTAAGTTCATGTTGAAATTCTAATTTTATTCTTTTCTGCCTCTCAGAGTGGAATGCGACCCTATGTTCCATGGTAATTATTGCTCGTCTGGGGATGGGTACTATCACCCTTCTTATTTTGTAGAAACAATTTAGACTCACCCTGTATATGTGAAAATAATCATGACAATGGAGCTGTTTCCTGTGCCTGGGGTCACAAAAGGACTTCATCCGTCAATGCTTGGCACTTTTGTTAGATTTCCTAACGTTACAGCCTCAGAAATTTCATGCAAGCGTTACGAAATGTTAAATGAAAAAGTTTTATGAAATGTTATTGAATGTTTTTACTTGGACACAGCTGAGATAGTTATGTAGAGTCAAAATTAAATGTTAAGAGATAAAAAAATAACTATTAAAAATTCCTGATCACACACACATGAAGGGTATCTGCTATTTTGCTGTAGTAATTTTTTCTTTTTGTATGCAAAATCTTTTGATACGTATTTAGGGGAAGGAACTTTTTAAAGCGTTTAGAGAAGCTTCTCCAAAAGTTTAAACACAACAGCTTGAAGATAGTGGTCTTTGAAATTAAAATGTTATGTATTAGTTTTAGATGAGATTGAGACACACATGCTATGGGTTGTAACCAATAGCTCGAAATTCGTATTGAAACGCCACATCTGTGACAGAATAAATATTTTGAAACCAAAATATTGAAATATCGAAGTGTTTTGTACTACGTCAACGTCTTAGCTATATACAAAGGTGTCTTTAATGTCCTTACTTCTGCCAGTCAAATAAACTTCCATCTCACTGAAATTATAATCGTGCTTCTATTGATTTATAATAAAAAGTAATCATAAATCAAATGGAAATGGCGCGTTTTATATTTGCAGGATTTAAAACCATTCTCGGAGAGATGTCTCATACGTATGTTTACATTCTTAAGTGCATTGGGATAAATCTAGCTCTCATGTTAAGCCAAAGAGGTTCTTGGTTCTCCAGTGGTTCCATGAAACGGGTTTATATATATATAATGCGTATATGTGTAAAGAATGGGCTGTTAATCTTAAAGATTATATGGGTGCAGAATTAAAATTAACTTCTGTCCAACATCCCGAAAAGATTTTAAATTCCCTAATAACCAATAAAATTATTCCACCGACGGATTTGTATGGTACATAAAAATGGGAAATGTTAAGCCAGGAAGTAACTTTTTGAATTCATGTGGCATTTTCCCAGCGACTTTCAAATACGCCCCTTGCGCCATAAAATCCCAAACCAAACCAGCGACTTTCCTAGTTTAAAGCAATACCTTTAATCATATCTTTAGCACAGTAGCATTTCGTTACAACTGAGTCTTATTAACGAAAGCGCAATACAAATGAAGGAATATTAGACTCTTGCTCCTTAAACCTATACCCAAATCCCAATACAAAGGAAGACCCCAAATCTCAGAATATATTATAATATAACTATTAACTTAACCTTTATGTGATCACATTTCCACTTGCAACGCTTTCCAAAGACCGTCGTGTACGGGGAGCTGGTGCACATTAAATCTGTCGTGGCCTCTAATGTCCTGACGTTAACGTAGGTATTGACCACGACAGATTTAACGTGGACCAATCACCACATACATGGGTCTTTGGTTGGATCGAGTTTCCTCTCAACCCTCCGTTTGCTGATTCGTTACTCTTCCAACCTGCCCTACAAAAGAAAGCTTATCGGTGAAGAATAAAACCATCTCTTTGATTATAGTAATTCCTATACAGGCTAAGCTGGCTGGCATCCCACTCTCAAAACTTCCACCCCAAGCCAACACAAGGAAAGTTGAGGGCACGACAGATTGAACGTGCACCAGCCCCCCAAATACACGACCTATTTGGTTGGATCGAGTTTCAAACTCGCAACGCTCCGGTTTCTAATCCGCTCCTCTTCCAACCGGGCTACGAAGGGCTCCACAAAAGAAAGAGCAGATCGGTGTAGAATAGAACCATGTCTTTGATTATAGTAATTTATGTACAGGTTAAGCTTCATTTCTTGTGCTGGAGCATTTTTTACGAATGTCCATACCTACCTATAAATGAGTCCATATAAAACCAAGAACCAAGATCAATTCGGAATGGAAAGATCGGAGGACAACACCTCGTAACTTTGAACCATGGTCAGATGACGAGGTCACCTGAGCTGAAACCCCATTCTCTAAAAATCCCCTCCACAATAACGTGAAGACAGTTGAGGCTACGACTGATTCAACATGCACCAGCCCCCACATTGCTACTCTTCTAACCAGCATCACAAAAGAAAGCTGATCGGTGTAGAATAAACCATGTCTATGATTATAGTAATTTCTATACAGGCTGAGCTGGAGCATTAATTACGAATGCCCATACCTTTCCATCGATGAGTCCATATAAAACAGAGAACTCCAAACAAGTATTCCAATATCCTCACTCAATGTCTCGGCCATGGAGAGGGATAACCAGACGCCGAACTGGATGTTAGGTAGGTAGTTGAATTAACGGTAGCACTGGATGAATACAAAGGGCTATTGGCGACTGTCCGGGATCAATCTTGAAGGGAAAGCTGCTAGCACAACTCGTCACTTTTAGCCACAGTCAAGCGACGAAGTCAACAACGCCATAGCACGCCAATTTTAGGACATTTGTGACAACGACAGATTTAACATGCACCAGCCCCTACACACATGAATCTGATTGGATCGAGTTTCGAACTCGTAACCCTCCGGTTGCTAATCCTCTACTCTTCCAAACCGACCCCCTTTGTGTTGCTCCAGTGTGACGTTAATTAAAATATATCGATACCTATACCTATCCAAACCGACCCCAAGTTTGTATAAAACCTTAAGGGGAAATAAATGTGCCTTAACGAAAGAGAGTTGATCGGTGTAATATAAAACCGTGCCTTTGATTATAATAATTATTATACAAGCTGAGCTGGAGCATTAGTCCCGAATGCCCATACCTTCCCATCGATGAGTCCATATAAAACCCAAGAACCTCAAACAAGTATTCCCCTATCCGCACTCAATGTCTCGGCCATGGAGGAGAGGGACATCCAGACGCCGAACTGGAAGGAGGCAGGAGGAAAAATACGACCTTTTTAAGTGAATTAAGAGGCAGAGCGAAGAATCCGTTCGAACCCTGAGAGTCCGGCCAAATAACATCCGGGGGTGTTATTTCTCCGGTTAGATAGATACCCGCGACTTGCGCAACAAACATCCAGCAGCAACAAAAACAGCCAAACGATCTGATTGTGGGCGAAAGAACAAGAGCAAACAAAAAGAAAAGGGACATGGAAGGAAAGAGTAGCAGTAGAGGTCTCCCGGTTATATGTGTGCGTGTTGGCCAGTGCAGAGGCCCCCCCGAAGGACCATTATCTCTTGCTCAGAGTCTGTTCTGATCGATCAACAACTTCTCTGCAGCTGTTCGTCTTTCTTTCGGATGCCGGACCACGCAACTCCGCATGCAGATGCAAAGAACTGCTTGAGGATGGCCCCGTAATGATTCCGTTACTGTACCCCGTTTAGGTTTGTATAAAACCTTAAACCTTAAGGGGAAATAAATGTGCCTTAAGCGAACACTTCGTTCCGTAGGGCTATAAAAAAGGAAGACATGCTCTTTCAACCTGTCAGTGTTTCAGCCGGAGGTCGTGATAAAGTTTAATGGCGCACATTTTGGCATTAAACTGGAAATACGTCCTGTGAAAGTGTCGGGAGACGTTTGTATGCACTCTCGTAAGAGAATCTAAAGCGCTTTGTTCAATAAATGTATGAACTTTACAAATATTGGTTGCTTTGGGGCATTTTTTTCTATATAAAGGCTAAACAGACCAGGACCTACGGTATGCAGTGCATTCCAAACCACTCCAAACATTCATGGGCCCGTGGTAGCCCAGTTGGAAGAACAACGGGTTAACAACCGGAGGGGGTTCCGAGTTTGAAACCAGGTCGTGTACATGGGGGCTGGTGCACGTTAAATCTGTCGCGGGCTCAAATGTCCTCACGTTGGCATGGTGTGTGAGTTTGGAGTGTGGGGTGCCAGATCAAGTGTTGTTATCGTCATCTGACCGTGGTTTAAAATTATGAGGCGTTGCCCTGGCCAATAGCCCGTTGTGTTGCTCTAGTGTGACGCTAATTAATTACCTACCAAACTTGACAAGGATTCGAACTCTGACTTTACCAAAGCGCTAACCATTTGACTACCAGCCAGGTGAAATTTACAAGTAGGTAGGTTGTTGAATGAACGTCGCAATAGATCAACGCAACAGGCACAACGGTGACGGTCCGGGATCAATCCCGAAGGGAAAGACCTAGGACAACACCTCGTCATATTGAACCACGGTCAGCTGACGAGGTCAACAACTGGGCTGGCACCCCAGTCTCCAAATTTCCACCACTCCGACGTGGACATTTGAAGCCACGACAAATTTAGCGCTCGTTAAATCCACGTTGGCGTGGTGGGGAATTTTGGAGAATGAGGGGCGAACTCAGGAATCGACCTCGTCATCTGACCGTGGTTACGAGGTGTTGTCCTCGTTTGATTGGTTTATTTGAGTTTTATGGTGCCAGATCCAGAAAAGCATAAGCTGCACCAAACACGACAATAAAAGTATTGTCCTCGGATATTTCCCTTCAGGATTCCTGACCGTCGCCAATAGCCCTCTGTTGTTCCAGTGAGATATTAATTCAACTACCTATCTACATTCCTCTTCTGTATCAGTAAAAACGTTCCTTGTGTGTATATTTAGGTGGGCCGAAAAACTAGCTGTAGGCGGCGCAGGTTCAATTCTTGTAACTTACCCTGGTTGCCCAATTTCTCTCTTCTGTAACAGTAAAAACTTTCCTTGAGTGCTTATGTCCATAACTTCATACATCAGTCTGTCTTGTGTTTGTCGAAGCTTGACCAAATATGGCCCTTGTGCCATAAAAATCCAACTTAAATGAGATTAATTAAATTAAAGAAATAATAAATATTGTCGCGCGATAACAGTAGGATATCGATTTCGAAAGAGAAGCCCTCCAAGCGAGGCATAGAATACTAAGTCGTTACCAAAATGTATATATTATATGATTCTCATAAAGTTTAATCAGAAATTCAAGTTTCTCCAATACACGCCCTCCTTTTAAGGACTCGATCAGTATCACACAAGTAAAATACTGACATTGCGTACACCTTAAATCATCGCGACATCATCGAAATCTTGTACAGAAGAAAAAAATTGTTTCCACTTCTAAGCACATGTGTATTGTCTTGTAAAAAATTTGTCTTGCTAAATTGAATATAAGAGCAGTTATAGATGATGGAAACGTGAATTCAAACAAATAAATGTAACACCTCCTAATGATATCCCGTAGCTGGTGAAAACAGTTGCTGCAATAAACGGTTTCCTCAAGCTACATTGAAACAATTACCTAGAAAAGTTGTCCAACAAACAGAAAGATATTGTTCAATCTAGATACTTAAAAAGGCGTATTTCAATATCAATCTGATTTTCCATGGGGTCATGCCCTCAGGGGCACATCTTTAGGTGTGCGCGGGCATCACAACCTTGAGGTACCCGAGTGATTTTTCCTCCCTTTTATTTTTACCCACGCCTACCCCTCTGCTTTTTGCTTTTTCTTCTTCCCTCATTGTGTTGTCTGTTTTGTATTTGATGAAGCTTGGCCAAATATGGCCCTTGAGCCATAAAACCTACCAACCAACTGGTGGTGACTGAAATTAAAGCGATGTGAGTCAGTTCTAAAGGAAATTCTGGCTTTGTGTACTTCCGATCTAATCCTAGAGACCAGGTCTTTTTTTAACTCACGAGTTTCTCGAGATTTCCGAGTAATGTTGTATAGCTTTTATACCACAACACATAATCCTAGGAACTGCTTTATTGGTCAATGTGAGGATGTGCAAACGGCTGATGATCGACTTAACCACACGTGCAGATGTCCGCTGAAATCCGGTGACTGGTAGAAACTATTTTCCTGACTCAGCGAGAGTGAGTTAGAATTGAACTAGTAACTGAAGGCTTCCACGCGCAGGTGGAGCGAGCGCAGTTTTTTAGAGAATTAATGCAAGTGGCAGCGTGTAGGCGGTTCCATGAATTTGAGATAACGGTTGCTGTACATAGTTTTTAGGTAGAGAAATAAATTGTGTTAGTCCTAATCTCCGTATCACTTCGTAACACCCTAGCGATCGGTCCAAGGTATAAGTTCAGGCGATCAGCTCGGATCTCCACACGACCTATCCCGACAATAAGATGGTGGCAGCGGTAAAAATGATGTACCCGGAGTGGTAAAGATCGATGTACCGATAGCGGTAAAGATTGATGAACCGGGAACAGTAAAGATTGGCCAGAGACGAGAAATTCCGAGGAACCCTGTTGAAGCAGACGAACCGGGAACAGTAAAGATTGGACCAGAGACGAGAAATCCTGAGGAAACGGACGGCGAGGCTACGCGAAATCCTGGTGAAGCAGACGAACCGGGTGAGTGTTGTTTACCCTTTCTTTTAAGAGAAATAATCAGGGATCCATTGCTAAATAAATGTTAGGTGAAGCATATTTGTTTGTTAAATGATGAGGTGTAGTTGAAGCACGGCAGTGCGGGAAATACATCCGTATTTCAAATTTTAGAATTGCGCGACAGCGCAGGTGACACGTCAGTGTTCTTAGCCAAAAGTGCTGATTATAGTTTCTCTTGAAGAATTGTGATACACCAGGAGTGGCAGAAGGTATTTTTAAAGCACGACAGTGCTGGAATTTCAGAGTTACGAATTGAGCGTTAACTCATGTGACACGTCAGTGTTATTGTTCACATGTCATCGTTATCAGTTTAGGGTGAACCATTATTTTTCTCTTTAAACAATTGTGATATATGCTAGGGGTAGTCAATCAGTAGCTGAAAAGGGTTTTTATTTTAATGGTCTTTTAGTTAATACCAGTTAGAAAGGAAAATATATTGGTGAATATGGCTTTTTTGGGAAAATATAAGAAATGCGATCTATTTACTTTAGCATTGGAGTTAGGGGAAACTCCTGATCCAAATATTAAAGTTATAGGACTGAAAGATCTCATAACAGGAAGTAAGTCATACGAAGTCGAATTCGTGATGGAGATGCTTGAAACGATAGTGAGTTCACGAAAGGAGATGGAAGAGAAGGAGAGGGAAGAGAAGAAGGAGAGAGAAGAGAAGGAGAGAGAAGAGGAAAAGGAGAGAAAGAAACAACAAAGAGAATTTGAGCTAGAAAAGTTAAGGATAGAAGCAGGAATAAGGATAAGCAATGATTCCATAGAAGGAAGAAGTAGTCCTACCGATATACATGTCGACATGACGAAATACATGCCCAAATTCCAAATGAAAGAGGGTGATATCCTTTTATACCTCTCCCTGTTCGAAAGTCAAGCTAGGCGGAGGAAAATTGATGAAAGAAATTGGGTATCATGTCTTTTGACCCTAATGCCTTTGGAGATAATAGAATTGATTGCGAGGGTTTCGGAAGAGGGATTAGAAGATTATGAACACATTAAAGACCTCTTGTTAAAGAAGTTTAAGATGAATCCAGAGGGATTTCGCCAGAAGTTCATTCAACATCAAAAAAGTCCTGATAAAACTTGGCAAGATTTTACTCATGTAGTAACCAATTATTTTCAAGGATGGATCGAAGGACTTGGTATCTCCGATTTTGAGAGTCTGAAGGAATTGATGATAGCCGATCAAGTCAAGAAAAGAGTGCCACAGGAAGCCATGGACCATTTTATCGATGAATGGGGGAAAATATCAAAACCTTCATTGCTGGCTGAAAAGATAGACGAATACGAATGTGTTCGTAGAACATACAAGAGACAGCCAAGTACCACCATGAAGACAAATTCGGGATACAAGACCCAGTATGATGCAAGAGGTTACGGTGGATACCACATATCTCAGCAGGACACCAAACGAACCTATCACAGAACTCAACCAGAACCGGCGAAACATAATTCCAGGCTTGTTTGTTTCTCATGCGGAATGGAGGGACACATGAAGAGGTTCTGTCCAAAGTCGGATAAAGGAAGATCAGATCACGATAATAGAAGGAAAGCGAACGTGAATAGGATCATAACTGAAGAAAGCGGTGTGGGGGATGAGAAAAGGACACTGAATACTGGCGGAACGGCGGTGGTAGCTAAAGTTGTATCCTTTAAGGAAAGATCCTGGCGAGACAATCTTTGCCCCTTGGAAAGAATCTTAATTAGTGTTGACGGGAGGGAGGCAAAAGCCCTAATTGATTCTGGGACTGAAATTACCGTCATACGGAAAGATATTGTACAAAATCTGTCGCTGGAAGAGAAATCGTCCATCTTTATTAAAGGAATCTTCGGTCCAGCGGAGAAATGCCCGTTAATGAACGTTCCCATAGGACTGATCATAGGAGGTAGGGGTGATGTGCTTCACCAAGAAGTCCTCTGCGCAGTTGCTCCCTCATTGGTGGAAGATGTGCTGTTGCCACCAGATATCCGAGACATGCTTAGAGGAAAGCAGGAATTAATTTCCACCGATATTGGTAGTGGAAACATCTTGGAACCACCTACAAAAGAGGGGAACACAGAAGGGAATTCCGTTGAAGTGAATAAGGACACAGAAGTGTTAGTGGTAGAAAGCACCGACGGAGACCAGGAAGAAGGGATATCGAAGACGGAAAGCTTCCGTAAAGAGCAAGAGGAGTGTAGAGAGCTGGAAGAGACCAGAAAACAGGCTAAGCAAGGTAGTGGAGGATTTTTCTTTATCGATGGTTTGGTCTTTCATAAAGACAAGATTCTTGGAGAGAATGTATGTCAATTGGTTCTTCCTAAACGTAGAAGAAAAGAGGTTCTTAGATTAGCCCACTGCTCAGTGTTTGGGGGACACATGGGAGCGAGGAAGACAATAGAAAGAATTAGATATTCGTTCTATTGGAACGGGCTATCAAGAGACGTGAGACAGTTTTGTTTAGCATGTGAAGGTTGTCAGTTGACGAGAAGGGTCAAACACAAAGATAGGGCCCCAATAACTCCCGTTGCGCGGCCAGAATTGCCCTTCCAAGTGGTCAATGTGGACATCATAGGACCGATAGATCCTCCAAGTTCTAAAGGACACAAATTTATCTTGTGTATGGTAGACCAACATACAAGGTGGGTTGAGGCGATCCCTTTGACGAGTCTTACAGCCAAAGCAACGTGTGAAGCTTTATTATCTATTTTTATGAGGACTGGAGTGCCAAACGTAATTGCCTCGGACAATGGTACAAATTTCAACGCTGAATTGACTCAGGAATTTGAAAAAAGAATGGGTTCAACTCCACGGTTCTCCACACCATTATATCCACAATCAAACGGGTTAGTGGAAAGATTTAACCAAACTTTAAAGAGTATGTTACATCACACCATTAAGGAAGAACCACGGACCTGGCACACCAAAATACCGTTCATTTTATGGGCATACAGAGAGGTCCCGAACAGTACAACGGGTGTAGCACCTTTTCAATTGCTCTTTGGTCGGAAGCCAGAAGGTCCTTTGTCGATTCTAAAGAATACCTGGACGGGAAGACACGAGGGTTTGCAGCTGGATACAACCCCAATACATGTCTATCTGGAGAAGTTGAAAACCCGACTGGAGGAGGCCGCAGAGAAAGCCAAGATAACATCTAATATACAACAAGGGAAAATGGCCCATTATTATAATTTAAGGTCTACAAGAAATACTTTCAAGCCGGGAGATAAAGTCATCGTGCTCTTGCCAGATTCTACAAACAAATTATTGGCCAGATGGCAAGGTCCCGGAATCATTGAAGAGAAAAAGAATGAACATTCTTTCATTATAAAGATGCCAGACAATAGGATGAGGCACGTTCACCAGAACAAGATAAGGGAATTTGTGGTCGGTTCCAACGCGGTAAATGTCATTTTTGAAGGTGAGGAAGAATTTGGTAACATAGAAAACGCTCCAATTGTCGAAGCAAGAGACGAGTTCACCCAAGAAGTGAAAATGATCACGACACCGTACTTAAATCCTAAACAGGAGGAAGAATTGAAAAGACTCTTGTGTAAGTTCGAAACACTTTTTTGCCGACCAATACAACCCGTGGGAGTAAGTCAGCACAAGATTGAATTGCTGCCTGACTCCATCCGGAGAAAACCACATAGTTATTGCATACCAATAGCATACCGTTCAGAAGTGGATAGGCAAGTCCAAGAACTTTTAGAATTGGGTCTTTTGGAGCCGTCCAATGCAGACATTACGTATCCCATTGTATGTGTCGCGAAGAAGGATGCCTCGATTAGAATGTGCATTGACTATAGGGCGCTTAATCTGATAACAAAAGTGCCCAGTTATCCTATGAAGGACATGCAGGAGTTGATCTTCACTGCGGGGATGGCCGAATGGTTAACTTGCTTGGATTTGGAAAGGGGATATTATCAAATAAAAATGGAGGACGAGAGCAAAGTTTTGACAGCATTTTCCACCCACAACGGGGTGTATCAATGGAAAGTGATGCCATTTGGATTGTCAGGAGCTTCGGGAACTTTCCAACGCATTATGAATCAAGTGTTGCACAAACATTCCGCTTATGCGCAAGCTTATATAGACGACATTGTTATATTCTCTAAAACGTGGGAAGAACATTTAGAACACTTGAAAAAAATCTTATCTGATCTGGAATATCTCGGATTTTCGGTGAAACTTAAGAAATGCATATTTGCATCCAAAGAGATAAAATACTTAGGACATAAGATAGGAGGGGGAAAGCACTCTCCTGACAATGACAAAATATTAGCCATCAAACAGTTGAGAAGACCCGTATCAAAAAAGGAAGTCAGATCCATTCTAGGACTGATGGGATTTTATAGGACTTACATTCCTGGTTATGCAGAGATAGCAGCCCCTTTAACGGAGTTGACAAAAGGGAAAAAATCGGGAAAGGTATTTTGGGGGAAACGCGAGGAAGAATCATTCCTCCGGTTGAAAAATGCGTTATGTGAGGTCACTGCGTTAAGCACCCCCAATGCCGTCGAACCCTTCCAGGTCCACACAGACGCGTCCCACTACGCTATTGGATGTTGTTTGACCCAGAAGGACGAACATAGAAACTATAGGCCAATTGCTTTTGTTAGTCAAAAATTGAATAACACCCAAAAGAATTGGTCTACCATTGAGAAAGAGGCCTATGCCGTGTTATTTGGACTGAAAAAATTTGATAAGTGGTTGCAGGGTAACACTGTGGAGATCATAACTGATCACAATCCGCTAAAATATCTGGTCGAGACAACTCCTAAGAGCCCCAAGTTAACTAGGTGGGCACTTGCCCTTCAAAGGTGGAATTACAAGTTGACCCATCGCCCTGGGATTTATCATCAGGGAGCTGATGCTCTCTCCCGCTTGGAAAGAGAGGTCGATCAATAAAGGCTTGGTAGCATATTTGGATGAGATTGTTATTTTTTTTATAACTAAATATGGAGAGTTAAGATGTATATTAAATATAGTGTACATAATGGTTAATTTTATATGTATGGTGTTAGTCGAATGTTATTTTTGCAATATTTTAGGTTAGGTTTTGTAGATTGGATCAATTTAGAATGAAAAGGTATTGGAGTTCGGGAGTATCAATATTTGATTGTTTGTGGTGTAAATAGATATAGCATTTGGATGTTAAGATCTAATATTAGCTTGAAAAGTGGTTGCAAAGTATAAATGTTCTTATGCATAATTTTTTTTGGATCCCTTGATTTCTCTTGGGTTGAGAGGGTAACCACTCCTGATATGACCGGTTGCCACAAATGTTCGGACTATATTATTAGTAAAACATATTTTTTTTGGGAAAAAAAAATCTGTTTTCCTCTTGGCGGCGGCGTGTGAGGATGTGCAAACGGCTGATGATCGACTTAACCACACGTGCAGATGTCCGCTGAAATCCGGTGACTGGTAGAAACTATTTTCCTGACTCAGCGAGAGTGAGTTAGAATTGAACTAGTAACTGAAGGCTTCCACGCGCAGGTGGAGCGAGCGCAGTTTTTTAGAGAATTAATGCAAGTGGCAGCGTGTAGGCGGTTCCATGAATTGCCTTCAGTTACTAGTTCAATTCTAACTCACTCTCGCTGAGTCAGGAAAATAGTTTCTACCAGTCACCGGATTTCAGCGGACATCTGCACGTGTGGTTAAGTCGATCATCAGCCGTTTGCACATCCTCACAGTCAAGAAGATGAAATCTGGTTAGAACTCAAGCAGAGAAGACTGAAGGTTATACAGAACAGATATGCATGTGAACCCTTCAGGGTTTTTAAAAATCTAAGACTTCCCTTCTGAATATCAAAGTTGCATCATGTCTTTATTTCCGAGTCTAAAGCACTTATTTAAAGATCGAATGTATAAGCTTAGATGCAAGGTAGCACAATTGTACTCTAGTTGGACGAAACGTATAGACACGATCGTAAATATAACTTAGAAAATTTATATCTATGATACTTTTTATCCCAAGTTGATCTTTTTCTAACGAGTGAATAAAACTTATGGTAAAGCGATAAATCATCTAAAGAATAAAAATGAGGAAGTTGAGAATCATTTGTTACTTAGAATCGAGCAATAGCCAATAAGTTACGTTTATAAGTATATATTGAACGACTAGCCTGTTCTAACAGTGACGCGTGTTTGTTAAATTTAATATTTTGTTCAATACTGCATATTGGGCATATAGTCAAGCATGGACACCTTTTTTCGGAAAAAATATCCTAATATTTACGAAAAATGTCTAATCTCTACCTCTTTGCTCAGTAATTTTTGCAACGTACATAAAACAAATCGAATATATTTTCTCGTTTATAGCGCTAGAAACCTGTGAGTTATAGGTGACTCAGTTTCGATTCCTGCCAGGTTCAGTACCTCCATTTGTGTATTTATCTCCTGTGTCTGTAAAACTGTCCTTCTGTATGTATGTCCATTTATTTGACGTTGTTTGGCGCAGCTTGGCCAAATATGGTCCCTTTCGCTATAAAATCCAACCCAGCCAAGCAATCATTTTTAACCGGGTAACTCTGAGTACCCACTGCGTTTGTAGACTGCGAGGTTCGATTCCTGTAACTACTCTGGGTTTGTTTTTCTTTTCCCTCTCAGTAATGTGTATGTCCATTTTACTTGACTTAAAAAACAGTGCTTGATGCAGCTTAACCAGGTTTGGTCCTTGCTCTATAAAAAAATCCAACAAACCGTTTTTAACTTTTCTTGCATTCAGCATTTACTAGTATTCTAATACTTTTGCATTTAGGTATGTACCCATACATTAGTGAATAATAAACGTCGCAAAGTTTCATGTCTGAGTTTGCCTTAATCGTCTACCCTTCAACGTAAATCTGCCTAAAATCGATTTCGAGTTTTAAACATACATTGCGTGACTGAAGTAAATGGTAGAAAAGACCGAGGCATTTTATTTTGCACAAAATAAAACTACTGCTAGTTTTTGTGTCTTATATTCTAGGCTTGAAAAGAGTTTTGAAATTCTATGGTAGCGATTTTTAACCGTCGTGCCCGAAGAATAACACCGGTGTGCCTTACAAATGGTGAAGTGGTTTAAATTGTGTAAGATTTATTTCATTTAAACGTATTTTATATGAACTTTTAACAAGAATTCACAAATAATTTCAAGTAATACCAGCATTTTTAATACCCGTATAAACTATTTTGGGTGTTATTTGTTATTACAATAATGAATGAATAAATTGTTTCAAAAAGATTTTTTAAAACCACTTTGGAACCAAAAAGGTAAGTAATGTCATTTTTTATAAATCAATCAAAATTATAGCTATTTTTGTCTGATCGGTAAAAAATATTTTTGTTTTTCCCAGAATTTTAGTAATTAGTTTATGTGTGCCATGATATGAGAAAGATTGTAAATTGCTACTCTATAGTATTGATTAATGTAAAACAAAGTACAATAGCTCAAGATTTTCTGTTGTGATTTCTCGAAAAATTAAGCTACCATTAAATATTTATTTCAATGCTGCGCTTACAAATTTATTTCTAATAAGCATTAAATATATGTTAAATAATTCAATATATAATATTAAATCATGAAATATACAGTATTCTGAAAACTACATCCGATAGACTTTTGGGGATCAAACTGGTGGTAAATAAATTGTAAGTACAGGAACTATTTCACAATAAACAAACTATATTACTATGAAAAACCTTTATAACGTGTAAGTATGACAGTTAAAAATACTATACCAACATGTAAATATAACAATTAAAAACTATTGCAACAAAAAAATTAAAAACACTACAGCAACAATTTTAAATACTGCTGCAACATGGAGCTGCAAAAATAAAATTGCAAGTAATCGTAACAACTAAAATGTATTGCACCAACAAGTAGTAATTAAGTAGTAGTAGAATAAGAAATATAAATTATTGTTCATAAAAGTGCTGTTTAATCGTGGTTTAAAAAATATTTCCAGAAAAAGTTTCGGCATACTCTAGTTACAACATACAAGATGACATACATAAAATAGTTTTGTTAAAACATTTTCGAAGCATCTATGCAGTATAAAGGTATTTCAGCAACCTTATTTACAGCAATATTATTGTAAAATAACTACGAAATCTAAACTCAGACTTGTCACAAGAAAATGATCTGTCTACTTCAAATGATTAGCGTCATTTGAAGTAGACAGATTTCTGTCTGTTTCAAATGAAGCTAATGGAAAATATAGCCATGATTATTTCAAAGTAACTTTTATGTTGATTTCTGAAAATTCGGAATGTATCTTTTTATATAATAGAAGAAATTCCATTTGGGAATATTAAGCAACATTTTATCCACTTTTTGAAATTTCAATGACTGACATATACGCCTCTTTAAATTTGAATTTATTTTATGTGTGTGTTTACAATCCTTAATTAAATAATATTTCATAACTATTAGTGTCTAAGATTTTATACTGAAGATGATTAAAAGTAGTCATTTTTAAATATTTCTATTTAGGAATTCTGAACTATCCTATAATAATGTATACTGTTAGTTGTGATGGTCACAGTGAAAAGTGTATTTAGAATTTTAAATTGGACCTAATTCAGCAATTCTACGTTTTAGTGTTCTTTATTATTAAAACATTAATGAAAAGTGATTGTGCATTTTTTGATAACATGTTTTACAAAATTCTTATCAATCTTATCGTGAAAATGTTATTTTAAATTTTTAAGAGAATCAGTATTTTATCTGTTCTCGATATTTTATAGCTTAACTTAATATAAAACATATTTTAGAGAGAAGTCGGGTTTTAAAGTTCCCTAACAAAATATAATCAGGTCAAATACATAGGAGGCAAGGAAAAAATTTCGTATAGAACTTAATAAATGAATCTGAATAGAAAAATTTTGTTACTTCGAGTAAAGTTTTTCTTCTATTCACGATGAAAAATAAAATTATAATATTGACAGAAGCCTTTAATAAAAAGTAATGAGAATGTGTTTAACAAGCTACTTTAAAGTCGAAACTCCTTTCTGATAGCTGGAAAACGTACAGAACAAGGAAAAAACGAGAAATGTCGAGAGATTTCTCCAAAGAAAATTTAGAGACTATAAAACCAAAGAACAGGTAATAAGAGCATCTGTAATACATTTTTGATTTCTGTAACTATTCTTGTGCACAACATTGAATATAAAGATTCCATTCAGAAAAGAAGATAAATCTCATGTATTTGAATTAGCAAAACAATCTCAATCTGTTTAATAGAATCTAACTTCGAAATTCTTTTCTAACATGCAATAAAAAAATGAAAGAAATTCCATAGAATAGTAGCTCAGGATGAAAAGTCTTAGATTGAATAGAATCGCAAAGAATTAAATTTGATTTTGCTCAATTTCCACTTCTTTTTAACATACAATGAGTAATTAAATGAATGTCTAAAATATCGTCTGTGTAAATCAAAAACAATGCTTGAATTAGAAACATATTTTTTTAATCGATTCACTGCTTCAAAGTTATTTTAGTGTAAATTGTGAGAAATGTAAAATAGCTAGCACAATAACGAAATACATCCGAAAATCCAAAAACCTACTCAAATTGAATTTCAAAAAATAAAAAAATCCACAAAAGTTCTTTTCATTATACACGATCTTAAATAAAAATTAACTTAATAGGATTAATAAACCCTGTCGATGTTCCACAAAAAGTTCGAATAAAACATTAAAAAAATTTTTTTGGATTAACTCTTGCTCACAAAAATATAAGAAACATCAATCAGAAAAAGCGACAAAGCAAAAAAAAATATCTAGACAGATATAAAAATAGACTCCTGAAAAGTAACGCATAATTCAAACAAACTGAAAACGAACGGAACTTTCCAACGCATTCCATCCAATTCGAAATCGAGCCTTTTTTCCCTACATAATACCATTCATCGAATCCCAAGAAGGAAGCATCGTGAATTGTTTTCCCTCTACACACTCCCCTCACCCTGTTCTTTATTTTCTTTAAAAATAAAACTAAATAAAATGAACTCCACGTGGTCAATGGCTTATTTTCGAAGCAGACGACGACAAGACGAAATCGCAAACGATCGGTAGAGGTCTCCCGCATCAGCTGGTTACTCCACACCTTCTCACCCCCTGGTACCTTTTCCTCTCGCTACGCATAGACACACTCCTCCGACCATCACTCGAATCGTCTGCAGGGAAGATATCCGCAGACGATAATCCCGTTAGCTCGAACGGAATTCTCTTCCATTCTCTCGCTTTTCTGTGCATTTTCTCCTAACACCGAGTTTGGTATCGTGTGATGTTGAAGTGGAATGTTTTGGATTTTACTATCGTTTGCTTGTTGAAGTGTTCGAATTTCGATTGGAATAGTGGAAGCGGGTGGATTTTTAACACGTGGTTTTCGGGAGCGAAATCGTGCTGTGTGTGTGTGACTGTTACGTGTTGCGTCGAAGTGTAGATTGCCGCCTGAATGGAATATGGATTTTCGGCTGTTCGATAGATGGTTAAGTGCTTAAACGGATGAATTGAACTGTAAGTACATGAATTCTGTATCTTATTTAATATGAATGTAGAAAGGTATAAGATGGGAACTGACTCGCGATATATATTTATCACTATACAGACAAGAATGAAAACAAGTTATTTTATTTTTATAAAGAAAGAAGAAAAAGAATTATTAGTTGAGAACGTTGATGAAACTAATTAAAAATTAATTATTTACTATTCTTCTATTCAGATATCAGTTGTCTGCCTTGCGTTTGGCACAGCTTGGTCAAATATGGCCCTTGCGCCATAAAACTAAATACAACCAACCAACTATTCAGGTACCTATTCATTTAATGTCATTTCTTTGCCGATATAGATGAATTTTATAATTTCCAAGCTTTTTCTCTGGGTCGACATGGCTCAGTGGATTTACCCACTGCATAAACAACATGTGAGTTGTGGGCGATGGAGGTTGTTGTATTTCTCTCTTCTCTGTCAACAAAATTTTCCTTGTCTATATCTTTTATTTCATGTTGCCTGCTTTGTATTTGGCGCTGCTTAGCCAAATATGACCCTTGCGCCATAGAGCTCAAGCAATTTCTCAGATTTGTATGCTGAGCTGTAGGTGATGTAGGTTCGATTCCTCTAACTTTCCCCGTGAGCATTTCTCTCTTCTCTGTCATCAAAGTTTCCCTCGTCTGTGTATATCCCTTGTCTGTGTTTGCTTGACGGTTTGCCGAAGTTTGGAGAAATATATGGCCCTTTTACCATAAAAATAAAAAAAATAGCCAACCAACCTTTACTTGACAGTGTCTTGGGTTTGGCGCGGCTGGGCCAAATATGGCCCATGCACTATAAAACTCAACCTACAAAGCAATTTCTCAGAATTGCATGCTGAGCTGTATGCAGGTTCGATTCTTGTAACTGTCTGGGCGTATTTCTCTTCAGTGTCAGTAAAACTTCTGTATGTATGTTCATTTATTCGACGGAGAAACGTTGCTTGACCAGATCTTGTCCTTGCACCATCAAAACTAACCAAACAAAACAACTTTTTGAAGTAGCACGAGTTGAGATAGTTTTCAAATGCATTATGGCTCCTAACCACCCCTTTGCCCGACCTAATCCCTCCTTGTGGTTTATCTTCAAATACTGTCATGTAGTGGCCAGTCTTACGCAAAAACCTGTTCCAAACAGTCACCAGATCTGGGCAAGGGACAGTTTGTTTTTTCTACTCTGTTCATCAATCCTCTTGGAGTATTAGGGCAGTTTTGTCTCGAATAGGTATTAGCAAAAATGACCAGATCTATATATCTCGTCTTTTGCAAAATTTACAGGACCTTGGATGAGATATCTCGTAGAAATCACTTAGAGGGTTAAGCCCTTTGTTAATAAGCTAGGTGGCTTGGGTCATCAAAATGCATTATGGCTGTCCTAGTCGACGAGTGGCTAGAATTTCCCCTTGAGGGTTCAACCAGGTCCTGGCATGGATGTTTGTCGCTGTTCGGAATCCACTTTAAGGTCGTAGGCCCGGTCTAAGCCATTGTGTAGCAAATATTGACCGTAGAGGTAGTCAAATCAAATGCATTATACTCCTCCGGACCGTCCTTCGTATACTCTAATACCGTTTAGGATGTTTGAGCCTTAAAACCTGCAAAATATTTATCAAAAATTATTAATTTCAAAACTTTCCGATATATCTACACAAAAAAGATTTAAAATTCGCTTAATATTTAATCGGCCTTAATTTTTACTGATAGTTGAATCAAAGCTTAAGAACACACTATAAACCTATTGTTACGATTGCCTTACAAGTTACCGACGAGTTAAAACAATTAACCCTGTTTTCAATAACTACTAGGTTATAATGACTGACTTGCTGGATGATGAAGATTAAAAGTAGATGTAGGTTTCGAAACTAAATTTTCCTCAAATTTAAATTGCTTAGTTCCTGAATCGCTGGAAAAGAATTCAAAATTTTCTAATTTCGTTTGAAATGTCAACCTTAAAATTCAGTTGTTACACAGTCATAAAAATCTGAGAAGCGTTACAGGGGATGTTCATAAAATTGTGCGAGTGTTTGCTACTATGTAAAAGTTGTAGATCTTAATAATTACGTTTTCAAAAAACACCAGAAATATATTTTCCCATTTAGCTATGGACTGAGTCCTTTTACACTATTTAAGAAAAATAGACTTTACACCCGCTTGTCTCAATCATACCATCGATTCTAAGAAGCAGTTGTAATGTGGGAATATCATTTTTATAGTAGTCAAAACAATCTGTCAGAATTTAATTCATCGATGCTATCTTCTTATTTTTTGATTACTTATATTTCTTCGATACATTTGAAAGGAAAAATTAGAGAATACTTTATACACTCACTACATATACATACACTTTTGTTTGGATATATACGCTATTTGTACATTCAGTCCAAATTTCTACACCCTTAAATCAATATCCTGGCTGAATTACGTGGCTTGGTGGGTTTACCAGCCTGCGAGCTGTAGGCGGCACTGGTTCGATTCATTTAACTTACCCTGGGCGTATATCTCTTCTGAGTCAGTAAAAAATTTCTTTGTGTGTATGTCCATTTGACGACGTGCCAGATCTGACCCTTGCACCATGAAAAACCAACCAACCTGACTGAATTACAATCTTGGTTAATGACGAACGTACGAGTTGCTTCCTACCACTGTTTCTCCCATTCAACTGTCAATCAATTTTCTCTTGATGTCATACGATATTAGAACATGACTTCCAAGTTCATGAATGACATGATAGAGATCAAACATGACTTAACAATGAAATTATAAGTACACACGATAGATATTGTTTCATAAAAGTCATCTCATTTAATTCGCTTGTCTGTCAAAAAGCAGCCTAAAAATGACAAACCAGAGACATGATTCGAGTGAGGATAAAAATTAGTTTAACAAGAACGAATGTAATAATGGTAAAAGTTATGCAACTTATAATGTGGTTGGTCATTTTTAAAGGAAATTAACTTAAGGGGCATTCATCATTACTCCAAAACTCAACATCTATTTCTGTAGTAGTCACCTTAGAATCAGTTTTGTATTTTTCTCTTACAACAAGGGCGTATGTGAGATGGATTATATCTTTGGCTTCGCGCAGAAACTCATCTAACATTTTTTCGGAGACATTAAATGCTTATTTTCATAATGATGACCAACCATTGTCACACTGCAATCTGCTTAAAAGATGCATTGCACTATAAAAAGTACTTTTTGGGGGGGGGCCAAAAATGAGTTAACAGCTGTAAAGTAAAAATTTTGTTCTGTCAGTTAACGAGTTTCTGTTCTAAATCGACGATATGGATGTATATAGCATGAACAAGTATTGGCATCCAAAGGAAATCGTAGAAGCCATAAAAATGTAAAAATGGTGTTTAAGAAATCATTTTCTTTACACTTAAATAATATCAGCATTTTGCTATGAAAGCAGAGGGATTATTCTGATCATTTTTTGAATCAATATTTAACCAATTTAACCCGAGCAACGCCGGGTAATTTTGCTAGTAAGCACTTTTGCAATCAAGAAACATCAGCGCATATACTCTGCGTGGGTCTGTTAATTTTTATTAAATTAAAACTCGGCAATTATTTTCGAGAAAACGCACATACGGAGACTATTTTCCCAATAAACAAAAGCGCCGTCCGGTGAAAAGTCATTTAAACTGCACATAAACCCAAAGCTACATTTACTTCGTTACATAAAATCAATTACCGACTTACGCTGTCGCACGGTGGAACATGACTGATGCCCCCGCGTAATCTGATTAGCAGAAAGCCCTTCCATTTCTCGTATCTTAAAAGTTAAAAGCATGGGCAAAATAAATAACGCGCATTCTGACAATGCGCTTTCCAAGTAGCAGCACGGTGTTTGTTGGAAATCTCCATGTAGAGGTACGAGTATATTCTCGAGAATCTTAATCCTTCCTAATGACGCCCTGGAAGCAAAGGACCCGTATCCTTACTTATTCATGAACACCGTCTGCTAAGGTTTTTTGAGCACTCACCTTTGCATTATTTCCTGGAGGAAATACTTTGGGAACTGCAGAATAAAATTGTGAAAATATTCAGCGCGAACGTTATTGTGCGGACTCCGAGAAGAGTTTATGTCGATTAGTCGCTGACAACTTTTTGATTATGTTGACGAGGGTGTGTGGAGCCTAGGGTCCTGTTTGAAATGAATTCAAAATTAAAAGATTCGGTGGTTCATAAGTGCATGGAAAATGTAAATACATGAGGGAAATTTGAATATTAATTGGAATATTAATCCCTAAAATGTGTGGTAGTATTGCGAAATATTAGTAGAGTGATCGCGATGATCGATATTATCGTAGTTTGTTGCGACTTTGAGAGTTTGCGTTTTCGCTAGATTTCTATTTATTATAAACTTTATGTTTCGAACTATATTTATTATGAGCTTTATAGTTATTAACATTAACTTTATGCCGAAATCTTAAATTACTGAATTTTATGTTAATTTTCTTATTGTTTAATGATTTTGATTTAATTTTCTGCCTTGAGTTTTGGCGCAGTTTGGCCAAATATGGCTCTTGCGCCCTTAGACCGAACCGACCTTTGCTTCAGCATCCCGCGAGCTGTAGGCGGCGAAGGTTCGATTCCTGTAGCTATCTTGGGTGTATTTCTTTCTTCTGTGTCAATTAAACTTCCCTTGTGTGTGTATCTCCATTTCCTTAACGGAAGGAACATTCCTTGGCGCAGTGGTGGTTGTCTCTCGACGAGTTATCTCGTCATTAGCAAAAGTAACCAGATTTTGATGGATGAGATACTTCGTCATTGAAACAAAATTGACCAGATCTTTTTCTCGTCATCATCAAAGAATTGGTAACATATTCATGACGAGATATCTCGTGATTGGCATAATTGATCAGATCTTGATGGACGAGATCTCATCGAAACCACTTGGAGGGTTAAGAAAAAGATCGTTCCTTTTTCGAAAACATTTTATGCGGCATAATCTTAACATTTGACAGACCCTGCGTTTCAGGTTCTTTTTTACTATAAATGCATGAAACAAAACTTTCTCGTAAATAATCAGTTTTTCACTCTTTACTGCATTCATTGAGCATAAATAGCTCAAATAACCTACTCCATGATACATACTATATTTACGTTCTGGATATACAAAGAACACATCAGCAACCTTTTTAGTAAATGCTTGGTACAAGTAGACTAAACTCTGATTTACATAACGAGCCCCATATAAAATCATCCAAAACCGAAATAAATTGCCATATAACACGAATACTCATTCAAAATTGTATTTATCCTTCTATTACTCTAAACACGAAATGTACTGCACGAACGTTTTACCACAACTAATCCTTTCGGAATACTTATTTCCAACCAGTTTTGTGCACGTGTAATATGTATTTTAAATTATACTGTAGGAATAATTGGTTAATGAAAGCGAACAAGTCTTGTTGAAGGAAGACATATATACTAAATCATGAGTACTTACCAGCATGATGCTGCAATAAAAATCGGGCGAAATACTTTTATTTTCAGTCTGGTAATGTAACTTCCTTGTGTGTGTATATCATTATTGTTAGCTACATTGGTGTCTACCTTGTGTCTGGCGTAGTTTGACCAAGCATGACTTTTGCACCATAAAACCGCATCACACCTAATCAATTATGGTACATTTTGAAGCAAATATTTGTTCAGACAAAATATTTATTTTATTATACTCAGAATACCTTTAATAATTTTCTTTGGTACTTTTCCAGCATGGACAATGATAAAGAAAGCTATTATTTTTTCCGAAAATTTAGTTTATTTTGCTAAAAATTAAAAATTGATTGTGATAAAATCTGATTTTAAATCTACAACGGGTGATCGTGTGTGCATGATATCATTTGATCCTCCATGTGGTTCCCACGATATCCATCGAGATCTGACCAATTTTTGTTTACCTCGTCAACAAGATATTGAAGATTTTTTTATGATGACGAGATCAAGATCTGGTCATTTTTCTACTGATGACAAGATATCTCATCCGTTAAGATCTCTAATGGTTTTGCTAATGACGAGATATCTCTTCGAAACTACGTGGAGGGCAAAAATAAATGAATAGTTATCAATATTAAACGAGGAGAAACAAGATCGCAGCTAGTGCAGACCACTTGCGAGAACTTGAACGACAAAAAAGCAAATCATTCGGAACCTACTTTCAAACAAAATTATCTTTGTAAAATTGCTTTCATTTTTATGTAACAAAACTGCTATGTTTACCCTCTCCTTTTACACATTCCCTATCTTTCAATTTCTCTCTGTCCTAACCCCGAGGTACCCGTGTGATCTGTCTTCCATATATATATTCTGTTTTACCATCGCCTATACCCTTTTGCTTTTTTTTCAATTCTCGTTGTTGTCTTGTGTTTGGCCCAGCTTGGCTAAATATGGCCCTTGCGCATAAAATCCCAAACCGACCAATTAACCTGTCCTAAAATAAGTATCACGTTTGTACATTTTTGTTTCGAATATTAGTAGTTTTTCTTCAATTCTGAAGTAAACTACCAACGGAAGTAAATTTGCTAACGGTAAAAGACTGTTACTAGATTGATTTTTGTACTGTAAGCAAGGGCTGGTAATAAAGCGAAAAAGTACTTTTTAATCTTCATGAACGAGATATCTCGTCATTAGAAAAAACTGACCATATCTTGATCTCGTCATCATAAAAAATTGGCAACATCTTGATGAGATATCTTGTCTCATCAAAATTAGTCAGATGTTGATGGATGAGATATCTCGTCAAAACCACTTGGAGGGTTTATCATACATGTTTGCAAAACATTGCAAACATGTATGGAAAGTGTAATGATGTCAAATGGAATCAATGCCTAAAAATGTTACACATTTAAAAGAAAAACTGAGAAGCGAAATTCTTCTGCCAAGTAATAAAACTTGTAATCTGAAAGCTGTATTAAAAGCCAAAAACTCTTTAACTTGTAACATGCAACCTGTTAGAAAAACAAGCCGTTTCCTTGACTTTTTACTTTTGCCTTTCCACCTTTTACAAATGTGATTAATTCGAAACAAAACTCAAGTTCTAAATTTGACACTTATTTTGGGACTCGAGTTTTAAATGTGATACTTATTTGGTGGTGACCCCCATTTAGTTCTTATTTTCTCTTGGTAGGCTTTGATATTTTCTAATGAATAACTTTATGCAGGCCTAATTAATTTTATTTTAATATTTTTAAATTTATCCACTTAGTTATATGCATTTAATATTTTATCCTATACTTTCTTGTGTCTTCCAAACTTCACCACTTCATTATTTTTAAGTAAAAATTTACATCATTGAATTTTAATTTTGCCTGTTTCTATCATATGGGTAACTTGTTTTAATGCTTACTGTTATCATAGTTCTAATTGAAGTATTTTCATTTTGTTTTCATGGTTACCTACATAGGTTTAATATGCCTTTAACCCTCCAAGGGGTTTCAACGAGATATCTCGTCCATCAAGTTAGGGTCAATTTTGCTTATGATGAGATATCACGTCATGCCGATTTACTTATTCTTTACTGCCAATTTTTTTATGAACCAATCCATCCAGATCTGGTCAGTTTTGCTAATGACGAGTTACCTCGACAAGACAACCAGCAGAAGGGTTAATGCTGTTTCGATTGCTAGTTTGAATTATTCATCTATTTTTATACAACCGTTTTGTCTTGCGTTTGGCGCAGATCGTCCACTTTTGGACGTTTCGCCACAAAACCCTTCAACCAACCATCAATGGGTAGGTAGTTAATTAATGTCGCATTAGAGCAACATAACGGGCTATTGGCGACGATCCGGGATGAATCATCCAAGGACAACGCCTCGTAATTTTGAACCACACTATAAAAGGGAATTCAACTAAGATGGGGAAACTCTTCATCGACTTGATAGTTAAAAACTTAAAAACGTGCCGTTTAAAAGGTTATAAATTAGAAAGGTCGGGAATGTGAAAAATATGAGGTCTATTATTTTATAATATCCGAGGTGATTGGATACTCTAAAATTTGAAAATCTCCTTTAGCGCTGCTTTATTTTGGATGCAGTGGTGGAAAATAAACGCCATATTTCCCTCATTCCATTCAACACCATCGTTGAGTGGGAAGAGTAATTTGTAGCATCACTTTTTTCCCCTACTCACATTCTCCCAACACTCTTTTTATCACTAGGAACCTCTCACAAACAGCTTCAAGAGAGGTGTTACTTTAAACACGATCTTAAAGGCGTATTTATCAGTACAAAAAGAAATAAAGGAAGAGGGAAATGAGTTCATTAAGTGAAAATAGTGAGGGTAAACCTTTGGAGATTAAGTGTTTGCGATGTCGCAATGAATGAGAATAGACATTGAAAGTCTGAAGGAAATGAGTAATATAGCTGCAATTATTGAGTGTTGAGAACCGATTACTTCGTTTAAACGTAATCATAGAGAAGAAACTTCCAATTGAATCGTTCCCATAAACTCACCTGCATGAGGCACCTTTAAAATTTAAAGGTCGTTAACCTGTTTAAACCCTCCAAGCGGTTTCGATTCGATATACGTATATCTCGTACATCAAGAACTGACTAATACCTGACGAGGAATCTCGTCATCAAGGTATTGACGATTTTTTATGAGATCAAGATCTGGTCAGTTCTTCTGACGAGATATCCCGTCCATCAAGATCTGGTCAGTTTCCTTCTAATGACGAGATATCTCGTCCATCAAGATGTGGTCAGTTTTTGTAATGACGAGACACCACATCGAGACAACCACCAGGAGGGTTAATTTTTTTTCGTACTTTAAACTTAAGTTTTAATTCATAAATTTAATATTTATTTCAGCAGCGTTTTAGGTCAAAATATATTAACTAAGGGTATAATTATATAATTATCTAAGGGTTATTGGAGGGTTGTGGCTCTGGGTTTTCCCGCAGTCTAGCATTCTGCGTATTGTAGGCGAGCAGGTTCGATTCTTGGTGTATCTCTCTCCTCTGCGTCAGTAAAACTTTCATTGTATATGTAAGTTCAGAACTTGACGTTTTCTGTCTTGTGATTGGCGCAACTTGGCCAAATTTTGCCCTTTATGATTTTCATACATGCTCGTTTGCCAAAACAAAAGCTAGAGAAAGATAGTTACTACGTTCAATTTTAAAATCAAGTATTTATCAGTCAATGCGTTAAAATTGAAGGATGAGTTTTATCCAGTTTTTGAATAGCATTGTGATAAATTGAATATTGTTAAAAACACATAATTTTGGCATGAAATAATTTAAATTTATCTTTGATAATTTAAAACCTCTACTACACTTGAATGATAAGTATAGTATAAATGGTAACACTTATTTTTCAAATTTAATCTACAAGCTGATTTTAAAGTAATTCTCATGTCATGGACTGATAGACATTCTTATTGGGGTGATCGTTTCTTTTTAATCATACAGAAAAAGAACCTGAGCCAGTCAATTAATTTTTTAGTAGACTTAACTAAACCTCCTACGAATAGGAACTTAACCAAACACAGAATCTGGTTTTCTATCAGTAGTTAAAGTCACCTGCAACACCAAATCACGTTAATTTTTAATCTTATTTGTTAATTCATTCATGAATTAATTTCACTGGAATATAAAGACTCAGTTGCTAAGGTCTGGACAAAGGTGCTTGAATCATTTTTTCAGTACCAATAGACAAAAAGCAACAAATGAGAGTAAACTATTTTTTCATAAAAATATATAATTCAGATTGAATTCCACTCAAAAGCCTTCGGCTTTGGATTCTTGAGAGGAGTTACTTGTCTGAGCAGATGTCTGGAAATAAAAGTAAAGTACATTTCTAACAAACTTTAGATTTTTTTCAATCTATTCGTTACATTTTTACAGGTAAAATAAATGTCCTTTTTGAACAGACGTGGAAAGTAATGCGTTCCATTGCAAGCCTAACTGGCCTTATTTTTTTCTAAACATCAATCCTTGAGTTAAATTCCGATTATTTGCCACCTAAGAGAATCACAACACAAGGTTATAATAATATATGAAATTTAGATAAGCAGTATTAAGTGGAAATTCCGTTTTTCTTAGCGTTATAGATCTACTACGTCTTCATTTTTGTTTCATTTCTTTTTACAGTTCAAAGCAAAAAGGGAAATAGAAGCTATATACAATGCATCTATTAGATTAGGAATCAATCCGGTGTTTATTCACAATCTACTGATTATATGACTTTAATAGCGTTAGAGTAACTCTAGCATGTATTTCACATCTACAATTTCTTGAACAGTTTGTATGAGTTTAGAATTTCTAAATTGAAAGTGATTTAATTAATTTGCATAAAAAGTTTGATCAATTAAGCTAAGGTTCTTCATTCTTCAAAGCACAAGCCTGTCATGTTTTCACTGCTCATTATCAACTATCCACCCATATGATTAATACATTCTACCTGCATTTCTTCCTCAAATTGTATTTAGATGAATAAGGTAATCCTTAAATTCATTGCAAATTAGAATTGGTACAGGTTTTTCTAAAGTGACACGTAAAAAGACCCACTTAATTATGTTTCCAAAAATTTGAAAGATCTCATTAATTCGGATTATTTATTTTCAAAAGGAAGATAGACTATCACAAATTTATTTACCTCCATAGGACTAGAGAGGCCACCGAGACTCAGTGGGTTTGCCCAAAAAATGTTCCCTGCGAGTGTATGTCCATTTACTTGTCGTTCGTCTTGTGTTTGGCGCAGCTTGGCCAAATATGGCCTTGTGTCTTAAGACCCAAAGAACGAAACATTCTACTTGAACATTCTTTGTTGAAAATAACTAGGCGTATACTATAAAACTGAGCAAAAATTTTAAAATGTATTGAAAAATAGAGAATTGAGGAGTCAAATATTGATTATTGTACCTGAAACTGCCTGAAAGATCTAATTAATATGGTAGCCTCATGAGGGAATATATTAGTTACATACTAATTTGATTTCATTGGTCTAGAACATTATTTGTTGGGAAAAAACAGTAGCTAGACTGATGAAACTTAGCCCGAATGCTGTACCTCCTAGTAGTTTCGACGAGATGTCTCGTCCATCAAGATCTGACAAATTTGGAAAATGACTCGTCATCAAGATATTGCCGATTTTTTTAATATGATCACAAGATCTGGTCAGTTTTTTCCTAGTGTCGAGATATCTCGTTCATCACAATCTGGGTCAGTTTTGCTAATGGCGAGATACCTCGTCGAGAGAACCACCAGGACGGTTAAAAAACAAAGAATCGTGAAGTCAAAGATTGGGAATCACATCTGAACTCGAAACGCTTTTACCCCACACAAGTATTTCTGAGGCCTTCCACATAAAAGTTCCGTTGCAGCACATCGAGGTGATTGGCATGTGACCTGTTTCCAAACAGTAAAAATTAATCCAGCTGAAATGCAGCCAGTAAGGAAATTGTCCATTTACTTGACATTGTCTACCACGTGTGTGGCATAGCTTGCCCAAAAATGACTCTTGTATCATAAAACCCAAAGAACGAACCATTGTACTTGAACATTATTTGTTGAAAATAACAGAAGACTAAAACTGAGCGAAAATGCAATGGAAAATAGAGAATTGAGGATTGGGTTGTATGTTGTTTCATGGCGCAAGGTCCAAAAGTGGACAAACTGCGCTAAACACAAGACAGAATATAATCCAATAAAAGCGTAAAACATTTAAAAATGAAGTCCAAGAAAAAGATAAAAGGTAGATTTAAAACATATAAAATGTGTAGATGAGAATAAATATATTTAAATAGTCAGATAATAAAAGCAAGATCATCTGAGGCATAACTAATGAGACTGAAGAATTTAATTTGCATGTATTTACAAAATAAAAAATGCATAAAATTTAGAAAGTGTGAAATTTAAACAGCCGAAGATGAACAATCCAGACAAGTCAGAAGCGCTGCACCACCACTAGCATGATTGTTCTTAAATTATCTCTTGCGATATTATATCTTCCAATTTTTGTACATACCGCTGGTGTCAAAAAGTTTCTTAGAGACAAAGACATACAGGATGGCAACAATCAAAGCCTCCACATTCTCAACATGGCTACGGTAGCCTTGGCAATTCCAAAATATTATTTTAACCATTATGATATTCTTTCAGAGATTTTTTGCGTTTGTACCTACTCTTTTTATTTTTGTCTATTTCCATTTTCTCACCAGATGAGTCATAAAGAATAGGTCTCCCAGTATTTTTCATTCTATTAGATTCTATAGCATCTAATTTCATTTGTGATTTTGTTTTAGAAATGTGTTTAAGATTAGGACCAGATGGTGTGGGAACGTAGATAATTGAGGAGTCAAATATTAAGGATTATATGTGGAACTACCTGATTATGTTTGAAAGTCTCATTTTTGTGGTCCAGTCTCATGAGGAAATATAATTGAACTTATGCATTAATTTGACTTCATTGGCCTAGAATATTATATGTTGGGAAAAAACAGTAGTTTCAGACTGGTGTAAAACTGAGCCAAAATGCTATATCTAACCTTCCAAGAAGTTTCAACGAGATATCTCATCCATCATGATCTGACCAATTTTGCTAATGACGATATATCATCAAGAAATTGCCAATTTTTGATGATTGCGAGATCAAGATCTGGTCAGATTTTTTCTAATGTCGAGATATCTCGTCCATCACAATCAGAGTCTGTTTTGCTTATGACAAGATACCTCGTCAAGAAAACCACCAGGAGGGTTAAAAACAAAGAATTGTGAAGTCAAAGATTGTGAATTACATCTGAACTCGAAACGCTCTTATCCCACACAAGTCTGTCTGATGCCTACCACATAAACACATCGAGGCGTTTGAGTGTGGCCTGTTTCCAAACAGTGTAAAATGTAATCCAGCTGAAATATGGCCATGGGAGAAAGTCTCCATTTACCTGATATTTTCTATCTTGTGTGCGGCGTAGCTTGCCCAAATATGGCCCTTGCATCATAAAACCCATACAACTGGTTTGAACATTGAACTTGAACATTTGTTGAAAATAACAGTAGATGTAGACTAAAAATGAGAAAATGTATTGGAAAATAGAGAATTGAGGAGTCAAATGTTGAGGATTATATATGGAACTACCTGATTATAAGCTTGAAAGATCTAATTTTTATGGCTCAGTCTCATGATGGAACGTATTTGGACTTATACATTAATTTGACTCCATTGACCTAGAACATTATTTCTTGAAAAAACTCATTACAGAGTGGTGTAAAACTGATCCAAAGTGCTGCACTTAAAAACAAAGGATTCTGAAGTCAGATTGGGAATTACATCTGAACTCGAAACGCTCTTATCCCACACAGGTCTTTCCGAGGCCTTCCACATAAAAGTTCCGTTGCAGCACATCGAGGCGATTGGCGTGTGGCCTGTTTCCAAACAGAGTAAAAATTAATCCAGCTGAAATGCGGCCAGTGGAGAAAATGAACTCCTTTCGTCAGGATCTCAGAGCCATCTCCTCTCTTCGAGCGAAATCGTCCACAGAGCACTGGGCTATAAACGAGCCAAAATGGCCTCCTCCACCAACACACCGTCTGGGAAGGGAATGAAGTGCACTCCCAAGGGGCCCCAGGCCCGGAGTCGGCCCGCTTTTGGCCTTTTAATGGCCACCCTGGGATCGGGTCCAGGTCCTTTTCCGCAGCGGTATGGAATGACCATGTTACTGGATCGTTAATCCCGAAGACTTTATTTCATCAGGGGTTCTTGAAATCGAGTTCCAACAACGGGGTTTTCTCCGTCGTGAAATTTCTCTTCTGTCCCTCGTGAAACGGCCCCCTCGGTTTACAGTTTTTAACCTCTTCTCTCGGTGGGGTATACGGTTTATTGTTCTCCTTTTTGCAAATGACAGTCTGCAGCCTTTCGTTCCTTTCGTTTTGTAGGAAACGGAAATAAATGATGCAATGTTGTGCTGCGGGAAATGAAGTAATGCAATTAGTTCTGGTGATTTAAAGATTTATGGATTGACTTTCGTTTCTAGGCAGTGGAACCAAAATTGCGTCGATTTGATATCAAAACCTCTTAAGTAAAATATATTTAGGGTTCTTTTGGAGATTTTAACGTTACTTGGTTACAAATATACTTACTACATTTGTTTCAGAAGCTCTTAAATATAAATTAGTTATAGAGTCCTTATCGGTGAATTTTTTTAAACCTCATATACCATAACTGATCTAATGTTTGGCATCTAGTTTTTCGTCGCTCCTGAAAAATATTGATTTCAAGAGTTACGTGGTTTTGAAAGTAAAACAGCAATTGGTAAGAACAAATTACTCGACATGTTCAGCAGTTCGAGTTTTAAAATTTATATACCTACATTTATATATATCCATAAGCGAGTGAGGAGCTAGTTTTATTTACTCGCATTTTGATTTGACACATAAATGGTAATATACTTTTATTCAATCAGTCAGTAACCTTTAAGAATGAACACATAATTGTATCATTTATTCTGCTCAAAAGGCTTATTTGGACCAGATATTATTAATCTGTGATCCCTAGTATTGACAAAGCTTTAGTAAGAGAAATTCGGGTGGTCTCTCTTATGACACTTTAAAATGCATTTTGTACAAAATTATAATTTCTTATAATTCTGTACCGCATAGATTTGTTTATTCTTAACACAGCTTGTGACACATTCCAATGAATACCCTGGCATTGTTTACAAACGTATAAATATTTCAATTAAAAGCGGCTTCTTCCTATCTTCACCGTTCTGTGAGTTTTCCCACTGCGATAGTAAACTGCGAATTGTTGGCGACTCAGGTTCGATTCTTTACTGGTTGAATTTCTCTCTTCTGTGTTAGTAAAGCTTTCCTTGTGTTATTCCATTACTTGACTCTTGTATTTGGTGCAGCTTGTCCAGATATAGCCCTTGCGCCATAAAACCCAATCAACCCTATCTTACTCTGTAGTTTGATCATTACAGTCTAAGCTCAACCTTTACATCTGTAAATGCTCTCCTACACTAAGCTATTCAACATGTCTTACCGAAACTATATCATTTAAGGCACTGAACAAGAGTCAAATGCTATCTTTAAGTTCCTGACAGTGTTAAATAGGTTTACAAGAACTGACACCAGAGCGTGAATCAATTAATTTGTTGCCCCTTGATTTATTCCCATAAAAATATGTTATAAGGAGATGGGTAAAATACATACACTATATTTTACCCATCTGTACACCTTATACCTCATTTTACGTGTGCAAATCATTTTTCTTCGTAATTCCTCACCCAATAGGCGTTATCTATACATGCCTATGACATCAATCATAACATCAACCATTGGCAATAGTATCACCTCCCATCCACCTGTTCACACTCACTTCCACCCTTAACCCGAACACCTTTGTTTTTCTTGGTGAGCTGGTATACGCCTAGTTTTGTCTGTTTTTCTACAACGAAGTCGATGCTGGTCTATTTTTTCTTGTGAATATTTTATCACGGGTTTTCTTTACGTTGCACTTTATGTGTAGTCCTTTTATTCTGAATTTCTCCTAGAGAATAGCTATACTGCACTGCATCACTCTGCTGGATGATTTTCCTCACATGGTACTTTTTTTTTTTTTATTGATATCTATCAATCTAAAAAAATCTGTAACTTTCTTTCCTATACTTTAGTCTCCTCGGGGGTACATATTTAAGTGTGTATGGGCTTCACACGAGCCCGAGGTACCCTAGTGATCTATTATTTTCCCGTGAAGTTTCCTTCCTCTGGTAACATAGGAGTCGTGCTCCCGAAATCCCAAGCGATCTTTCTCTTTCTTCTCTCTCTTTTCACAATTACTTGACATTTTCTGTCTTGTGTTTGGCGCAGCTTGGCCAGACATAGCCCCTTCTGCCATAAAATCCAAACCCAACCAACCTATACTCTAGTTGTTAAACCATGTGAGCGTCACGAGATTTACGAGTGGTCATTATGTATGCTATGGGCTTTTATCCCATAGCATACATAATGACTAAATAACCACATTTATTGGTTGAAAGAATCCTAGGAAAGATTCTATCGGTCAAGGATGTCAGAACTGGTCAGTTGTCATGCAGGGAAGGCTTCAGGGTGCTGAACGGATATGTGCGTGTGAATCTCTAGGAGTGTTATTGCACTTCAATAGTCAATTTATTACGTTACAGAAAAGATTGTATTAGTAAAATTTTCAGCGCCTATAATAAACCACGAAAATAGTTGCCTTAAAGTTCGAAATACACTCATTTCTTGTTACCAAAAATGTTTCTTTAAAACTCGTTTTTTTCTCGAAACCGCGAAATGAACAAGACGGCTGCTACCAAGTTTTGAGAGGGAAGGCCCTCGAAAAAAATCGCAAATGAATAAAAACAGAAGAACTATCGAAGATCAATATGAAAAAAAGATCTCGACGAGAAAAGAAAAAGAAACGGCTCGAAAATGAAAGGAAGCAAAGAATTCAACAAAGTGGTGAGAGGAACCTTCGCAAAAGGTGGGAAAAGTTTGCAGACAGTGCAGATCGGGCTTTCACTTGAGGGGTAAGGGCACTCTTTTTTCACATCAAACCTTTCAGAATTTTTTTGGTACACCTTCTGTTTCTTTAACCTCTACTCCTGGGAGAAAAAAGCGGGATCTTTTTTTATTCATCAACCTGTCTCCCTGGCCCAGGTGAAAAGAAGTTCAGTGTACGCGCTTATCCCCCTAACACTTCCTGCAATGAGGAAGTGCTTGAGAAAGTGGGGGTGAAAAGAGTTGGTGTTCCGTCATAAATTTTGCGATTCGTAGTCTGACTTTCACCTTGTCTTAATGGGATAGTGGACATTCAAAATCACCAAAATCGATTTCTTCTCGGCTTTACGATTCGTCATCATTGACTTGCACCTAATCTTCATTGGACAGTGAATTTTCAAAATTCCCAAAATCGATTTCTTTTTTATAAATTTTATGATTCGTCACCATTGACTTTCACCTTGTCTTAAAAGGACAATAGACTTTCAAATTCACCAAAATCGATTTTTTTTTCAATTTTTCCAATTCTTTATCATTGACTTGCTCCTTGTCTTAAGGAGACACTCTCAAAATTACCAAAATCAATAAAAAAAACGATGTTTTTAAAAATTTAGGTTAAAAATAATTTGTTATCAAACTCTGGATAAGCAAAAAGAATTTTTCAATTACCACCTTCTTTGGCTGAGTTACATTTATAACAATTTAAAACATAGTTGATTAATGTACTAGTAAGTCAACCACAAAATCACTGATTCAGATTTATTGACATTGTTCTGATTTCGAAATGTTCCTGCGCATATGATTTTAATTTATTTCGTTAAAAAACTTTTTGGATGATCCTTGCAATCTGTAGTATATATCTAAGTGAGATGAGAAATTCATGATGGTTCCAAATTTTGAAATTTTGATTTCAAATGTCGCTAAACCTGTGCTTTTTCGCAAACTTCTAGGTGTTTTAGTATAACTTTTTACTTTACGTGTTTATGAGTGATACACTTATCAAAGTACTTAATTTAATTCATATTTGTTCAAAATATTATGTAAATTAAAATCTAGACAATAAATGGAAAACTATCATTAATTCAGAGCCACGGCCTCTGTTAATGTACATAGAATTTTTGTAATATAACTCTTAATTTTACAGTCTACTTAACGGAACATACTACATTGCACAGGACACATCAAGTTTAAACCTGCAGATGGTTTCGAAGAGATATCTCGTCCATCAACTGACAAATTTTCTAAGACGATATCGTAATGAGATATCTCGTCATCAAGATATTGCTGATTTCTTGATGACGTCTAGCTAAAGATCTTGTCAGTTTTTTCTAATGCCGAGACATCTCTTTGAGACAACAACCAGGATGGCTACAGAACGCAACAACATTTTGATTGATGATCAACCACACAATCCCCGATTTCGAATTTTCAATTTAGTCAAGGGAATTGAAGATTTTTAGAGCAAAAAAGGAATCAGGTATCCATTTTGCAATTTCGGTCCTCTCATCCAACATCTGTCCATGTCCTATCCACTGCCAAAACCTTCTGGCACTCTGTTCCAAGACCATCTTTGCATCCAGAAGGGGAAAAAAATCGCCATTGGACTCAGGGGGTGCCTGGAGGGGAAGTACCTTTCTGATTCACAGCTCGGCCTCATATCGGGGAGGATCCATCCACCACCCCCCACAGCCTCTTTCATAAACGCGGGAGGGTGTTCCCAAGGAGCCTTGTGACCTTTCCTTCTTCCAGCAGTCATTGACCCTAGGGCTTCCCCCATCCACCAAGTAAAGTCGTGACGCAATGTCTCTCAGAAGGGTTGCCGGGTGAAAGTTTACAAACATTGCTCTCTGGCCGCCGTTTCGAAAGGAGCTCTTTTTTGGTTTCGGTTTTGGCAGCCGCTTCCTTGAATCCTCGCCCCCGATTTTGGAGGCCCCCGAGGACACGCGTTTCATTAGAAAGTCGTTTGTGATGCTTCCTTGGAACGAGTAATGGTCCCGATGGGTCTTGGGAATGGTGTCTGGTTTTGTGTTTTTTTCTCGCAAAATAAGTCATCAGATTCTCTTGTACATTGCCGTGATAATTGATAATAAGTGGTACTTTTTTTTTGGGGGGGGGGGTCGACTTACTGCGAGTACGATAATCCTGATGAGGCGAAATAATCCTTTAGAAAAACTTTCTCGTTACATCATATTCTTTTATTTTAGACGGTAAATATTACAATAAATCGTTATTTTGAAACATATACTGCAGTTCCATGTTACTGTGGAACGTTCATCGTAAATTATATTTTATAATTGTGATAACACTAACAAATGAATAAATAACCACATCTATTGAGTGAAAAAACCCATGGATTCTTTCAATCATTAGAAAAATTCTATTCCTTAGAATAGAATCTCTTGGAAGATTCTATTTCTCTTTTCTTTGGAAATGAATCCTTTAGAAAGATTCTGTTGGTCCTTTCCTTAGAATAGAATCCTTTAGAATTATACACTATTGTTCCTTTCCTTAGGGGATCCTTCAGGGGGCCGCGGTAGCCCGGTTGGAAGAGTAACGAATTATCAACAGCAGGGTTTCGAGTTCAAAGCGTTGTCCAACTAAAGACCGTCGTGTTCGTGGGGACTGGTGCACGTTACATATATCGTGGCCTTAAATGCGTGTGTTCATTGATTGTGTCAACATTCACGTGGTGTGGAGGTATGGAGAGTGTAGTTCCAGCTCAGGTATTGACCTCGTCATCTGACTGTAGTTCAAAATGAGGAGGTTTTGTACTTGGATCTTTCCCATCGGGGTTCATCCCGGATAACCCCTCGCCTCTCCAATAGCCCGTTGTGTTTGCTCCAGTGCGGCGTAAATTCAACTACTAAATTTATAATTTTAAGATTTCTTTCTGATTGGTAATACAAACATAGAAAAAATGCTACTATGCTGTATATAAATAACTTATCAATCTAGATTTTATTTCTCTTAAAGTAAATATCTCTGATGAATATTTGCTTAGTCTATGATTTTTAAAACGTTTCAATCTTTTGCATTTCCATTCAAAGCATTTCCAAATGTGTGTATGCAAAAGGATTTTCTTTTAGTTTTCATTCTGTATTCAATCCGACAAATGTTTTTAAAACATGTTTATTGATTAATTGCTTGAATTTCCGTGTGTTCAGCAAACCGATATTAGGATACAAACAAGATCCAAAGAAAATGTATGAAAACTCCGTATATTATATACAATTTGTTGCTTTAATTTTTTAAATTTTACTTAAACTTTTACCTGATTTATCTTACAAAGAGTAGCTACATATACCTTACTTGTAGCTTATATATTTGAACTTTCTATTATTATTTTGCTGCATGCGATAGCCCCAAAGAGAAGTAATTATATTCGGTGATAGAAATATACGATATTGGGGTGGATTACTTTATCCGTCTACACTAGTTTTCAACAGTAAACAGAATTACACTGCTGGCCACCCAAATTGCAACACCAAGAAAGACAAGAGATATCACAACAAAATTTATTTTGTAGATAACATGTTGACCAAGTATCAAATGATTAAATTTATAGACTTCTGTGAAGTGTGGTTCCTGCCAAAATCAGTAGCCAGAGTAGCCGCCATTGTTGGAGATCACCGCTGCCACACGCCTCGGCATTGATTCAAAGAGACTTTGGATGTGTTCTTGGGGTACAGCAGACCAAGCAGCTTCCACACGTTGCCAAAGTTGATCTGGTGTGGCAGCTGGGGATGTATTCTGGGTCAATCGTTGAGCAACCATGGACCACATGTTTTCTATCGGCGAAAGATCCGGAGAGCGAGCTGGCCAGGGAAGCAATTCAATCTGGCGATTGACGAAGAACCCTTGGACAATGCGTGCCACGTGTGGTCGCGCATTATCCTGTTGAAATATGGCTGTGGGCAAGCCCTGAAGGTAAGGAAGGACAACTGGCTCCAACACCTCGAAGATGTAGCGCTGGCTGTTTAAAGTACCGGCAATGCGTACTAGAGGAGTGCGAGAGTGATATCCAATACCGCCCCATACCATAATACCCGGTGCAGGACCAGTGTGGCGGTGCATAACGCAGCTGTTCAGCATCCTCTCTCCACGGTGTCTCCAGACTCGAATCCGACCATCGTGGTGTTGCAGACAGAAGCGTGACTCGTCAGTAAAGACAATTTCATTCCATTCTGCCGTCCGCATCCTTCTTTCATCGCACCATTGGCGGCGGAAACGTCTGTGGTTCTGCGTCAAGGGTAGACGAAGCAATGGACGTCTTGCGGACAGACCACTCTGCTGTAAACGGCGTCGAATGGTACGCGCAGACACTGGATGATGCGGTACAGACTGAATGTGCTGTGCTATGGTTCGTGATGTGGCTGAGCGATCCGTCACTGCCATATGCACAATATGCCTGTCATCACGTGAAGTGGTGCACTGAGGTGGATGCGATCGAACACGTCGGTCCGTCGTACCCTCCTGCATCCAACGATCACATATCCGCATTACAGTTGTTTGGTTTCGTCCAACACGACTACCGATTTCCCTGAAAGATAATCCACAATCTCGGTAGGCCACTATCCTTCCTCTGTCGAACTCGGATACTTGATCAAAAGATGATCACTGTTTTCTACGAGGCATAATTGATCGTTTTTTTGAAAAACCAAAAGAAAAACACAATTGCCGTACTTGAAATCGTCGAAATCTCCAAGCCTTAAATAGCTCTTTGAAGTGGCGCCACAGGCGCACGTGATGTGCGTCTGCGCTGAAATTCTGATCATTTGCATATCTCACCTCCGCTAATGCATGTTGTAAATTTCATATTATTTGCATGCTTCCTTCAGGGTGTTGCATTTACGGTGGCCAGCAGTGTATTAATAGAAGTAATAAACACGAATACATTTCAGATTTGAAAGTCACATGTGACATGACAGACACGTTGTGCAAATGATGTTTTTATCTACATCACACAGACGCCTTGCTGTCTGATCTGAGTAAAATTATTGCGAAGGGGGTCATATTACCATCTTAATTTTTTAACTATTTTGAGGAGTCGATGATAAAATAATGCATATTCATGAACCTTAGAACTCGGAAAGTAACCCTGGTCACATAACCAAACATTATTATCTGTTATTATAAATGAAGGACTCCGTGCAACGTAGTGATAAGCCAAAAAAATATTGAGTAATAAAAAAAATTAAATTAAATAGTCAAGAGGATCAAAAGAACATCCGATTGGCATGAATAAGTGTTTAGTACTTGAAATTTTAAGATGACACGTATCTAGAATAATGGATAAACCATTATAATTTTTGAATTTTTCAAAACTAGCATATTGCTAATCTGAAAAATATAAAAGCGACATCAATATGTGCCCGAAGTCCTTCAAATATAGTATGTGATATTCATCAAAAACACGTTTTCCTCGCTTAAATAAGATGCAATTTCAATTCGAAATTTAACTAGTTATAGTTATATCTGTCCTAAAATTACTCCTAGGTGTACCCGAGTGATATTTCCTCCCTTTCACTTTTATCCTCGCCTACCCTTCTGCATTTTGCTTTTTGTTCCTTCCTCATTGTATTGTGTTTGGCGCAGCTTGATCAAATATGGCCCTTGCGCCATAAAACCCGAAAACAACCAACGAACCGAAAAATTACTTACATTCGAAATTACTCCATGGAACGACATAATATCCCATAAGATCATTCACTTCAGGTTATCATTTGATTCCCCAGATCCCTCAATTAGCGAAATCCAATGTGTGTGAATGGACCCTTCCGGATCTATAATTCAAGCAGACTGGTGCACCTTGCCTCTACAGCCACAGCCCCACTCATTTGGCGGAACGAACGCAAGAAAAGCAGCAGCAGAGATTTCCCTAATATTAAGATATCTCTAATATAAGAGTGACTTATCAATATGCTGCCCGAAACCCTTCAAATATAATATGTGATATTTAGTAAAATACGTTTTCCTGGCTTAAATTATATACAAGTTCAATGCAAAACTTCACTAGCCTAGTTATACCTGACCGAAAAATTACATTAATTTAAAATTACTCTAATGAACGATATAATACCCCAGATCATTCACTTCAGGTTATCATTTGATTCCCCAAATCCCTCAATTAGCAAAATCCAATGAATGAACCCTTCCGGATCTATAATTCAAGCAGACCGGTGCACCTTGCCTCTACAGCAACAGCCCCACTCATTTGGCGGAACGAACACAAGAAAAGCAGCAGCAGCAGAAGAGGAGACTTCTCTAATATTAAGATGTCCCTGTGGTCCTCCTAAAGGACTTCGGTGGGCTCTGTAGTATGCAAGAGAAAGCGCTAAAGTGCCAAATCAGAGGCGGACAGACAGACGGACTGCTCGGATCAATGAAAGCAAAAGCAACAGAAGAAGGAGCTTTAAGCAAAGGAGCCAGTCGGCGACTGCGAGGAAGAAGATCAGGAGAAAGGGAAGAGGGAAGGAAAAAAGCAGGAAGAAATCTTAGCAGAACCCAGATCTTGGCAGTATCATCCATCAGTAAGGGTGGGCAAGGGGGTCGCCCACCCCTATCTTGGGTCGTCCGTTCCAGGGGAAAAAAGAACATCAGACTCTGGACGACCCGCGTGTGTTTTTCTGGCTTTTATGGTGTGGTGGTCTTTTTCTATTGCCGATCGACCTTCTACGAGGGAGCGAGTTTTTCCTTCTTTTGGAAGACGTTATGTTACGTAATAGCGGATATGTGTTGTTTCCTGCTCCTGGGATGGTGGACATTTCGGTACCGTTGTCCGGAGTAACGGAGTGTACTCGGGTATGCGGTTCCTAATCCGGAAGCCAATGAACCACCGCGGTCAAATTAAAACGATGCAGAGGTAGGAGAATGGAACGGCCGGAATTCCCAGTGATCAAATCTGACTAGGAGTAAGGTGTTTGCTTCCTGTGCTGTCTGCTGTCCCTACAAACTATAAAATGAATACGTAGTAGAACAATTCTCGATTAGAAATGGCATAAAATGAAACCACAGCAGTCCAAAGATTGAAATACGCAAATTCCCCCTTAAGAAATTAAATTAGAAAACAGTGTTCCCTGTGATTCCAAACGCTCACTATGATTCAGTTTTGTTCTAACTTTGGTTTTGCCCACTGCGCTAGTGACCTGCGAGTTGAAGGCGGTGCAGGTACGATTCCCCCCTTAGGTGGTATGTTTCCTATTCAGTCTATTCCTATAGAGTATAATTTTTTTAACTTTTTGGGCTTTACGCCTCCTTTCAAAAACAATTTTTTTCGAGGCCCCTATAGAAAACTACCTGTAGCTTGAGCTACGCTAGAACAGCTTGTGAGCTGTATACGGGACAGGTTCGATTTCCGTAACTACCCTGGTTATATTTCTCTGAGCCTAAAACTTTCCTTGTGTCGTATGAAAGTTTACTTGATTGGATCTTTTCCTTCGGGATTGATACCGGACCATCGCCAATAGCCCATGTATTGCTCCAGTGCGACGCTAATTACCGTTTACTTGATGGAAAAAGTACTTGGCGTGGCTTGGTCAAATCTGGCCCTTGCAAAATAAAAAATCGATCAACTGATAGATACATTTCTGAAAAATAAAACATGTATGTTTCCCATTGGTTATGACGTGGTGTGGAAGTTTGGAGAGTGGAGTGCCAGCTCAGGCGTTGCCTCATCATCTGACAGTAATTCAAAATTACGTGGCGTTGTCCTCGGATCTTTCCCTTTGATATTGATCCCGGACCATCACCAATAGCCCGTTGTGTTGCTCCAGTGCGACGTTAATTAAAATACCTACCATACCTACCTATTGCGATGACAAGAAAAGATACAAGTCGCTTAGAATCAACCCGTTTCAGATGTTACAATGCAGAAAGAGTTCAGCCTTTGTTTAAAAAATTATGTCATTAAAATATATTTCTCCTCACATAACAAGATTATGTAAAAATAAGTGTCCTTCTAACCTGTTAATTTTTAAAGAAAAACAAATACTGAAACAATGTATCGAAGTATTTAAAATATTCCAGATAACCTCAATAATTTTGTACAATATTTGCTTACATAAGAACTATTGAACAAAGGCCAGAAAGTTAACTTCCTCAAGGCAAAAACTTGCTACATTAATTATAACCCAGGCATTGTCCCAGACAGTTAAGTTATTTTAGTGTGGGTGGTAGTTTTTGATTTGACAGTATCATCCTAGTCACACACACACACAAATTCAACTTGTAGACACTTCACTGCTGTATTCTTTGTGACCTCAATCAACCTGTGAACTCAAATCATTTGAGTGCCATGAAGTGCTCTTTAAATCTATGAATAAAATGCAGACATTTAGCACGCCAAATGATTATATTAAGAAAAAGGCGTTACACTCCAAGTATCTAGCATTTTAAATAAACATTAATTACTTTAAAATATTTGTTTCATCATTTTACTGTTCAGTAATTATACCATGAGCCCTATATAAGAAATTCTGTAAATTTTTAGCCAACTTACAATAATTTTTTATGTATATTAATTTTAAGTTTGAAAAATTGAGCAATTCTTCATGATTTTAGACTCACTAAATCTCCCGTACCTCTCTCCCCCTCTCCCCCCTCGACATAACTGTCCAATCATACTGAATGAGATTATTTTGTAGAAAAATGTACAACCTTTCTAATGGCTTATAATATGACTATATATATATATAATTTTAAAGTAATTAATGGCTTATATATTTTCAATTTCAAGGTTATATAATTTGACCTTCGACCTACAATTTAAAAAATTGTGTTTTTTTTATTTTTTTTCGAAAAAATATATGTTAAAGGTACAAAGTTTCATAATGGGACACGAACATAGGTTCATAGTTAAAAAATATTCGAAATAAATAGAAGTATGTAATCAATATCCATAAACACCTTTATTTTTTTACCTGTTTATCCAATCAAGATGAAAGGGAGCGTATTTTATAGAAAAAAGTATAACCTTTCTGTAATATATCATCAGAAAGGTTACCTTGAAAGTTTTAAAATTCAAGGCTTTGATTGAATTTTTTAAAAAAAGTGTTCCATTATTGCTTTCCAAAAAAATATATCATCATGCAATATATCATCAGAAAGGTTGTACGTTTTTCGATGAAATATAAGCCATCTTTCGTCTCGATTGGACAATCAAGTCAAAAGACAGGTTTTTATCGGTACTGATTACGTACTTCTCTTTATTTCAAATATTTTTTAACTATGAACCCACACACATGCGTGTCCCACCATGAAACTTTCAGAAAGCAAAGACAAATAGTGTACCTTTAACATATATTAGAAAAAAAATACATCTTTTTCGTAATTGTAGGTCAAAGGTCAAATTAAATGACCTTGAAACTGAAAAGGTCACTTAACAAGTCATATGATACGTCATTAGAAAGTTTGTATATTTTTCTACAAAATAAGTTATCATTCAGTATGATTGGACAATTAAGTCTAGAGTTACAGGGGATTTAGTGAGAGAGAGCCTAAAATCATGAAAAATTGTCCAATTTTTCAAACTTAAAATTAATATGCATAAAATATTTATAGAAATGACGCGTTACTTCTAAACTCAGTATCCTTTACTTCAACATGTCCATAAATGAATTCACCACTCTAACGAGTAAATTTTGGACACTATAAACCCAAGATTCGGACCTATGTATTCCACGCAAGCAGCTGAGTAAGACATCAATTTAATCCACCAACAGATACCTTTTACCCTCCTGGTGGTTGTCTCGATGAGGTATTAGCCAAACTGATCAGATATCGATAGACGAGATATCTCGTTTTTAGAAACTAACTGACCAAATCTTGATCTCGTCATTATAAAAAAATTGGCAATATCTTGATGACGAGTTATCTCGTCATTAGCAAAATTTATCAGATCTTTATGAACGAGAATGGTGCCCGATTGCACATATGGCCTTCGAGAGCAAAAAAATCAGTGAAACGACGCATTACTCCTAAAATCAGTATTCCTTGCTTCAACATGTCCATGAATGAATCCGCCACTCCAACGAGCAAATTTTGGACACTTATAGATCCAAGATTTGGACCTACTTATTCAATGCAAAAGGCTGAGGTAGACATCAGTTTAATCCATCAACAGACACCTTTAATTCCATTAGTTAATCCAAACAACTAGTTGAAGCCCTGATCTCACATGGCCGTCGATGACAAAAAAAATTCAGTTAAACTACGCATTACTTCTAAGCTCAGTATCTTTCGCTCCAACATGTCCATGAACGGAATCCGTCATTCCAAAGAGTAAATCATAGACAATATAGGCCCCAAGATTCGGACCTACTTATTCCACACGAGCCGTTGAGGAAGACGTCAGTTTAATCCATCAGCAGGCCCTTTAATTCCATTAGCTAAGCCAAACAACTAGGTGGGGGCCCCGGGACACGTGCCACAGGTTCGGCCCTGATTAAGAAGAGCGCGCTAATTAGCTTAGCTCCTCGCCTGGTGGTCGATGCGGCTATTTCTTTCGCTTTCTTTTGACTTCCCTATCGGGGAATAAAATGGACTCCATCTCAGACAACGACCCACTGACCATTGGCGGACTTGGTTACAGAAAGAAATCGGTGGGACGTGATCCACTGAATGGCGTAAACATAGTTCGGAACTGGAGATCATTCGGATAGAATTTTGGAGCTCCGAACTTGTACTAGGAGGATGGCCGTTTTATATAATACTGTGTGGAAGGAAGGAATTTAATTAAAGTCGCACTGGAGCAATACAACGAGCTATTGGCGACAATTCGGGATCAAACCCGAAGGGAAAGATCCCAGGACAACGCCAAATAATTTTGAACCACGGTCAAATGACGAGGTTACATCTGAGCTAGCATCCCTCTCCAATCTTCCACACCATGCCAACGTGAGGACATTTGAGGCCATGACGTACTTAACGTGGACCAGCCCGTTTGTACGCGGTCTTTGGTTGGATTCGAACTCGCAAACCTCCGGTACTCTTCCAACCGGGTTACCGCGGCCCCAGTACTGTATGGAGCGTATCAAAAAGGGGATACATCCTTGTTGGAGCATGCACGAATTTGAGCTTGCGATTGATGTTCCAATTTATTTTCAGTTTAATATCTATTCATGCAACTTTCCCTCGCAATTTTGATTTTATCTTTACCGGAATTGGGATTCTGATCCGTCTCTCTCACAGAACGATAAAGTTTTCAGAACAGTTTCGTGAGTTTAAAGGTCGGTGTTATGGAAATTATGCTGTTGTAACGTCTTGCTCGGTTTTTTAGTTTTGAATTCCAGTGTATCTTTTGTTATTGATGCACTATTTCGCAACACAGTCCACAGAAATTTGTAGGGCTCTTGGGTCCTTACGTAGAATCAACGGCGGTAAGTAGGTAGGTATTTTAATTAACGTCATACACGTGAAATACAACGGGCTATTGGTGACGGTCCGGGATCAATCCCAAAGGACAATACCACGTAATTTTGAACCACGGTCAGATGACGAGGCAACACCTGAGCTGGCACCCCATTCTCCAAACTTCCACACCACGGCAGTGTGAGGACATTTGAGGCCACGACGTACTTAACGTGGACCAGCCCCCTTTGTACAAGACGGTCTTTGGTTGGATTCAAACTCGCAACCCTCCGGTTGCTAATCCGTTACTCTTCCAACCGGGCTACCGCGGCGCAGAATCAACGGCGGATAATCCTATAAATTAAAAGGCAAGACTTGCGACGACGTGGATCACTTTTTACCCTCTCTCAATCACGGATGTAGTTGGATAAAATTTTCAAATGATTTCACGGAAATTGCTCACACAGAATAAATAAATATTAATTTATGCTGCTATGAGAAGAATTTTCAGTGTAAACAAACTAGACGGTCTGCGAAGATTTTACTTCCGCTTACCAAATGATCTCGTATGATATATACCTTAAAATGTAATTTATCGCCGTTTTGGCAGCATTTGGCGTTTTATCTAATAGGCATTGACCAATCAACTATCATACATGAATTCGGAATGAATTCTTTTGAATTTTTATTGGCGACGTGCTGAGATCATGTTACAAAACAAGTCAAGTGACGTCACGTTCGAAATACGTTTCACCGGAATGAAACAAATACATAATAATCGACGTTACATAAAATAGTAAACATAGTTTGAAGTTTTATGATTCGTTGCAAGATGTTTCTAGAAAGTTCCACGATGTCATAAAAAATACTAACTTCGATGCAAAAAAAATAGTTACGAAAAAATATCGTCTGCCATCGAAGAGTCTAATGGTGTTTTTGAACTTGGAACTCTTCTAGTTATTTATCGCCTGCACAGTTCAGTAAATGGCAATATTACATTACAGCTAGCAGAACATTGTAAATCACGTGAAACTGCTGTACTGGAAACATCTGTGAAGAGTTTATCTGACCCAAAAGATTCCTGAAATGTATGTACGAAAATTCTAACTCCTTTTTAACAAAATTAAAGTCGCGGAATATTTAAAAAGGACTTAAATATAACTATAATGCACAAAATATTCTATTAGATATCAAATAGGAAAGATTGTATTTAAGTATAGCATAGATGTAAGAACAATTTATTGATGTCAAGTTTTGTAATTCTGATTGAATTTTCATAATCTTAAGATACAGTGAGTAAAAAAGTTCCTTACATACCCATTGTAGCCACCTTTTTTTATAACTTTTCTTACTGTCTGAGGTTATTTCAAGATGGTAATCAATTTTCAACAAGGATGCAAGTTGTGGTGCCTAATTCGTGTATTGTCGCGAACATATCGCAGAATATCCCTGGTGTATATGGCTCAATTTCTGAGGTCTTCCGGATCGGTTCGTATTTTCCAGTTTCTATCTTATTATATCTTTCAATGGTTTTTACCGTAGAGTTAGGATTTGTTTCGATTTCGTCAATAATTTCCTCATTGATAAACCGTCATTTCTCAACTTTATCACCAAAGCTTTCGGAATTCCCATTTTAGGCTATCCACTGGTATAAAAATCGTATGAAATAATTACACTATACTAAAGTTCTTTTTCATTCGATAGTTATAATAATTGAATGCGGGGCAGCTAGACTGTACATTCTAATCAATTTGCATAGTGCGTACGGAAACTTTTTGCCTTTCATTATATATGATTTTCTCAAAGTTTTGATTAATTACTTTTTATTTGTAAAAATTAAAGAATTTTTGTTGCGAACGCATTCTCTAGTATGAAATAAGTTTCTTGTGCAGTTTCTGAATGTTTGGTGAAATTTCTTTAGGAATTATAATTATTTATACTCCGTTTTCGTTTCCGTGCGGAAACTTTTTTATTCACTATAGATGAAAGGTATTTAACACTGAAAACTTAATTTGTTTTACTATTTGAAATATCGTATAGAATAGAAAATAAATATTTTGTATTTCTTCACTCACTCATAGAAAATGTTGGAATATTTAATTAATTACACAAAACAGATAATTTAAGTAGAATTTCGTCCAAAGAAAATTATAGATGCCTTATCACAGTAAGACATCCTCAATAATCGAATGTCCTGTTTTCAAATATTTAAAAACTTTTTTCATTCTTCCTAAAAACTTTTATGAAATTTTTCGATCTCAACGTTTTACATTTCTTACAAGAAATCAATGCTTTTAATCTAATATGAACTTTTATCTGGCATATCAAATTGGTATTTTATCTTCTCATAGATTTTGCTTTTGGTTCAAAACATTTTTACATTCTTTACATTATTTTAAAACTTGTTTCGCAGTTTTGCAGGAGTTCTTTCCCTAGGTAAATCCCAACTACCTACCACGAAAATAATGCTGTAACGGTAAATTAATTTTGGTGGCGATGAAAGTGTATCAATAACGATTTTATTTCCAATTCGCTGTAAATTATATTTTATAATAAAATTATTTTTAAATACAAGTAGGATTGCTTTATCTGTATGATAATCAGGAAGTTCAATCCTTTTACCCTCAAAGTAGTTTAGTCGTCCATCAAGATCTGATACATTTTGCTAATGACGATATATCTCGTCATCAAGATATTGCTGATTATTTGATGATAACGAAATCAAGACCTGTTCAGTTTTCTTCTAATGATGAGGTATCTCGTCCATTATGACCTGGTTTCATTGAGGCCTTCATTACTTTCTCGACATTCCGAAGTGCTTTTAACTCACCTTCATATCGGCCCATTATTCACAGGTATCTTTTATTTGGGGAGAGTGTCCCTGTGTGATGTGTGTGATCCCCTTTGCCGTACATCATATTTTAATAAATTGTCCAGTTTTAAACATCGTTGAATCTTATTTAGCAGTCCAATTTTAAACATGCAAGATTTGGTGGGAGAAAATCGTCATCCAAATTTATTTAAATTTTTATACTGCATTGGCTTTTTAAACTCCATTTAAATGTTTTATCTGTGATGTCTTTTAAGCCACACCACATTTCATCTGTCGTAAATATTATCGTCGACAAAACTCATTATATTTACCCTTTTAAATTAGTATTTTAATAATGGTTGTCTTTAATGTAGTGTTCCTACATCAAACTTTTATTGGCATGACTACTATTCTAAATATTTTAACTGCTTTATCTGGTTGCATTCTGTCTTGTGTTTAGCCCAGCTTATCCTCTTTTGGATTTGGGGCCATAAACTCCAACCAACCATCAAGATCTGGTCATTTTTGCTAATGACGATATACCTCGTCGATACAACCACCAGGAGGGTTAACACATTCTTACGACACACGCAGTAACGAAGTAATTAACCCTTACTATTTTTGTTACCTTTCCCCTTCTCGGTAATAACTACTTTTATCGAATCAACATCGGTAGATGCCCACTTCTTTTCACGTGGGTGAGGAGGTACACAATTTCCGTTTTTCCGTTTTGTCTGTTTTTCCCGTGGCTTGGCAGCGTGAGTCGGTAAGGAATGCTGTCACTTAAGACGGAAAGGGCGAATCGAGAGGAAGAGTCCGAAGTAATATCGTTACTTAATGTAGGATTACATTATAGCGGCCAGAGATAGGAATACCCAACTGCTTCGATCTTCGTCATATCTAAACGCAATAAGCGTTGTTGCCATTAAATGCTTAGAATCCGTTAGGTTGGTTTCTTGGTGGATCTTATTTATCAATATAGCATCGGATTAATCTGAATTCCTTTTGTGATGAATTCCTTGTTAAAATTTACTGACCAACGTAATAATAATTTGGATTTCTCTTCAAATTTGGGGTCGCCGTGACTCTGGGTTTTCTCCACTGTGTTAGCAACCAAGAATGTATTCGGAATTCATCATTTGTAATTTGCTTTGGCTACGCACCGAAATCGTGTTGAGAAAAAAAAAAGGGATGTCACTTTCGAAGTTTGTTGCGCCGAAAAGAATCAAATGATTAATCGACGTTACATAAAATAGTAAACATCGTTTGAGGTTTTATGATTCGTTACAAGATGCTTCCTGAAAGTTCTACAATGTCATCAAGAAATACAAACTGTAATGAAAAAATAGTTGTGAAAAAAATAGTTTTTAGTCGGCGTATGTTTGATTTTTGTAACTGACAAAAGGTGTATTTCTCTCGTCAGTGTCAGTAAAAACTTTCCTTGTGTGTGTATGTCCCAAACTACGCCAAACACAAGACGTTGTCTTTCTTATGTTTGGCTCATCTTGGCCAAATATTGCCCTTACACCATAAAACCCAATCAACCATCTATTCAAATCTAAAAGTAGTAAACCAGTTCATTTGTATTAATGGTGAGGAATTTAAAGTATAAGAAATATTTTAAAACCATCCGTTATAAAAAATTAATCAACATAAGGCAACATTCTGACTGAAGCTGAATTTCAATCGGTTGATTTTATTTATTAAAAAGAGTTATTCACATGCGCTAATATACAAATTATGCCAATTTCTGTGTTGCGTATATTATTGAAATATATAAATATTAGCAGAGACCCGTGTATAACATCTGCGCTACAGTGGCTTAATTGTTTATATCTATTGATATCAGTGCCACTACTAACATTTCATATCAAATTTAAATTCATTTAAATTAGATATAAATATATGCTCCAAAAAATAAAATTAATCAAAAATATAATGCATAATTTCTTGCACTTACTGGTCTTACTTATTCTTGCTTCCAATAAAGAGTATAGCCAAAAGTTCACCTCAGTCATCTCTCGACAATTAGTTTCTGAACGTCTACTTCAATACCACACCATTCACTAAGGCAATTCGGTATTTTTGAACATCTAAACATATATATCCGCGTTCTGTCTCATTTTATTTTCTGTGCTGATTTCCATTTTCCAGATTTCGTATTTCCTTCTGTAATCAGACAGTTGGAAAATTTCAATAATGCGGCCGGTGTTCTTCCGTTGAGTTTTAGAAATACTAAGCAGCTATAGTTCAAGTCAAGTATGTTTAAACAAAAAGGCAAAATCGTGTAGTGGTTGATTTTACATTGCTTTTTCTCACAACCACGTGACAGATTTTCAAACCGAGCGGTCGGAAGAAATAACACAAAGCTGCGCGTACGTGCTCGGTCTGTTTCATTAGGTCAATGTTTCAACCGGTGTGCTGCAAGAATGGCACTGATGTGTCTTACGCAAAGTGAAACGGTTTGAATTGTGTAAAATTTATTTTATTTCTACTACTTAGTTTAGTATTCACAAATGATTTCAAGTAAATTTCAATAAATAATTTTTGAGTACAATTTTTTTATTGCAAATTACCATATATAAATTGTTTTTAAAAGAATTTTTAAATTCACTTTTGAGTAAAAAGGGCCACACTACTTTTATTAATTATTCTTATTGTATTTTGTAAATTAATCAAAATTGCTATTATATATTTTTATCAGATCATCGGAAAAATTTTTTTTTCGTGAGTCGCAAAATTTTAGTAACTAGGTTGTGTGCCACAAGATGAAAAAGGTTGAAAATCGTTGGTTTAGAGAAATGCATTCATTTCAAGGTTTGGTCACTTTCACTGTGCTTCAAATTATTACTGCATTGATTTTATGCTACATATAATGTAGAGAATCGTTAAATGGAGGGTAGGTAGGTATTTTAATTAACGTAACACTAGAGCAAAACAACGGGCTATTGACTGTCTGGGATCAAACCCGAGTTTAAATGGAGGGACGGTAATCTAAAATCAAAAGTAATTTCACAGCGACTACGAATATTTTTTAATATATTTGGTTTAGAATAAGGCATTCATTTCAAAGTTTAGTTATTTTCACTGTGTTTCAAATCATCACTTGACTGATTTTATGTTGCATGTAATGTTAAGATACGTTAAATGAAGAGCAGCAACCTGTGAAACGAAGAGAAGTAATTCCACCGCGACTACGAACCTACAGAGACGGCCACTTGCATCCTTATCTTCTCACTGTTATTCCCCAGCAGTGGTGGGGCGAAAGCGAAGTTATTGATTGCGACCGTACAAGTAACAACAGTTGGTCGGCTGTTTGTGTTGCCTTCTGTTGTTTCCTAAGCCGCACGCAAACGTACACTTCAGGAAACAAAAAGAGGATTTTTTGTGTATTATTTTTCCTTCTAGGTTGTTGTTACCCGCTATTTTTGCGTGTTCATCTTTTGCTGAGTTTATGGGGTTGTTAGACTTCATTGTGACTAGTTTGCCTGGAAAGGAGACAGTTTGAACCATTAGCTGAATTGATTTTAATGGATTTATCCGTGCGATGAAGAGAGGCTGTCATGGATTTGAAGGAGGATTATTTCGATATCTAAAATGGTGTTATTAAGGATGAAGTGTTTTCTATATAGTGGCTTCCTGTTGATAGAGACATTACTTATGCACTTATTTTCACTTTTTATCAGTAAGTGATTTCGCAAGGCTATTTTAAGTTTCCATATAATAAAATATTGCAATTGCGATTTGTTTCAACAATAACGTAAAACAAAAAGACTGGGTTTCATACTTTGGATTTAGCGGAGAACTTATACTGATATGTGGTTTATGCATAAATTCTATGCCAAATTCCAGAAAATAGAAACAATTATGGGAACAGTTAGACGTCACATAGTATTGAATTCTATTCGTATTTTTTTAATTCTATGTGTTTATAGAATTAAATTCATAGTACTTAATTCCTATTCACGGTGGTATTGAATTCCTATTAGTCTAGTATTGAATTAAATGCATATTATTTAATTCCTATTCATCTAGTATTGAATTAAATACATATTATTAAATTCCTATTCTTGTAGTATTGAATTAAATACATGTTATTGTGAATTCCTATTCGAATAGTATTGAATTAAATACATATTATTGAATTCCTATTCGTGTAGTATTGAATTCCTATCCATGTAGAATTGAATTCTTATTCGTGTAGTATTGAATTCTTATTCATGTAGTATTCAATTCTTATTCGTGTAGTATTCAATTCCTCTTCGTATGGTATGGAATTCTATTCGTAAGGCATTGAATTAAATACATATTATTGAATTCCTATTCATGTAGAATTGAATTCTTTTTCGTGTAGCATTGAATTCCTATTCATGTAGAATTGAATTCTTATTCGTGTAGTATTGAATTCTTATTCATGTAGTATTCAATTCTTATTCGTGTAGTATTCAATTCCTCTTCGTATGGTATGGAATTCTATTCGTAAGGCATTGAATTAAATACATATTATTGAATTCCTATTCATGTAGCATTGAATTCCTATTCATGTAGAATTGAATTCTTATTCGTGTAGTATTCAATTCTTATTCGTGTAGTATTGAATTCTTATGTAGTATTCAATTCTTATTCGTGTAGTATTCAATTCCTCTTCGTATGGTATGGAATTCTATTCGTAAGGCATTGAATTAAATACATATTATTGAATTCCTATTCATGTAGAATTGAATTCTTTTTCGTGTAGCATTGAATTCCTATTCATGTAGAATTGAATTCTTATTCGTGTAGTATTGAATTCTTATTCATGTAGTATTCAATTCTTATTCGTGTAGTATTCAATTCCTCTTCGTATGGTATGGAATTATATTCGTAAAGCATTGAATTTTATTCGTATGGTATTGAATGTATTGACTTCTATTCGTATAGTATTGAATTATGACTATTGCACGATAAACTGGGGAGAATTTTACTCAACAAATCAACACTTTTCTTCAAAAGAATATGAACTTCCTGTGTTTTTTTACACTTGTTCATGCCATTCGGATAAAATTTTCTTTTTTATATATAAATTTGTCGAAAATTGCTATTCAAGTAACATCAATAAGGCGAAAACTTTCATATTGAACATGAATATACAGTGCTGATGCTTTTTTGCATCCAATCGGATGAGTATTTCATTGAAAAGGAGTTAATCTGTAATCCAGTGACTTGTAAGAAACCCTCCATTGCTGATTCGTTTGTTCTTAGCTTTCATCTCCAGTAGCGTAAAGAAGTTGTCTAACTGTTGATTTTGTGTTACTTAGCAAGCATGCAAAATCAAAGTTGACTCATTGATTTCTAAATTGTCTTAACTCTTGAATGTCATTTCCTGATCTTTTGGTTACTGTCTTGGACTGGTTTAATTAAAACGCTCTTTTCGATGGTCGTGAAATTTAAGATTTAACGTCCTTCGTCCTTTTTGCTTTACATAGATCAGGCAGTTACTACAAGACGTTATAGTATGCCCTCAAAATGGCATCTCGTCACTTTTGCAAGAGCAGTCAATTGGGGCATCAATGAGACGACAACAGGAAGAAAAGCTCTTTCCGGTGACACAAGGCAAGCTAAGTAACATAAATTCATCTATTTAACTTGGCGATACTTGCAATTATGGGTATCAGTATTCTTTTTATATCATGTCCCCTTGCCGGTTTTAAATTCTTTGTTGGTAGGCTGAGTGACTTGGTAGTAAAAAATCTCGGAGCACCCAGGTTTTTTTTTTTTTCAAATTTGTTCCAAAAATCGTCACTTTTATTGCAATTTGTTATTTATTTTATATTTATAAAAGATAATTTACAAGTCAAACTGTTGTCACAGTTAAATTTAAGCATCTAGAAGAATTGTTTTGTTTCAAACGCAGTAAACATTTACCCTGAAAGTTGGCTTTTTCAAACATTAACGCTATACAGGGAAGCGGGCCTTACAATTCTGGTACAGAAGACAAATCATTAATTACATTAAACTTGCCTGTTTCCTTTTTCCATATAACTCATCCAATCCAAAAAAATATCCTAACTACAAGTAGAGAAAATACGGGTAAAGCAGAAAAGAAACAGATATGAAACTGCACGTAAGCGCAGGGGCAAATCAAGAGTGTACTGAAAACAGCGCAAGTACAGAGTACGGGCAGAACAGTTAAATGGTTAAACCCACCACAGGTTGCTTATCACAACGACATCCCACAAGGCTGCATTCAACAAGTGATCTCTCGGGCGATGCAAATCGAATTTACATTCTGTCCTCCCCTACAAAAGACTCCTCCACCCCTGTCCCTTTCCAGGAATAAATGAGCCCGTGTCCGTCAAGAAGTCGTGACAATATTGTGGAAACACTTAAGCCGAGAGGATCGAGTTTTCTCTCCTTGTCTTTGGAATTGGTTTTTCTAACGCGAGTTTAAAACCGAGATCACACTTTGTCAGGACGTGACCTGTGTCCCTCCCTAACTTTCATTTAATGCCTCTTTACCCCCTCCTCGAGAAGTTAGCTATTCTCCTTCCTCTTTGATTATTTCGTTGTTATTTCGCTCTCCCTCGGCGATGAATCTCACGGAGAACCGTTTGTCAGCTTTTCAGTTCTTAACGACCGTCGCTGCTTGAAATATAGCTGGGTTGCAGAAACCTATAAATGCGCGACACGTTCCCGTGTTATGCCTTAGGGAAAGCTACAGTTTTGACGGGTGGGTGAGGTGGTATTGGCGTTGACTTGCACTGCACTGTATCGTCTCAAAGATTTATTGAGATTCTGTTTTGTTTTTGCAAAGAAATTAGTCCATTTTAATTCCTACGAACCTTTTTCTGGAGAAAGGTTTTTGTGAACCACTATTATGACATACACACGTATAGTATATATCGGGACCAATTCGTCATCTGACCGTGGTTCAAAATTACGTGGTGGTGTTGTCCTTGGATCTTTCTCTTCGGGATTGATCCCGAACCGTTGCCAATAACTCGTTGTGTTGCTCCAGTGCGACGTTAATTAACTACCATTACCAATTTTACCATTCTAGTAATAGTACTCAGATCTTGACTATAGCTGTGCATTAACCCTGCAAGTGTTTCGACGAGTGTTTCCAAGACCTGGTCCCGATTCTAAAGAAGTAGATTGAGATTTCCTTCACTTTTCACAAAACTGAAATTCATTGGTGACAAGAAAACAAGCGATGTAGCCTTGTGTGATGTATCCAGAACGAGAGGTTGACCACTACAGGGCAGTGTTCGATGCGAAGATAAACCACCAGGAGGGTTAATTTCTATAAGCAAGGGCATAAAAGGTTATAAAAAGCACATTTTAAATTTGGCTTGGCCAAATATGACCATTTCTCATATAACCCAACCAACACATTTCAACAAGCAATACTCAGAACTTGACTATATAGCTGCGTAGTAGTTTTTATAAACAAACACACAAAAGGTTAATAATAAACTTACATAAACATAAAAAATTCATTTGCATTCATGGGGCCACAATAACTCAGTAAGTTTACCCACTGCGTTAGCACCTGCGCAAATTCGATTCCTGTGTGTATTTCTCTTCTGTATCAGTAAACTATTCTTGTATGTACGAGTATATCTATTTATTTGAAGGGAAAAACATTGCTTGTCGTAACTTGACCATTTCTGAACCTCGCGCTGTAAAATAATCAATCAGACATCATTCGCATTATAAATCTCACATGTTCATTTCTATGAGCAATGCAAACATAGCTCATTAGATATAACGTGACTAAGTGGATTAGCCTTTTGTGCTAGCAACCTGAGAGTTGTAGGAATCGCAGGTTCTATTCCTGTTTCTTAACTGGATACTGGGTTTCTCTTTCCTATATCAGTAAAACTTTCCTTGCGTATATGTCCGTTACTTCACTTTGTTTTGTGTTTGGCGCAGCTTTCCCAAACAGCCGAGTTATAACAAAGCAGATCAACTCAAAACTTTTAATGAGTCCGCAAAAATCAGTTTTTGAGTTAACATTTTTGCAGTATAATAAGCTAATGATGCGTGAAACATGCATAAGATTTCCGCATTGCTGTATTCGTTGTTACACAAGGGACGAAAATTGGAATTTTTAATTGATCGGCTTATGGACTTTAATTCGTATGAAGGCAAATTTTACCCTATGAAAACTAAATAACGCGAATAAAATAAATGTAATTGGAGAATGTTTTAACTCTAAAAATGCAATTGTCGTTTTGAAAACAAGAACTCGCTTCAAAAACCCTTAACGAGTCTGTTTATATCACAGTTGAGGTTTTTTTCAGGCGTAACAGTTCTTGTGTGATTGTATTACAGCTCGGTCTAAAAGAAAACGGAAATAGCTTCCACGTCCTGTCCTTTTGTTTCTTACACTTTCACGTTAAGCCAAAAGGCGCCGTGAGACACAACATACACACGCAGATAAAAAAACCGAGGCGTATTTACCAAAAGTAATTTCAACAATCTAGGCAATTCATGCCACATTACGTACCTCGAATGTCCGCACGCGGTCATTTATTCGCCATAATTAAATCAACGTTAAATCTGAGATAATTACGGCTTCCGCTCACGATTAAGAAAAAGCTTAATGAAATAGATTCGCGGAGAGAAAAAACCGCTACATCTGCCGCCTGGAACAATTGGCTCTCGGTTTGCTTTTCCTTCTTCAACAATTCCGTTGTTCAAAAACACGAAGGCAGAAAAAGTTCCAAAAAAATCGTTTGCAGTTTCCGTTCCACCTAAGTAACCGTGGAATCGGCGAAAATGGCTTCATTTTATCTAAAGAGACGTAGTAAGGAATCTGACAATTAAACTCCTCCTACACTTTCGATGAAGTGAAAAGAAAGTAGGGAGAGGGGGAGAAATAAATGTTTGGTTTGATAAACCAAATCGTTTTACCAGCTGAAAAGATACAATTGCAATTCCTCCACCCACCCCACTGGCTTATGTGTGTGTGGAAGCAAAAACAAATCGGTTTTTCTTCGGTTTGGGATTGGGTGTAGGGGAGGATCGTTTCAGAAGGGGGGGGGGGTATTGATCAGACGCAATGAGCCATGAAGAAGGAAAAATTACTCAACATGTTGCATTATTCCAGTTGGCTTGTAGTTGAAAAAAAAGTGCGCTCTTAAGATGATGGGATACTAATAATTTATATGGGGAATTTATATATGACGTCTTCTTTATCTCTTATTGAGAGATCGTTTGCTGTGATTTGATTTGGTGAGGAGAAATATTGGGGTGTTACTTTGGTGTATTTATCACTCCCGTCCTATCAATGCGGTGGTCCGGAATAATAGTTATAGCTTTTAGCTCCTGAGAATTAAATAGTTTTAAAATGGGGAAGTGCAAAATAGTTTATTATTCTTCACCAGGGCTAATGAAAAAATATTATTGACGTTGTTTAAAGAATTATCATTGAGGGGTTCTCAATTATGATGTAAAAACAACTTAATCTATAATAATGCAGCATTAAAAGCATATAAAAGAACTATTCAAATTATCTGTAACAATACATAATATGTACAAAGATAATAATGATAACAATACCAATAATCACTATCAACAGCTATGATATTAATAAAATAAAGTGTAGCATAACTGCAATAAAATAAGAATTGTTAAAACGTTATAAACACGCAAGTAAAATAACAATAACATACCAAACAATATCAGTAATGAATTATAACAATGGCAATTGGAATACAAATGTACCAACACTGAAACATTATCAATAACATTAAGTTAAATAATTTCAATACTTAATAAGAATTTTAACACTGAAAAGTATAATAGAGATATGTGGACCAACTTTTACGAATCGAAAACAATAATGAATAAAATCAATAATAATTCTTAAACAATATAAACAATAAATACAAAAATAATATAAAATAAATAACAAATATAACAATAATAATGTTACAAAAATAATATAAAATAAATAACACAAATATAACAATAATAATATTAAAAAATAATATAATATAAACAATGAATACAAAAATATCAAAATATGAATTTTTCATCAGTGTGACAACATTGTATACTATACCAACAACCGCAACAATGTCAGTGATAGTAATAAGAATTTCTGTTCAATAATCGCAACAATCACTTGAAAAACAATAACAGATGCACGTACTGTTTACAAATTGAAAATAATAACTGAAAAATATAATAATTCTGAAACAGCAATTTTCCATGAATAATAATGATTTCAGCAATATCCAAATAAGGAAACTATTAAATCAATAACTGCAATATTATTTATATAGGAATAAGCTCCGATAAGCGAACAAAATAATAATTATATTCATATTGTTGTAGATATACCCCAATATCTACAAAAATATGATTAAGAACTAAGTTACCAGTACAACAATATCAACTGAACAAGAATAATTACGTTCTGGGATGTATGTACATTGTTCATGCAAATTCTTGCAAATGGAAAGTAATAAATAATAACAGAAACAGTAATGATTTTTACTTCTACGATTATTCAAATATTGCAACTACATTTACAAGTTCTAAAAATTCTCATTAAAAGTATTCCTTTTCTAAATTTAGGATCAAAAGATTTGTTTGATAGAAATGTAATCCTGCCATCCAATACTTTTGCTATCTTTTTAACCTTTGAAATTAAATTAAATTTTAAAACATTAAATACTAAATTTAAAACATTAAATACTAAATTTAAAACATTAAATACTAAATTTAAAACATTAAATACTAAATTTAAAACATTCTATTACTTTCAAAACACAACTCAGAATACATTCTTGGAAATGCATGTTCCACATCGCTTGCAGACGAGGTGTTCCATATTACGTACACATGTTCTTCAAATGGAAAAGTTACAACTGTTTAAATAATAAATAAATTCGATAGAAAACTAGTATTGAATAATCACAATTAATTTTATGATAAATCACGCAATATTTTTTACTTAATTGCTCTTGAATAAATGAATTTTTAAATAAGCCTTTAAAATGTTTCCAGCACTTCGAAACACAAAATTTTTCTGTTTTACCCCGCTTGGTGGTTGTATCGTAGAGATATCTCGTCATTAGAAAAGACTAACCCGATCTTGATCACTACAAGAAAACTTATCAGATATCGTCATAAAAAATGGCAATATTTCGATGACGAGATATCTTGTCATTAGAAAAATTGGTTAAATCTTGATGAACGAAGTATCACGTCGAAACTTCTTGGAGGGTTAAAAACGAATTATCGACTGAAGCTCATGACATTACGGGTGTCATTCCCTTAAATAGAAATATTGCATTCATATAGATTCGGACAGGTTTTGATATTTATCTGCCTTATAGCGTGTTACATATTTCAATGGAGAGTAGGGTGCCAGCGCAGGTGTTGCCTCTTCATCTGACCGTGGTTCAAAATTACGTGGTGTTGTCCTTGGATCTTTCACTTTAGGATTGATCCCTGACCGTCACCAAAAGCTCCGTTGTGTTGCTCCAGTGTGACGTTATTTAAAATACCTACCTACCCTACCTAGTTACATATTACATACTCTTACTCAAAATAATTTTGAACATGATTAAAATATTTTGCCTTGCCCGTATTAGCTAATCAAATATACCCTTCTTTTCACCTGTATACACAGTGTATCCTATAACACCAACAAATCTGATTATAAATATCTGCGTGTTACATTTATATAAATATTTGTCAATATCATCACTAAGTACCATTAGATTACTTAAGTATGTGCAGAAATTATAATTTCCCAAAAGGCGCTGTTAATGAATTGTCTTAAAAAAGCTTTATACCACGCGGTTCAAACTAAAATAAAAGGTTCACCTACTTCGAATTCATTATCTAAGTTAATTTATCAAGTATCTAAGTAAAGGGTATTTGGGTATTTCAATTAACGTCACACTGGAGCAACACAATGGGCTATTGGTGACGGTCCGGGATCAATCCCAAAGGGAAAGATCCGAGGACAACACCACGTAATTTTGAACCACGGTCAGATGACGAGGCAACACCTGAGCTGGCACCCCACTCTCCAAACTTCCACACCACGCCAACGTGAGGACATTTGAGGCCACGACAGATTTAACGTGCACCAGCCCCCTTTGTACACGACGGTGTTTGGCTGGATTCGAACTCGCAACCCTTCGGTTGCTAGTTCGTTACTCTTCCAACCGGGCCACCGCGGCCCTATCTAAGTAAAAGGATCGATTGTTTGTTTATAGGAATCTGGTATTATGGAGGAAACTATTTAATGTCCAAATATTCAGATTTTTCATAATTAAATAATTCCGTCTCTTAATTGTCTCAATAAATTTGCTGTAGTAATATCCGCCTACTTTTAAGAGTTTTATTTGACGCAAGTCTTACAAGATCCATTCAAGTCTTAATTATATCAAAACCTTATCTAATTTATAGAAAGCTGTGCTGCTTCTCAATTTACAATACATCATTTTTAAAACAATTTATCGTTCTTTATCTCTAAAATTTAAGCCGATCTCCTTTTAACATATGATACTTTCTTCTCCGCTAAGCATCGAATTATTTTATTTATTTTCTTTCTATTTCTGTTTGTGTGTGAAGATGTTAGTATGGGGCATTGTCCCATGGAAAAAATACAATATGGACTGTTATTGCTTGCCAAGTCAAATATTACGTCTGATAGAATTTTTTTACTTTTTATAAAATCCTCCAGTTCATCTATTTTCAGTTCTTGTACTGTACCTTACATTTAGCATTTTACTTATTTAGCACGTTATAATTTGTAGTTCATAAGACTTTATTTTCATGTATGTTCATATTTATTTTCCACAGTTGTGTTTAAAGGATTTAATTCTTTTAATGTTTTATTTCTCGAAGGGCACAATTATTTTATGGACGCAGTTTTGATTCAACTGGATTGAAACAACTTCTGCATTATAACCTATTGAAAAATACCATAAAAACTAAATCCGCACTCTCAACTCTAAAAGATTGTAATAGATATAAAGCACTTATATAGAAATAGCTTAAATAATCCTACGTTCAAACTGATTCACGTAAGAGTAAAAACACGACAATTGATTTATCGATAAGGTTAAAACACTTAAATTGGAAAATATATTTCTCTTGATTTAAAATTTCGAAAAAAAGCCGTACAAAGTATTTTGAAATTACCCAGTATATTTAACAAAGTAGTGCCGTTAACTTATGGTCAAACCATTCCTTAACATTCAATAATAACGGAATAACATCTCAACATTGCCTCATTCTTTTCTACCGGACATAAAGACTAGAAAAAGAATCCGATAAAATCCGTATTTTATAAATAAAAATGGCAAAAATAAAACTGGAAACGGAGAAAAAGGAATTTCCTGTTCGACTATCCAGTTGAAAACTAAGTAAGTCACTGTCTTGACTTTTCGCTGCTAAAGTGGTACAAGTAAATGAACATCTCTATATAAAGTAGAAAAGTAGAATCCTAGGATATTTTCAATTTAATTCAATAATATGAAAGTTATTAACGCCTAAAATGTTACATTAGGTCATTCATTCCCTTAATATTAAATTCATTTCATTAAGATACAATGCATTAAACTTAAAGAGAAAGTTGATGGATTGGAAGAAAAGATGCGACTTCCATATTTGATAAATATTTCTGTAATGTGAAATAATTAACGTCTTAATTATTCATTGTACACCTCATTGATACGCAAAGAACGTATTAATGTAATGAATTTTTAAAATAAAATCAAGTGTTACCTTAATGTACACACCTTCGGCTTAAAACAGAAACTCATTAACTGATATTTTTTCGTAGACACTAAATGCTTATTTTCATGATGATGAGAAATACATAGCCATGCTGCAATTTGTTTAAACGATATAACACTTTCAAAATACTAATATTTAAAATTTTTATCTTAAAACTATTAATTAGTCTTTAAGCAACTGTGTAGTAAAATATTTTCAATGTCAGTTGATGAGTTTCTGCTCTAAGCCGACGGTATGTTCAAAAACTAAGGATAATCAACCTAAGACCAAATCCAGTCCAACTACCGAAGAGAAATGACAAATTAATACCTCTCAAGCTATGTGGAATAAAATAAGAACACCCACGTGCCTCCTGGTGCTACTGGGAAATAAAGAAATGAAAAAAACGCATAGGTGAGCGCATTGTAGGTTTTAGCAATTGCGAAAGCATTGTTTTGTAAAAAGCAACCTAACAAGGAATGGACTGGCCTCTGACCCTAATGCAGGCCTCACAATGTGCTGACATGCTTTTCACAAAGCTGCCCAAGAATTCCAGAGGAAGGAATCCCATTCGCGCACTAGAACACGTCTTTGCTCTTAACCAGTCCTTGGTGTTGCGTAGACTGCAATGCGGCAGAGGCGTCCGAGAGCATCCCAAGCATGCTCTATTGGATTGAGATCAGGTGACCAGCTTGATACGAATACAGTGTTATCCATTGTTGGATATGCATGGTTCTTTATAAACAGAGTAAGTCGTATCTTACTGATGAAAGGGTTCACGGTAGCCTGTTTGGAAGAGTAGTGGATTAGCAAACGGAGGGTTATGAGTTCATAACTAGATCTAACCAAATATCGTCATGTCCGTTAAATCTGTCGTGGCCTCATGTCCTCACGTTGGCGTGGTGTGGAAGTTTGGAGAGTGGAGTGCCAGCTCGGACGGTCGCCAATAACTCGTTGTGTTGCTCCAGTGCGACGCTAATTACCTACTTTACCGACGAAAATAGTTTTATTGTTTTGAATTGCATTGATTCACCTACATACACTACCTGACATTGAAAATGCAAAACCCAGAAGGAGTGCGCAGAACTGGGTCAAATTTACAGGGTAGATGCAGCTCACCGAGATATGTAAATGATGCAAACTGCGCAGCTGTCCCGCACACGACGAGTGAAAAACCAGGGAAGGAACCTGCAAAAGTGGTCAGTTTCGCGCCGCTCTGTTTGCCAGGTAAATCAAGTTGCAATTTGTTTTTGTGTCTCAGAGGAAACGTCTAGTAGCGGAGAATGCCAGGCGCCGCCAATCAAGACAGTTCCAGCAAACAGACGACTTCACGAGGGGTATGGTGATTGGCATCAGAAGGGCAGGTCGGTCCATACGTCAAATCTCAGCAGATACCCGCCTACACGCGTCCACGGTGCACCGGTTGTGGCACAGATGGTTGGACCAAGGGAATGTGGCACGTTTGAGGGGTTCCGGTGCAGCCAGAGTGACGTCAGCACGCGTGGACCGACGCATCTGCCGGCAAGCATCGGCGGCCCCGCAAGCCACGTCTGTCGCCCTTTTGCAGCATGTGCAGGATGACCCTTTATGCTCCCATATCGTCCAGGACCATTATCCGCCGATTGATCGCTGGCGGCCTGCACTCATGGCGCCCGTTGAGACGACTACCATTGATCCAACAGCACAGACGTCTTCGTTTGCAATGGTGTCGGGATAGAGCCACGTGGACGACGGAATGGCACAGGGTGGTGTTCTCAGACGAGTCACGCTTCTGTTTTAGCAATGACAGTCGCCGTGTACGAGTCTGGCGGCGACGTGGTGACAGGGCCAATCCGGCCGCATCTGTGGAACGCCATACCGCGAGACAACGCGGTATAATGGTTTGGGGCGCCATCGCCTACGATAGCAGGTCACCTCTGGTCCGTATTCAGGGCACTATGACGGCCCAACGATACGTGGATGACGTGCTGCAGCCGGTGGCACTACCTTTCCTTCATGGGGTGCTCAATGCCATTTTCCAGCAGGATAACGCCCGGCCGCACACGGCACGCATCAGCCAACATGCCCTGCAAGGTACCCAGGTGCTTCCCTGTCCAGCTGTCTCCCCTGATCTCTCACCTATCGAACATTTATGGGACGTCATTGGACGTCGCTTGCATGCGTTGCCACCGGCACGTTCAGAAGACGAACTCTGGCAAATGGTTGACAGGGAATGGGCAGCCATCCCTCAGGACACCATCCGCACGCTCATTGCGTATGTACCTAGACGTGTTGCTGCCTGTATTGCCTCTCGCGGTGGTCCTACAACCTACTGATCAGACGTTCTTGCTGCTCAGTGGCAAGGTGTATAATGTTGCAATAAAGATCACTTATTGCTCGTTGCTGTCTCTCTCTGTTTGCCAAATTTCATCACTTTCTGCCAACTCCTTCTTGGTGTTGCATTTTCAATGTCAGTTAGTGTATTTTGTTAAGAGTATTGTAGTATATATAACATAACCAATTTTTAGTTAGTAACAATGCTTAATTTTATGAAAAATAATAAATTATAACCTAGGCACTATGTGGGTTGATTGGATTTCATTGCGCAAGGACCATATTTGGCGAAGCTGTGCCAAGCACTAGACAAACAACATCAAGTAATGGACATACACACAATGAAAATTTTTACTGATACAAGATAGAAGTACACCTAGGGAGGAAACGAACCTGACAGGCATTATAAGGGTAAAACAATATTTTGTAAGTCAACAAAATGCAATCCAAAGCTTAAGAAATGGTTTTCGTAATCATAAGACGTTGAAACTAGATTAACAATTAGAATGTAATGTACAATTTATTTCCAAATACTTGTTAGTAGATTTTAATAGAGATATGTGGCTCCAAAAAAATGCTTAATTTTCTCTCCAGAGGTTGTACGATTACGTTTATGTCGCCCTATCCAACCAACCCAATTCGTTTTTAAGCTATTACAATATCGACTAAAGTTTGGCTGCATTTTTGTATTTAACTCTCACTGTCAATTTTAATTTATGGAGACATAAATTTATTCAATCCACGAAATACATCCTAGACGCGTTTTTTAATTTTGACGTAATTTTAAAAATGTCAATATCATTTTCTCAAAATCCGTTTCTTTGCCATTCAAATTTGCCGAACTAATAAGGTGGTTCAGCAATTGTGTTCGAAATTGATCACTCCAAATATAATACTTTTGTTAAGATTGCATGCGTAGCAAGGTATGTGTTTCATACAATCATCCATCTCAACGGCGTCACGTATCTAAAATCGGTATATTTTTCGATTGCGCATCCAATGCACGAGAGATAATCGCATTGTATAAGGTTCGCGTGTTTCGACGGAACACGCGAAGTTCTCTCTTTCGTCCCTTGTTGCGATTCCAGTGGAGGGTTGGAAATAATTTGTCAGATTAATGTCTCCTGCGTTATAAACTAATGGTTATTTACTTTGCTTAAATGTGTTGGGTTTGCTCCGGGTGTCCATAATATCTAACGCTTGTGAATTGTATGCGATTAAGATGTAGAGGAGATAGATGCAGATGCAAATGTCCTTTATAAGTGAGTTTTCATTTATTTGTTATATTTTCGATAAGAATTTAAATAATTTGGTGTGTGATCATTTCCGTTTGAAAGTTGAAATGAAGTTGGGATGTAACGACTTATCCATTTGTACGGAAAAAATTAAAAATATATAGGGTGTTTTTTCGAAAACATCTGGCCACATTGTAAAGATTGGTAGGGGAGACCAATGTAAGCACTTTCTTTGGAAGAATGTGTCCGGAAATGCCGCGTTTAGGTGGTAGAGGGCGCTGTTTATGTCAGTTGATAACATTTTTCCTGTGGCGTAAGGCGTTCTTCCTCGCTTTGATTTTCAACGGCATGCATCGCTCTACGAATTCAGAGTTTTCGTTTCTTTTAGGTTTGTTTATTTTGGGCCCATCTATCACCCCTTACAATTTTGCCAGATATTTTTGAGAGAAACACCCTGTATTTGCTCAGAGATTAATTTTGTTACTCATAAAACTATCTTTGTTGAATGTTTTACTTTTTGGTACAGGTTAATAGGATTTTTACAGCAAACATACATATTTCTTATTTTATAATTTTGTTCCTAATTAGGGTGTTCCATAAATTGAATCAATAGAAAAATCTTCCTGATTAGAATGCAGTGCAAACCTTACTTAAATTAAATAATTAGATTTTATTGCTTATTACTACCACTAGATAGGCGATTCTGAACGGGTGCAAGGTAGCTTCTAATGCTTTGTGATTGTAAAAAGAAGCAAGAAACCGTTCAAGATTTTTATAGCATACATCTTTAGGGTTTAAGCTGGGATTTGGTTCAATCAGACTCAGTAAACCTGCTAGGATAAGTAAGTATTACTAAGTAAGATTAATGCCAGTCGTTATTAATATAAGTAGGTTCCTCTCTGTCTTAAGAACTAAAATCGACCCTCTTATCTGAAAAATTCATTTGAAAAGCACCCAGAAAACACCTAGAGTATTGAAATTAGAAAATTAGGATTGAACCTGTCATCCACAGAAATCTACGTAGCAATGGATTGAAATGAATTTTATAGACAATAAAGAAATAATGTGACACTGAGGGTTCCAATGGTTTGGGAAGGAAGAGTAAATTCTAAATACTCGCGCAATACTGCGAGCTTATTGGTAGGATGAAAATTGAATTGACACTGATCCCCCAGCTGTCTTCCATTTAACGTCTATTATTTTCCACGAAAAGTGAGTACATTTGAAAATCCGTTTCATACTTTCCTTATGATGATAAAATGTGGAAAAATTGTGTCAAGGCTCTGCAGAAATTAGCAAAGAATTTAATCGAGTTGTATATAAGATCCACTCTCTTGGCACAAGTATTCCCAAAATTGACTCCTAATTAGACTACAAACATCTCATGTTGAGCACTCTTCAACCACGGATGATATTTAATCACGGGGCCTAATTTTAAAACTTGTTTCGGCGCAGCATATGCAAATGTGGCTCTTTCGCCAGTAAAATCTCAACTCACCTACTTATCACCAAAGGTTGAGAGAGTGGGTAAGGCTCGATGTGCAGCCATTTTTCCCCGGTGAGTTCAAAATTGTTCCGAGCACAGAAACAAGACATAATTATATATAATACGCTATAAAGTTCGCATTCAGAGAAAATCGGGTAGAAACTTGCATACACACGTTATTAGTCCTGCTAGGTCGTGCAGGACTAATAACGTGTGTATACAAGTTTCTACCCGATTTTCTCTGAATGCGAACTTTCATCCGTGGGTGAAGCGTGCTTAGGCAAACTCGAGGTTATGTGGCCATTTATACTTAAATTATGTTAAGTCTGCTTTTAATGTTTGATGCGAATTGGACTTCTTGAAGTGTTATAGAAGTGTCTACGAGTAAAGATCATTCTTTACGTCACTTTAACCTTCCTAGCCGTTGTCTCGATGAGACATCTCGTCACTAGTAAAACTGACCCATATTACGATGGACGAGGTATCTCGTCATTAGAAAAACTGGCCAGATCTTGATCATCATGAAAAAATCGGCACTATCTTCATGAGGATATATCTCATAAGCAAAATTGGCCAGATCTTGATGAACTAGATATCTCGTCAAAACCACTTACCACCAAACAGTTAATACTGCTTTTGTAAGAAACCTCTTCGCGGGAAGCGAATGCAGATGGTTTCGTAGGGAAAACCTAAAATGCCAGAAATCAAGAACTGACACTGCCAGTTCCTTCACTAAGATATTGAATTAGAAAAAATTGTTCCAGCGAATTTCAATTTTTTGGCCCACCCTAATGTACACTACCTATCAAAAGTTAAGCATGGGACGATATGTAGGATATTATTCATGGAGTGAAGTATAGAAATCATGAAGAGATTCACCGATTGACTCCAAATTTTGCATGAAAATAATTGACTTTAAAGTTATTTTAGCCTAAAAATTTTAATGACACAAACGAAGTATGCTTAGAAAATGAAAAGTTCTTGAAAAGTGGTTCAAGTTGAAGAGAGCTCCACCGTTAGCATCCCAAAGAATTTCGACAACGTTAAGATGTTAAAATACGTCCCATGTCTTCAAATAATTCATTCTTAAATGTTTGGCTTCTCGCTATAGGGTAGGTCATATTTTTCTTACACGTCATTCTGCAAGTAGTACTTTATTAGGTTCTCTGGGTACAGACAAGGCATTGCCTTCCATTTAAGGTAAATTCAAATCCACAGTAGCTGCATAAAGACTGACATACAAGTCATAGAATCGGGTAACAAAATTTTTGCGCCTTCTTAATGTTGTCTGTAAGCACATGAAAGTGATGGATGGATGGGTGGGTTTTATAGTGCAAGGCAACACGAAGGGGAAGTCTACAAATAAGATGCATACTACACCAATGCACTACCATAACAAAATGATTGTGTTCAACAATGTTTATTGGACTGACTGCGTGTTTCATCTGCCAAATTCCGTTTCTCCCTTTTTCTGTCCAGGGCCGCGGTGGCCCGGTTGGAAGAGTAACGGACTTGCAACCGAAGGGTTGCGAGTTCGAATCCAACCAAACACCGTCGTGTACAAAGGGGGCTGGTGCACGTTAAATCTGTCGTGGCCTCAAATGTCCTCACGTTGGCGTGGTGTGGAAGTTTGGAGAGTGGGGTGCCAGCTCAGGTGTTGCCTCGTCATCTGACCGTGGTTCAAAATTACGTGGTGTTGTCCTCGGATCTTTCCCTTTGGGATTGATCCCGGACCGTCACCAATAGCCCGTTGTGTTGCTCCAGTGTGACGTTAATTGAAATACCACCCCCCCTTTTTCTGTCCGATTACATAGCAAATCTTAATTCTTCTGTGAACAGTACATCAAACTATTGTGCTTAAGTGTCCAAACCTTATACTGACACCTGTAAAGCGCTTAATTCTGTCTACGGACATTAACAGAACAAACTTTTCGCAATAGTCTCGGAACGTTTAACTACTGAGCATCACGTTCAGAGCAACGTCAGGAGAAAGTAGCCATATTCTCAGAAATCGTTCCTTTGTGGAGAATTTAGGGATACAACATACCTCTTTAGCGTACCCCACGTTTACTTTGGATTTCAGATCCAGAAACCTTGTTGGCCCTTCCATTTCTGGATATCTTCTCTTTGGAGAAAGTAATTCACCATCTTTGCATTTGAGAACTTCCATTGTTCTATAAAGACAGTTTGTAAAGCTTCTGCAATGTACTTCATAAACATCATTTTACGGATCATTCATTAGCTATGAATAAATCTGGTTTGAGACAACGTCTTTTTATAGGGACCTATAATCTTATACCAGACGCTAAAATGACAATAATTCAAGTGGATTGTTATATTATGATCTTAGGTGGTCCCTTGCTTGCTCCTATGTATGAGCAGAACTTGAGGATTTGCGTTGGATTCTCTCTTCTGTATCGATAAAACCTTGTTTGTATATCCATTACTTGAAGTTGTCTGTCTTGTGTTCGAGCTTGTCCAAATAGGCCCTAACACTATAAACCCAAGCAACTGATTCCTGTGGCTACTGATTACGCGAGAGGAATAATCAATAGTTATCCGAATGAGCTATAAATATTTCAGTAAAAAATGACAGCTTTTTCAAAACATCTGACAATACAATATAGACATAAACAAAATATGGTTGTTTTTATGGTACAAAGTCCGTATTTAGCGAAACTGCGCCAAACACGACACATGTCAAGTAAATGGACATACACAAAGAAGGAAAACTTTATTATTGACATGGAAGAGAGAAATCCCCCAGGGAGGAATCGAACCTGAACCTTCTACTTGCAGGGTGCTTTTCCAGTGGGCAAGCACGATGCCCCGGGCCAAAATATGGCCCTAGGGCCATAAAACCCAACAATTTCACACGAAAAACCAAATGACCCCATTTCGTAAATTAAAAAACACTTTACTAATAACAAGCAAACAACATGGTTACAGACAATAGAATCCTATAGCCAATTTGAAAGCGACTCCCATAATGAGTACCTGTTTCCAAAGTAACCGGACACTGCCACCTAGAACCATAGAAACTCACGCCAGTGTCGCTGCAAGAGGAGAGGCTTGACCGTGAGGTATAGAGATCGAATAGGGTATTGAGATTCCGCGCCGATGTGGGTGTTATCTGGAAGGGATTAGGGAGGGCCGTAACTTTGTTAACCGGCTGCTTTACCCGGGGATTAGGGGGAGGTTAGAAGGCCGGTTGTTTAAGCGATGGACCCCCGCAGTCGCTGTGACACGACGGACCCTCCGCGATAAGCCGCACACCTTTTAGAAGACTTTTTTAGAATTTTTTCTCATGCTTTTTGTCACCTATAATAAAAGTTCTTTTCTTTTCCGGCGGATGGGGCAAAGGTTTGGATTTTGGAATCGTTTATTATGTGTTGAGGGTGTGTCTTGGTGCGGTGTTTTGTCGATGAGTTCAATTGTTTTGTTAATTTTATATGTTCGGAGGGGGACCTTCGGTCTCCCTCCAAACATAAAATTCCAATTGGTAGAGTTACGGATCAGGGTTGCGAGTTCGAGAATCGATCCTACCAAAGACCATCGTGTACGGGGGTTTCGTACATGTTAAATCTGTCGCGGCCACAAACGTCCACGTTGGAGTGGTGTGGAAGTTTGTAGAGTGGGGTGGCAGCTCGGATCTTTCCCTTGTCCTCGGATCTTTCCCTTCTGGTTGAATCCAAGACAATCGCCAATAGCCCTTTGTTTTGCTCCAGTGCAACATAAATTAAACTATATATCTTCCAGTGCCCACGTGACCTTCACCGCGACATCTTCAAACCGAGCGATCGGGAGAAATAACATGAAGTTGCACGCACATGCTCCGTCTATTTCATTTGGTGGTGAAAATAATATGACAGGCACAATGGCGTATTGGTTCACAAAAGTTTGCTTTTCAATACTCTAAGATATATGCAAAGTTTTTATTAATTTTAAAACCTTATTTTAACTAATTTAAAATGAATTAGTTTAAGAAACTTAAAATGAATTCGGAGCTTTCCATTGAAACTTAAAGCGGTGAATGGCGCACACCCCACAGAAACGATGTTATCGACTGACCTAAACAGCGTTCTCTACCACCTAAACGCGACATTTCCGGACACTAATTCTTTGACAAAAAATGTTTAGTTTGGGCCCATCCCTTTACAATTTGGAAAGATATTTTCAAAACGCCCTGTATATACTATTATATACGTAGTAGTAAATTGTAGAGGTGGTCGCAAGTCCACCATGTTAGAATTTTTCAACAATATAAAAACTGAACAAAAACGTGTTTCCATCTCAGTTTAGTATCAATTTTGCAAATTTGTTTAGCATTTCGGGACATTATGCACTTCCACAGTAGTAAAAGACAGCCTGGGAAGAGTATACCAGTACACTCAGTACAAGTCCTCACGTTCATCTCAACTCACTTCCATATTACTCCAGTTCCCAACATATTGGAGCAGGGGCAGCAGCTCATAAAACCCCTGCAAAAGGGCGCGGGGCGACATTAATTCTCCACAGATCCACCAGGGCACGCACTAACCTGGATCCGCAACCCCCTAATACTCACCTTTAAGTGCCGTCCTGAGGAAATCGAAAGGCTCCTCCGGTGTTGTTCTCCCCCCGCTGTAACTGCCCGTGAAGAAATTTTTACGCACTGCTGTTTCCAAGCTGTGTAATTCTTTCCCTTCGCTCACGATCCTAGCCTCCCTCCGCGTAATTAGAGCTCGCTGGTAATGAGCTCGTATCGACCTCGGCTGCGCTCACGAGATTTAATTGTTTTCACTCTTTCACTGTTGCTCCCAGCCGCATAAAAGTTTGCGATCTGAGTAGGAAGGGGAGGAGGTTGCGATGTGTGAAAGGACGAGGGATTCCACTGGGACCGCGGTGGAGGTTTATGGCGCTTTTATTTACGTCTGGCCCTGTGGAGTTTTGAAATCCGATGGCTTTTATTAATTGGAAAAAACGGGACACGTGTCTCTCGTTTAAATAGCTGATGCCGCGCCGGCTACTGAAACATTCGGAGCGGAATGCGGTTGTTGAATGTGTGAAGGAAGATTTTAATTAAAAAATTTATTTGGTTTGCGGACTGGAATTGGAATTTAGTGATTCTGTTTAACGTTTGTTGTACTGATAAATTTCGTGAGGAGGTATCACTTGACGCTACGGGAAATTATAAAACTAAACTTAGAAAACGGAATACATACACTTCTGTTTGATAGGTATAGTGCGGCTCCCTCGAGAAGGCAGTCACCCTTGGGTCAGTTGATTTCTGAATAGGTGTGAAAGAGCATTAGAAGGCTGCCATACACAAAATCATGAATGGCGATCGCTGTGGATGGTTTTCCCCTCCAATATGTTATCACTGCTACCGCTTTCGGCACAGAACGATTAACTTAGAACCAGAATCCAGGCCAAAGATGCCAATTGTGGAAAGGATTTTCTTACGTTACTATCAGTCCCTTAATTGAACTAATGGATTCTTTCAAAACTAAGTGACTCAACTGCCTTCTCGCGGTAGCCGAACTAGGACTTTTCAAACCATGGGATAAAACTAGCATCATGAAAACCTTATTTCTGGAGAAGGTTGTCTCCGGATGTTACTGTACGTTTTATTTGCAACTATTTTATTCAGTTATATTTCAATATTACATATTTTACAGCTCAATTATTTAGAAATAAATCACCAAACAATATGAATTGGAAATTTCTTTGGAAGTTAGTTGTTTCTTAAGTTTAGTGTTTAATTTACTGATCTGGAAGTAGCTTTGTATTTTACCTTTACAGTACTAAATTCAGATTTGAAACAAATAACCTTAAATTACAAATGTTATTCATACGTGAGTGTTAAAATATAGTTCCATATATAATGTATATATGTATATAAATTTCATCAGCAAAACTTCTCAGTGAATAACAGTTTTTGCGAAATTCCCTATGCTCCAATAGGAATTGTTTATTGATACAGTAAAAGTAATTTAGGTTTTGAATTCCATGTCTCCCAAAATTATTCAAAATAAAAACTTGACACTGTGGGAATTAAAATGAATTATACAAATATCTTTAAACCTTCAACTTTATTGTTTTACCTTCAAACAGCTAAAACTATTCGTCATCTTTTCTCCTCTGATCCTTTTAGGTGAGAGAAGTTTAAATCTTACCAACTCATGCGTCGACAACTTCTGAAGTACTGACATTTTGTCAAAACAATACTTCCCTGTACTCGTACCCATAACCTATGATAATGGAGTTTTGCATAATTCTAAATATAGTGAATCACTAGTTTCAACGTATTTTGTATCATGATTTCAACAAATGCTACGCATAATCAAAATTATGGTATAACGATTCCTATATAATGACATTGACATGTATGAATTGATCTTTTAATGAAATGGTCGGATCATGTGTGCGAGCAGCTTCAAATTTCTCCCTATCACTCGATTTGGAGGTCTGTCACGTGATGTTGGGAGAAAGAACGAATCGGAATGTAATATTAATTGTTGACTAGTTAATGCGATTATCGAAAATGATCAAAGGCACTATTTTTCACTTCGTATAGCAATCGTCCCAAGTAAATTACCAAGCCCTGTCTATTTTATTATATGGTTGATGCACGTTGAAAATGAGGTGCTTATTATGTTTTAAGTCTCAAATTACAAAATATACTACTATTCTGCTTTCCTCTCAACACTTCTGTTTAATCAAACCACCTGTTGGTCTTAGAGCACTAATAAAGTGAAGGGGCGAAAATGGAACTTGCCATTTGTAATATCCTCATTACCACCTAACTTTATTGTTGTAAGGGTTTCCATGAGCAACATTATCATGCAATGCCTTATGTAAATCAAAGAAGATAGTGCCCACGAATTACTGCATTAAGGATTATGATTTTTAACTCAGAGTCGTATGCTGCGTACTTCGAAATGGCTTGACCTTATGCAATCATTTATTCTACATACAATGAAGGGAACTGATTTACAAGAACTCTACATTTTAGAAACAGAAAGATAATGCACAAACTAAACGTATTTTTCCATTCGGAATTTTGCCTCTCAACATCTATCTCGTCTAATTGATAAAAAAAACCACTAAAGGGAAACACCGGTAACGGGGTCTAAAAATTTTATAATTTTTAAGTTAAGTTTGTTTGATGTTTCAAATATAAGTAAGCCGTGGAAGTACATAAAAGAAAACAAGAAACTATCCATTTGTGTAAAAGACTTCGAATACTTGGAATGCATAGTGTTTCACAAGGTGTCTTTTATCTAACCTGGACAACTTGAAGAAATTGTCAGGAAGAGGGGCAATTTCGCAATTGATTCACACCCACTTTTGATGTTCCTTCGTTTACCGACAATTAATTTCTCTGCATTTTTTGTTTTTTATAATTTTTAACCCTTACTTTTGAAGATGCTAAATGATTTCGGGAACTTGGTATTGATATTCCTCAATCTTATATTTGTGTGCTTTTTTAATGCTTGTCTGCTGATCTCTTTCGCCTTCGGTACTACAAGGGGCAAACTGACAGGTATTTATGTGGAAGCACACAGTGGGTAGCCATCGTTACTTCTAATAGGGACAATCACCAACGTCCATGCGTTTACAAACCAGGGTGAACCAGGGACTACTGGATGACAGACAGACATTACGACCAATATACCAGGGGTATTGAGTGTAGATGTGAAGACTTTCTTCGCAATGTTTTGCATCAAAGAATGAGGACTCTGTCCTTAGGTTTCAACAATCCTATGCAGTTGATAATTCCATGAAGACATCTGTAGATCTTTTCGACTATGTCCACTACACCGAGGACATGTAGTGTAGATGTGGAGGCTTTCTTAATCTTCTGCATCAAATAATGAAGTTTCTATCTTTAGGTTCTGTTGGGGCCTAGTGTTTATGGCTAACTTGGCGAGCTAAAAAGTTTGCCAATAAGGCCACCAAAATGTTTCCCGCCATGTGTTCAGACCCTAGATAGCATTCGTTCTCAGCGGAGACGAAACCGTGCTCCCAACCTCTTATTAACTATGGAAAAATGGCGTTGCTTTTATCCAATTTATCGAGTAAATAATTTATAACTTATAAATAAATTTTATAGTTATCTCTAGTATCTCGTACAGTCCATTATTTGAAACCAAGGGAATTTTCCAGCGATCAGGTCTCCAGTCACGTAGGCGGGACTTAGCCAAAGAGCATTTTGACCCCCTCAGGTTTCAACAATCCTATGCAGTAGACAATTCGCTGAAGAAGTTGTAGATCTCTCTGTCTACTCTATGATCACTATAGCAGGAGTATCGAGTGTATTATGAAGAGGCTTTCCTCAACGTTTCTCATTGAAGAAAGATGATTCTACCCTTAGGTTTCAACAATCCTATGAAGTATTTAATTCGATGAAGACAGCTGTTGATTTCTCTGATCACTATGTTCACTATAGCAGGAGTATCGAATGTATTATGAAGAGGTTTCCCTCTTAACGTTTTACATCGAAGAATGAGGTTTCAACAATCTTATGCAGTAGACAATTCGATGAAGACACCTGTAGATCTTTGCCCTAGTGATCATTTTCCAGGATAGAGCAAGTGAGGTGTACTTATTCACCCAAACTGCAATATTAATAAGTACTCAATACATTCAATTACTGATTTTGTGTCCTTCTGATATGTGGTTAGTGATAAAACACTGAACCACCATTCGAATTTCTTATGAATTGGTTAGATTTGGTTTGGTTTTGTGTCGTAAGGGCCATATTCGACCAAGCTACACCAAACACCGTCAAGTAAATGGACATACACGCACACAAGGAGAAAACTTTAACTGACACGAGAGAAATATACCCAGGAAGGAATTGACTGGTACAAATCGAACCTACACCGCCCGCAACTCGCAAATTGCTATAGCAGTGGGCAAACACACTGAGCCACGACGATCCCAGAGAGGTGACATCCATTGAGGAATCGAACTTCGCAAGTTGCCATCGCTTTGGGCCACGGTGAGTCCCTTTACAAATCGAAAACCTGTGACATCCATACAAAGAACACCAAAACATTGCCTCTCATTCGTTATTAGCAACAACAAAACATAAATATATTAACAATTGAAAACTTTACACCACAAAAGAAACCATAAAGACAAACAGCGCCCAAACAAAAATAAACCTTTCCACACAACATAAGAGCGGCTTTCCCTTTCCTTTTTTTATAGCCGAGAAACGGCCACTAAAAGAATAACTCTCGTGCCATCGGCCGAAACACTTCGAGACAAAAGAGGAGGGGAAGAGAAACATCCGATCGGTGGTTAAAAAATGACAATAAATAACTTGAGAGAGAAATAAAAAAGAGAGCTCTCCCAAATTTCCACTGCGGGGAAAAAATAGTGAATGAAGATCTTAGGGATAAATAAAAGGGAAAAGAAGAAAAGGAGGAATGGGGGAAAGAGCCAACATGTTGATGGAAAGCCGACTCCGCTTCTGTAACAGCCCACAAAGTGCATTTATTTACAAGAGCCCTATTCTTTGGTAGTCTGCTAGTGATTACAGTGATCAGAAAGGAACCAAGCTGATGCGGGTTTTTAAAAGAGGGGATTTTTAGGTGAGATTCATTTTATTATTTCCCTCTCTCTCCCTTTATACACCGTAAGACCTACATGAATAAATTTATCATTAAGTTTGTATGATCACTCATGTTACAGATTTGATAGAGCGGTACACTAGCTATTACTGGTGAACGCAGAGAGGAAAGCAATCCTGCAATAAACTATTTATTTGTATACATATACGAGATACAGTGCACTATATATACAGACTGTATCGATATTACAGTCTTCCGAATCCCTATTCTAAGCAAAACTTAAACCCTCCAAGTGGTTTCGACGAGATATTTCGTCCATCAAGATCTGACTAATTTTGCTAATGACGAGATATATCGCCATCAAGATATGGCCGATTCTTTTTATGATGGCGAGATCAAGATCTGGTTAGTTTTCTTCTAATGACGAGATATCTCGTCCATCAAGATCTGGTCAGTTTTGCTAATGACGAGATACTTCGTCGCAACAACCAGCAGGAGGGTAAAAGAACTACTATCATCTCCTTTATTTATGGGCATGCGTTTTTAGACTTGTCAGCATAGTATGATATGAATTTTGAATAAAATTACTTTATATTTTTTGACTAGTTATTCATAGTCTTCATCTTCATATGGAATCACCTTCGTACAACGGAGCACGCCTTCATTTCTAACCTAGTATCCGGTCTTTTCCTAGAATTTTCGTCTAGCTCCTTTTCCCTCTCCTCATTTCCAAGGAATCCCCCACAGACCGAATCCTCTAGACTAACTAACATAGCCACACCACATTATTTTAATACCATCATAGAAATAAGATTCTACTTGACTTGTTTAAAACTATAATATAATTTGATGTCTTTTAGAGGTGTTTATATTTTGCTCCGTGTCATAAAATTGTTTTATCGAAATAGAAGATCTGTGATCGTATTACTTACGTTTAAAAATTTTACATGAAATTTTTTTCACAGTAACTTAAAATGTATGTAAAGCTAGAACCTAATATAAAACAAGTTTTACTAGTCCAATAATTCGTTCCCTTCAGTAATATTATAAACTACTGAATGAAACATTAAAAAGTATCTACACAAATTACTACTATCAACAAAACAAACTTTTTCAATTCAATAGCATGGGACTTCTGTCAGGAACCTTATAAAAACATCAGAAAATTTACATTTAGAGTGTTTCCGTGGGCCTTAAAAGGCCTGATTTTTCATTTTTGTTTTTAATGTTCCTTAAAGTGTATTGGCTTTCATTAATACCCCCTGGTTTCAATAGTTGTCATCTACGGTAAATAGGGTATTTGTTTTTATCACGCACTCGAATGGATTAAAGGAGTGAACATCTCATAAGAAGCTATATTGTAAATGTTATCTATATTTGATTTTAGAGTAATCAACTTTGGGGAAACAAAATAGATGTATCCCCTTCAACAAAGCTAGTACTTGAGAATCAGAAATCAATACTCTTCTAGCACCAAGTACATCACTACACGTTCATTCCAAGATAGCTGCACTACCCTTTTGACAAGAGTGACCTAGAACATCCCCAGATCTCTCAGAACTATCCTAACACAAGAAACTCCAGTCTCGTTTCGTATAAACACAACACTGGATATAAATCAGACAATCAGAAGATACTGTGCTCTCCACGTTATCAGACAAAAGATCTTTTCGTTTCTGTTGTGATTATACCCCCTCTCACATTTGTCCCACGACATTCTTAAAGGGGGAACCGGTGGGTTCTTTTCAGCCTGCCCGCTCTTCCACCCCAACCTCCGGAACAAAAGGGCTCGGGCATTTTCTCCGGCATTCCCCGTCTCTTATTACGTAATGGATGGCAGACGAAAGTGGAATTTGGTTGCCGGCCCGATAAGATCACAAATCTTTCTTTTGACAGTCCGTCCAAAATCATCTTGCTGACTCCCTCCCACCCCTTGGAGCGAGTTTTCTTCAAAACGTCCACTTGGTGTGTGTATGTGTACAGAAATATATATAGAGATATATCTGTATCCGAATATGGTTTCTCGGTTGCTTTTGTTGTGAGAAGGCTGGATGGGCTTTATTCCCTCCTTAAGACTCTTAGCAGTGCTGTCCAGAGATATTGAGATCGTTTTTCGGTTGTTTTCGGAAATGGATTATCAATCAGGTCTGACTTTGGTATCAAGGTTTTGACTTATGGAACATAAATATGCTGTGGAAATCGTAATAGAAGGAGCGCTTGATGTGTCTTGGGAGCGCGAAATGGTGGGGCTGTGTACAATTGTAAAGCAACGCCCTTTTCGAAACATGTTTGAAATGCCTCTTTCAAGTGGGCTTTAACAAAACATTTTGTCGAAGTAGAGAATAGAGTAGAGTTTTTATTCTAACAAACTGCTTCAAATATTGAATTATCAGTAGTCGATACTCCGGTTGCTATATTTTGTAAACTAAGTACTAGAATGGGATACGATTAAATTGAGCTAGCACGTTAAACAATATATGAATAAAGTCCTCAAAACATCCTTAAATATTATTTTTTAATAATATCTAATCAACCAGGACCTATTAATTGTCATATAATAGGTCCTGGTTTCGAACTCGGTTTTTAAGCGCAAGGATATTAGTGATTGCCTCTGTTAGGAGTAACGTCGGCAGTTCAGCTCCTTCACAAATATACTGCAATTGTCGTACCGAAGGTTGACAATTGCAGGATATTTGTGAAGGAGCAATTGTCGTATCAAGGTGCAATTGTCGTATTGAAGGTAAGTGGCCGAGCATTAGAAATAATAAAAATAATATTTAAAAATTCATTTTCTATCAGACTGACAAAACAGTGGTTGGGTTCTGCGCTTGTAATTAGATACTTTTAGAGATATACATTTATTTAAAAATTATCAGAGAGGACTTTGAGAGCAACCCAGCAGCACCGTTTGGTCCAGGCCTCATATTCTAAAGTGGCTTCAATTTGCATTTCAAACGTTAACTTTTACCGCCCCTCCCTCGGCCATGCTTGTCGAGAAGGCAATATCTACAAGTTTGGTTTCTGGAATTAACGGTTATTGAAATGCTGCGAAAAAATACCTGATGTCTTTTAATGCATGAAAACAACACACACAATCAACATTTGGTTGCGGGATCACTTTTATCTTGTATTGTGAAGAATTAGATGCTTATATACGCAGCGTACAACAAACATCAACACGAAAGACTAAAATTGGAGACACTGCCTATTTAGTCTTCAGACGTTGATATTTAACTGCATAAAAATTATAATATTTTTTGGCTTGTCTAATTAGACTCTCTTAACCCTCCAAGTAGTTTCGACAAGATATCTCGTTATCAAGATATTGCAGATTTTCTTATGATGCCCAGATCAAGATCTAGGCAATTTTCTTCTAATGACGAGATATCTCGTCCATCAAGATCTGGTGAATTTTTCTAATGACGAGATACTTCGTCAAAGCAACCACCAGGAGGATTAATTTGATGTTGTTTCAGTCTTTATGACCAAATTTACCAAATGTAATAAGTAATTGGAGTAGTTTTTAAGTATCTACCATAGAACGTGCTAACCTAACGTGCATGTGCTAAGGTATGTGCTAAGGTAATGTGCTCTGCCCACATAGTATCTACGTGTTCATATTATATCTGCTTAGTTGCTCAGGGTATTACTTTAGGGACGTAACCGGAAACCTTAGAAATGCAATTAGTGTCCTACAACTTTAAAACCATTTTAGGATGCACTTGCAAAACTAAAATCAAATCAACAGCTAAACATCTTCCATGTAACAAAAGGATGAATTGGCTTTAAATGTTTCGAAAAAGTAACCATAAAAAAGCGATAACTTACTTTCAGAATAAAAACCTCACTGAAAAAATCTAAAATATCACCCCATGATATCCTACCTAAGAAAAGAAAGTTACTTCTTGGAAACTTAATCACCTCTCACTCTCCGAAGAAGAGAACTATTGGTACGTCGAAATCAACTTTTTAAAAACTGATAACTAATAGCTTTCAAGAGAAACTTTACTTTATTCTTCAATTTCATTGATTTTTTCCCACTCCACTTGTGTATTAGGTCGTGGTGGAAAGGCGATGCTTCACGTTTTTCCCAGGAGTCTATATTGGATTGAGCTATCATTTAAAAAGTTGACGAAAAGATCATTTTATTTTCGATTCGGGAATGTGATGGATTGGAATGTCAATAGTAATAACTTTTAGCAGTCTCCAGTCTTCCGTTCTCAACAGCCGATTCGATTCTCGAGTATCGATTCTTATGTTTGTTGGAAAGTTTTCTGTAGGCTACTAATTCATCCTGATTGGAAGGTTTTTACCCTGCAAAAACCTATGTGATTCTGGTATTTTTCTTTTCACAGTTCTATCACTTTTTTGAGAAATCAAAACGATATTTGTCCAGTTGAAAACTAAATTTTTATTCTTGGACCAAACGTATTTGTATACAGATAAAGCAAGGTGCCTCACCAAATGCATTAATCTACAACATTGTTTCGAGAAATGCAAGTTAAAGTATTCGAATCACTTATAGTTAGATGATATAGGAATAGTAGGATATGAAAAATTGTTTTATTTTGTGAAAATATGGATAAAGTTTTAGTACTATCTTACGAATTAGGACTCGCGTCTGGCATTTTAAACATCAAATGATAATATCGAAAATCCATTTTGGTGAAAACATCTAAAATTACAAATTAATATTTTGACGTGGTGCCGACAATATGTCAAATATCAAGCGCACACACATAATGTTATTCTAAGGGTTAAGGAAAATAAATTTTCTTTCTTAATTTATTGGTTTAAATTAATATTTTCTCCCGGTTTGGTCAATTTTTATTTTCGTACTAGCAGAATTACCCGGCGTTACTTGTGTTGAACTGGTTAACTAACTTCCGCTTTCGTTAATAAATTGTAATTCCTATTCATCACATGTAACAACTACCACTCTAATAAAGGTACACAATTGTTAAATACACAATTTCTTCACAAATGTAAATAAATGTCACATTTAACGTTTTACATTTTTGAAGAATTTAAGTTTTTAATAAGACAGAAAAGTCTCTAGTGTGGAAATGTTACCCAAAATGCATAGAGTAGTTCAGAGTATGTATGTAAATGCCTTGTATGTCATTTAAAAACAAAAGCGTTTCCCAAAATTATTGGGGCCGTGGTAGCCCGGTTGAAAGAATAACGGATTAGCAACCGGAAGGATGCGAGTTCGAATTCAATCAAATACCGTCGTGTGCAAAGGGGGGGCTGGAGCATGTTAAATCCGTCTGGGCCTCAAATGTCCTTAAGTTGGCATGGTGTGGAAGTTTGGAGAGTTGGGTGCCAGCTCAGGTGTTGCCTCGCCATCTGACCGTGGTTCAAAATTACGTGGGGTTGTCCCTGGATCTTTCCCTTCGGGATTGATCCCGAACCGTCACCAATAGCCCGTTGTGTTGCTCCAGTGTGACGCTAATTAAAAATACCTACCTATCCCAAATTATCATACAGTGATTAAAAATGTTTTTAAAACTTATTAAACCATTACTTACCTTGATTACAGTTATCGAACGAAAGACATCAAATTGAAAATGCAGAAATACATCTTAAAACAGATTTAGAAAACGCTTCGAACGAAAACTAATGAATTTATGGGTTTTTTCACTACAAAATAGATTCTTGGAATATAACTCACACAAATTTAAAGAAGCAAACGATTAAAAAGTACCGAGGTTGCTATATTAGCTACCAGTAATATTTTAAAAGGTCTTGTTCTATATATTTCATTTATAATGTTTTATTCTCTTTATCGTCTGTCCCAAATATTCAGAATTTTTTATATTTCGTAAAGAAAAAATAAGGCTAAAAATGAAGTATTAGAATTCAAATTTCGTAAAAATAGTTTTTGGAAAAATAATTGATTTTCATAGCACTGGCAAAATAATCCAAGAAATTGAATACTCAATATTCCTTCCAGCTACTCCAAAACTACAAAATTATGATTGATTTAAGCTTATTTACTCAGTTGTTTTAATATGAAACTCCTAAATATATAAGCGAAGAAATTTCAAATATTATAGTCAATAAACTAAATTATGATGTATCAAATATAGAGCATTGCATTAAAATATGTTAAATATATTTTATGTGATACTTGTACAAACACAAAATCGAACATAGAACAGGAAGACGGACAGACTAACGCAACTAAGTTCAGTCACTATATGAATGTAAGTACGCACAATATGCAAAGTTTTATGAAAATATATTCAACCGTTTGGACGTAGAACGGGCACACACATACATACAGACAGATGGACAGACAGACACCAAACGCGCAAGAGACGGATTTTGTATCAAAACGTCCCAAAACGGATAGAAAACTTGAAATGGGTTGAAAATATTCAATATACAAACAAACACTCCATTTCTATTTATAAAGATTACTGAACACATTTATGAAATTTATCATTGTACACTTGGAACACTGCTATAGCCCAAAAAATATAAATTTTCAAGACAGATGGATAACCCCAAATTCCTAATTCCATTGCCGTTTGATTTCAAAGTAGCTATTGCGACTTGGATACTGTGGTATATGGGTATAATACAGACTTATGAAGTTATTCTTCCACATAAATATTATTTCAGATATACCTCATGCAATTTTAACTTAAAATGTGTTATGACATTCTACGTGTATGATATCTGATGCATAGTGCCACCAATTTGGAGACATTTTTTGGGTGATTGAGCAAGTAACATCTAAATTATTTCAAATATATCGGTGCGTTTACGGAACAATTTATTTTTTTATAGATCATTACCAATATTTGTAGCGTTATTCCTCATTTGGGAGGGCCCAAGGGGTTTGGGCCCCTAGAACTTCATACCCTTGTTTCCTGATCTAGCGAGGGCCACAGTGACTCGGTGAATTTCCCCACTACTCTTTCAACTTTCGAATTGTATGCGGCTCAGGTTCGATCCCCTTAACTTACCCTGGGTTTATATTTCTCTTTTCTATCAGTAAAACTTGTGTATGCCCATTACCTGATATTGTCTTGAGTTTGGCACAGCTTAGTCAAATATGGCCCTTGCGCTATAAATCCTAACTCAGCCAATCTGATTTTTGAGACCATTCAAATATACGCATAAGGTCAAGTCACACTGCATATATGGCAACGCATGTTAGCAGTATTTGTAATATTCTTCCCTCATGTTTGGGAAGAGAGCAGGCCGCAGTCGTAAAAGTATTGGGGAAAGGGGATGGAGTCCCTAGTTCTTTGCGCCTCCTGATGTATTTTCTAACATGAGAAATTCATTTCAATAAATGTGTCACAAATCCCTGTCTGATCGCAACTTATGCGTCTAGTTAACCTAATATTTTTATTCTTTAGTGGAAGCTGTCTTAACCCCAATTTGCCCTCAGAGCTCTTCCTCAAAGCACCCAACACAGATTGCGGAAGAATTAAGCGATAAAGGCTACTGGAAATCCCACCAGGGCGAATCTTTTAATTCCTCCGCAGTCTAGCCTCCCTGTCTGGTCCTGTCCAAACACAGCTGGCACCCTGTAATACTGTCTTCCAGGTAATGAGAGTCTTAAAGCAGGAAAGCCAACTCAAACTGGAGGACTCGGATCGGTTGTATTCGACTCCATGTCCTCTGCGTGTGTACGCAAGTAACTCGACCGGGTGATCAACGGTGCATTAACCTCTTGTTTCCAGTCGGGGCTTGATTTTTGTCTTAGGAATTAAGGTGTAGAGAGAACTATGCATTTGGAGACAAGGCAGTAGATTGTCTGAAAAGAGTGGAGGTTTGATGGACGTGCGGTTGATTTTCAATAGATTAAATATGGATAAGCTATGCAACAGCAGCTGTTGTGGAAATTATATCGCAATGCAAAGTATCGATGTGTGATTTGATAGGAGTTAAGGAAACTTCTGAGGGATTCAAATAGTAATATCACGGATGTCGTAAATCTGAACTACTTTATAATCTTGTTTTTCTTTTATTTTCTGATTTCTTTGTTCTATATGTATGATAAAAAGAAATTCATCCAGTCGACGCTCATTTTGATAAATGATAATTTTACGAATGGTCGCCGTGACTCAGTAGGTTTGCCCACCACGCTAACAACCTACAAGCTGTAGGTGGCGTAAATTCGTTTCCTCCCTGTGTGTTTCTCGTCTGTGTCTTAAAGCTTTCCTTATGTGAGTATGTCCATTTACTTGACATTTTTCGGCCTTGAGCCATAAAACCCAAACCAACCCGGTTTTATGAACCCGCTCTGTTTTAGTAAATTTCATCAAAATCTGATAAAATACCAGAACAAATTTTAATTCCCTTTAAGACATTTTCCATTTTAACAAACTTTTCTCTGTCCTTTGGTGGGAGTTTCATAAAAAAGAGCTTATACGGTAAGTCATTTAATAATAAAAAATAACTTTCTATGAAATAGATTTGTCTGTCTTGTGTTTTGAGCAACTTGGTCAAATATGGCCCTTGTGCCGTAAAACCCGAAAACAACCAACCGATGAAATAGCACGAAATAAAATGTAGACAGAGACATAAATATACTATACATAACACTATTTCGATAATTATAAATCAATTATTTAAATGTTTGCGGTATCTTTAAGACTCTGAGGGGTTAGCACGCATATATAGATTCTAAAATTAAATTGCAGATTTACTTTATTTTTCTATCCTTCCTAGATTCTAATGTATTGCTATTTAAAAATACGGATTATATGCAACGTAGAGTTTGACCAAAATTTTGCCTGTACCACTTTATATTTCCAGAATATGTACTATAATAACATAAACAACTGCATAGAGAAGTTCTGATGCTCCGCACACGCATAATCCGTTCAGCAACCTACAGTCTTCACTGCATGACTTCTAACCAGTTTTGACTTCTTGACCAATAGAATGTTCCTAGGATTTTTTTCAATCAATCCATGTGGTTATATAGCCATGCGTGTTATGGGGGTAATAATCTACACTACTCTGAAACCTCGTGATGATCAAACTGTTGACTTTTCTCATACTACTTATTATGTTCTAATTATTCGTTTAGGTGACCGGTTTTAGTTTCAGTTCCATCAATTTTGCTAAAGGGATGCAGATTGTTTTAGTCTTGGATTCACCTCGAATAAAACATGAATTTTTTAATAAAATTTTGTACCATATAAGCAGAAATTTATTTGATAAAAAACTTGCAGATGAAATTTTCAAATTGTAAGATGCCCGAATTTTATCAAAACGGAATGTCACATTGTTTTTAGTTCATATTATTTTCGTACTTGATTTATAACCCAATAAACGTAATATTTTTCATAAAAAATATTTTCTAAGGCGAAAAAAATCTATATCATACCATTTATTCATTCTCATGATTCATAACTACAGCGCATCTTGATCTTCATTCTCATATAACACACGAATCACTCTACACAAATAAAACAAGTCATCCCTCTTAAATGAAATTACCGCAGTTCCAAACCTTTATATCAGAGCTTCCATATTCCTTCACGATTTCGTTATTTTTTAAGAGAGCCGCCCATGACTTTGATGGTCGAATCATTCCCGAACACAATTCCAAAACATTACTCCGCTGGAAGATGAGTTGAAAATGCCAGAGAAATCTCCAACAGTTTCCCACTAAGTGTATCATCCGAAAAAAGATCTATAATTTCATCCGTACAGTGCTCAGAGAGTGCTTAAATGCTATATATGTCAACTGGGAGGCATCTAACCGCAGATTTATAGCTGATACAAGCGGCACTTTGTTTATGACTTATGTGGATTGCAGAGGAAAGAGCGGAAACGACTTAGCGCCGATAGAAAAGCATCTTTTTGTCTGTGCTTTTCTCATTTTTCTGAGCGAGTTGTTTTTGTTTGGCTTCCATTCAAGATGCTACTGGGAGGAGGATCAAAGTACTTCATTACGTTGGATGAATAAAACGAAGATTGAAATGTGGTCGACGTAAAAGATTTATGTGTCAGACATAGGTAATGTCAATTAGTGTTCATTAGATTTGCTAACAAATCCGATGCCTTAGAAATGGCCAAATGAATTTTAGTTAAATTTCGGTTTAACCCTTCAAGTGGTTTCGACGAGATATCTCGTCATCAAGATATTGTCGATTTGTTTAGGATTATAAGATAAAGAACTGGCCAGTTTTCTTCTAATAACTAGACATCTCGTCCATCAAGATCTGATCAGTTTTTCTAATAACGAGATACCTCGTCGAGACAACCATTAGGAGGGTTAATTCTTGTTGCACCTTGATACATAAGTCCGGTGATATGACGATGTCTTCTATAAACCAGCTAAGCTTTATACATAAAATGAACATTAGATAAGACAGTAAAAATAGAAGTTTAATCACAATTTTTTTAAAGAGAATTCTAAGAATGTTCTCTCCGGTGCAGTCGAACAAGATAAGCTCCAAAGTCTTCCTCATCAAATAAGGTAATTGTTGGAGTCAGTCAGGTGAAAGTGATTCAAGCAGGTATGAGTTATAATGTGGAGTATTTTGATATCAGCAGAAAAAGTGGCAACTGCTCTAGGGATTTTTTTAAAAAGAAATGGAGGTCATTAGGCTCAATCTGGAATTGAAAAAGATGGCGATTCATTCCAGTGCTCCTCCATATATGTACACTGGAATGAATCGCCATCTTATTTAACTCCAGAATGAATCAATTTGATTTAAATTAATCGATATTGGATGGAGAAATATTTTAATTTGAATGTTTTGTGTTACTTATCCCCTTGGTCAATATTTTCTCTAGATCAGGGTGGAGAAACTTTTCCATATTTGAAGGCCACATTAATTTATCTATAATCAAATAAGTCCTCATTCAAGAAACTTCAATTGGATGTACTAAAAAGTAACATTATTTTGTAAAATCTAACTACTGTATGTTTAATAATTTCAAAAAATGAAAAGAATTATCTGTTAACTAATCTTTTACTGGGGTTGTATCTGTTTTTGTTGGAAAGCATTTGAATATTTGTTACAGCATGGAGGTCTGCAGTTTCAGTTGATCCTCTAGATGGTTATCCGTCATTTGTGATCTTAAGGGTGTCTTGATTTGGGATAGGTAGGAGCATGCAGTAAATTCGCAGCAGTAAGTGGTTGAAAACCAAGAAAACAGTTTTGGAGTATGTTCCCGAAGGCGTGGATATTCTACTGCATTTTTCCATATTTCTATCGAATCCTTAGAAAAAACAATGCCTTTGAATTCTCATCTACTAAGACTTTGGGTTTGATCCCGGACCCTTTGTGTTTATCCAGTGCGACGTTAATTAAATATCTACCGACCTCATCTACTAAGAGTTTAATCAATTCTATCTAATTCATATGGTACCTTGGTGACACCAACTAGGTGAGACTGAAATGATAATTTGAGTGACATTGTCTGTCTTATCTTTGGAACAGCTTGACCAAATATGTCCCTTGCACCATAAAACTCAATTCTTCTGGTTACTGTATATGCGAGAGGTGTTGATAATTATACGAAATTAGCTATAAACTTTATTTCAATAAAAATTGACAGCTTTTTCAAAACAGCATTCTTCAACATTTTCCCTTAGCTTTTCAACGCACTTGTTTCATCGTTGAGCTTCTTTATGACCGCAAAAATGGTGAGCTGACAAGGGAGTCACGCATGCAGGCTTTTTCAGTTAATCCATAGTGAGTGAGTAATTTCATCAGCAATATTTACTCGTCTGTGTATATTACGTACTCTATATATGTATATATAGTATGTCTGTGTATATTACGTACTCTATTACGTACTGTCCGAACTATATTACGTACTCTATTACGTACTGTCCGAACTATATTACGTACTCTATTACGTACTGTCCGAACTATATTACGTACTCTAAATATGTGTTGTCTTTCAATTGCTGTAGCTGACGGGGTCATCTGGATTCTTCATACCGTAACACTTATGAGACCATTTATTAACATTTCAATGCATTCAACAGTCTCAATTGCTGAAGAACAGTTATCGTACTGTTTTGAGTCTTCGATGTATTTTGAAACCTAGTACACCTTCACACCACAAAAAGCTAATAGCTAAACGTTGTTCGATGCAAGCTCAAAGCGGAGTGGTCCTGGTTAACATCTTTTCAGCTACGAATGAAACTAATAACTTTAAACTTGAGAAACGGGCATAAAACAAACCTCATCAATTAATTCACGTATCAACAAAAATACAAATATCACTACCCTGCTAAAATTATTTACTCGCCCTTTCGAAAACAAGTTATCTACGTCCATAAAACATCTTTCATTATTTATGTAGTTTATTTATGCTGCAATGTGGCAAGTGATTTAGTAAAATCAGATTTGGATACCAGAAATTGTCCGCATTAAAAGTGGAAATCCAAATAATTTCTCTGCAAGACTCGGTTATCACATTCATGTAACACTTAAAATGTATGAAACGCAAAACTTTGCACAGATGAACAATTGGTGTGCATAAAATTAAGCACTCTTTCAACTTAGCTGCATTAAATTTATTCAAAAACAAAGATAAATTATTTCTTTTTATGACTTGGATTAATATTCTAACAAAAAGAGCTTAAAAGGGTAATGTACTTGTACCCTAATAAGTAATTATTCGCACCTGACATAAGTTTTAAGGGTCAGTCTTTGCAGTTGGATAGTTAAACTTTGGCTCACAACAAAGGTGATCCATCTGCATCTTATTTACATTCAGGTTTCACCTTCGTGAAGTGGATGGCATGATCTAGTTAAAAGAACTTGCTTTGTTCTACAATTTTGGACAATAGGGCTATTCATCACCTTCATTTTACTTTGTTAGGTGTTATTGTCTTCTTCCCACAGGCACAGAGAAAATTGCAAAGTACTTAGAAAATTTTAAAGTTATGTTAATGTATTTAAATGCATATTGTTGTGAAGAGACTTTACTGTATTCTTCCCCTTCATGTAATTTAATCTGCAAAATTAGCTAATGTGATGGGGTAATTTTTTTCCTTTCGACTTGGTTGTAGACAGTACAGGTTCGATTCCTTCTCTCTGTATTTCTCTCTTCTGTGTCATTAAAACTTTCTTTACTAGTGTATGCCAATTACTTGACGTTTGATGTCTTGTGTTAGGCTCAGCTTGACACCAAATCTTTAACACACATATATATATATATATATATATATATATACAGGGTGTGTCTAAATTGTTTTTACAAAATAAGAGGGGTGATAGTATCCATCCCCAGACGAGCAATAATTACCATGGAACGTAGAGTCGCATTCCACTCTGAGAGGCAGAAAAGAGTAAAATTAGAATTTCAACATACATGAACTTACAACAGTGTTGGGAAAGCGAATGAACGATACCAAAAGTTGCACAATATGATTTATTGATCAGAGAAAAACTCACAGCAAGTGCTCAAAGTGGCGGCCACGCGTGTCGTTGCACAGTTCACACCGGCGAAGGAATGACTGGCGCACCCTCTCGAAGATTCCTGGTGTTGTTTTAATTTTGTCTGCGGCATCAACGATTCTCGCTACGAGATCTTCAGCCGAGTCCACAGGCGTCTGGTACACTAAAGATTTCATATGCCCCCAGAAGAAAAAGTCCAGTGGGTTGAGATCCGGTGAGCGAGGAGGTCAAGCCACAGGTCCGCCACGTCCGATCCATCGTGCACTACCGACCAGGTCATCTCGCTTAGGAGATATGCTACGTAGGCAAGTACAAAACGACGTCAGAGACGATGACTTCATGTTCGACGCGTTTCGACTTTACTCTTTTCTGCCTCTCAGATTGGAATGCGACCCTATGTTCCATGGTAATTATTGCTCGTCTGGATGGGTACTATCACCCCTCTTAGTTAGTAAAAACAATTTAGACTCACCATGTATATATATATATATATATATATATATATATATTAATAATTTATAAACCTCCTTTCACAGATATATGGTTCTTATTTGAATATGGTACTGGAAAGTTGAATTTCCTGTTACAACGCAAGAAATTGGAAGTAATCTATTCTTTATTTCACTGTCCCTTTTTGTGTGGTCGCCATGGCTCAGTGTGTTTGCCCAATGCGCTAGCAAACTGTGATTTGTAAGTCGCGCGGGTTTGATTCCTGGGTGTATTTCTCTCTTTTACGTCAATAAAACTTCTTTTGTATGTGGTTATGTCGATTACTTGATGTTGAAGCAACTTGGCATATATGATCCTTGAGCCATAAAATCCAATCAACCACCAACCCTTTTTTGAGCAGTCGATAGATTTTAGAAGAGATAAAAAATTGATGGTTATCTTACGGGTATTCAATATTGTGTACTTTATTCAAACAGTGCACCCAGGAGAACATCTATTAACTTCATCCTTATATTTCGTGTCTTCTCGTGATTTTGTCCTTTCACTTATATTTCCCCAAATCGATCATAAAATCAAACATGACAGACCGTGGGCCAACGAACCATCGTTAATAATGCAGGAAAACTAATGCATAATTCAACGAGAAAATAAACCAACTCATTAACTTTCCGTCCACTAACTATAGCCCCACCATATACGAATGGAATATTTAATCACCTTAATTTAAACAACCAAACACACTCAAAAACTCAGCGGGGCATTGTAGTCACATCATACATTTCCCAGAGGTATTTTTTGTACTATTAGTTAGCACCATTATGTTAGCTATTTGCAATTATTGCGCTGAAGTAGTTGCCACGCGATAGCCGTCTTGCACGGAAAAAGCTGTCTCAGTGAATTCGTTTCTTTCTTTTTTAAACAGTCTCGTTTTGGCTCTTTTGGTTTCCCCAATGCATTGATCCAGTGTATAGAAGGTTGCGTGCAGAGTTCCTGAGGTAGGACTGAATATGGGCGCGTTTGCGGGAGGACACATTTCCTTCACAATTACACCCAGAGCCGGTGGTAAGTTTCTGCTTTTCGCTCGCTGGCACGGTCAATCGCGTTTGTTTTATTGTTGTACTTCTACTTTTTTCTCGGCTCCCGTGGGGGATTGGATCTGGACTGCGACGCCGGTCAATCAATGTCGTCGCCACTCGGGAAGTTTCGCTTCGGTTTTAATGCGCAGGGGTACGTGATGTGATGTTGCCTTCTTAAATATGTAATAATGCAGTTTTGATGTCGTTTGAATGAGAATTATTGCAAAGATTGAATTATGCTTTTTTGGATTTTCTTTACTTTATGGGTTAACTGCTTCGAGTTTTATGGTGCAAGGTGCATACCTGGCCAAGATGCGACAAAAACAAGGCAATCAACGTCAAGTAATGTAATAGACATTCGAACAAAAGTAAAGTTTCACTGACTCAGAAGAGTGAAATATACAGGGGGTAAATTACAGGAATTGAACCGCCTATGACTCGTAAGTGCTAGTACAGTGAGCAAACCCCTCAGCAACGACGTACTTAGTCTTTCGAAGCACTCGGCCTAAAATTGCGAAAATTTTTAATACATTAGAACTCGTAGGCAAGCCACACATTGGTTCAACATTAGTCTTGTAACGCTACTTAGTCTTTTATAAGCATGCGCAATGCCGATTTTTCTGTACAGAAACGGGATACGCATGCTCATGTCCGAATTCGATAATGAATAACATGAATATGCAACATGAATGTACGATAAACTCCGCTTTGAAAATCAACGCATCGATGTTCTTTTAAGTGGGAAAAATGAGCCATTTCTCATTTCCTATTTTACTAAAACATTAGTGCTTAAATAGTAAATTACTGTTTCTATATTTTAAGAAGGCAAGGAGTTTTACTAATTGTTTTGAATTATTCATTACTGAAGCCTCCGATTCTGTAATGAATAATTCAAATTTGTTCATATTCAGAATAAATCTAAAACACTACATATCTTTAATTGCATTTAAGTACAACTGCTTTAATCTTCGAACGAAACACAAATGTAGACTGTCTGTTGAATGTGAGTTTATTCTTCTAATGTCGGTCTCTTATCCTCATCATATCGGTCTCGTTGCTGTTGATAAGTGTTAATTATTCTTGATTTAATTAAGTTCTAACTTCATAGTATATTTGCTGAACTAAAAAATAAACTGTTCATCGTCTTGAAGAAAAAATGGTGTTACGATTCTGGTGAGTTTCTAATGTAATTCAACCAACCATTAAATTGTTCATGTTGTCATATAGCAGCTTAAAATTAAACTGAGTTACATGAGAAAAGGAGCTAATAATTTTGGATAACTAACTCTAAAATTTACTGCCTATCGAAGTTGTAAAAAGAAAATGTAAATTGTAAATAGATAAGGTTTCACTTAGACACTATTCGCCTATAGATTTCTGTCATCTACTACGAAAAGACAAACCTCTCTAATCCCAGGACTCCTACACTTTACTATCAGTGCAAAACTCGTATACTTCATCGGTGACTGGTTTAATACAGAAAGTCACAATACCTGATCATCAGTCGCAGAAAACAGATTATCCCATATCACTATGGATACCGCATCTGGTATAAAAAGACACGTCTTTACGCATTCCAAGTCCACCAGCATGTCCAACTAATTACCAAGATCATAGGAAAACTTCGTCCATAGCACACAAACAGTGGGCATTGTGCACAATAAAGGAGGGAGTAATCGAAAGGGCTGTGCAGGGGCTTTCCCTTGGAGTTATTGCTGGGGGTGATTCTCCTCCAAGGATTCATTAGGCGGGGTAATCGGCGGTAGTAATCCCATTCGGTTCTCCGAATCATGAGCCACTTCTCGGCGACACTGCTCATTAGGTCCGCCACTCAGTACCGCCTAGGGACAACCAGGAACTTTTACTTCCAGGCCTGTCCATTCGTGTTTGTTTTTCCGGGAGGTTCCGCAGCACTAAGACTCGATGCGATATTCGAAGCTTTAATTCACTGCTGATAGCTGCAGAAATCTAGTGCACTTTCCCAGGGCTTGTTTCTCGGAATAAAGGACTAATCCATTGTCTGGAGTCATCCCGAGCATCCTGTTATGGTTTGTTTCTACGAATGGTTAAAAGTAACTTGGTTTTTCCTTTGCCCTTAACTAGTTCTCCAGGATCACTGTGGATAAGTGGGTTTGCTCTCTGCGCGAGCAATTTCCGAGTTGTAGGTGGCTCAGGTTCGATTCTTCTCTGGGTATATTTCTTTCTTCTGTTTCAGTAAGGCTTTCCTTATGTGTCCCATTGGGGTCACAAAGGTGTGTACGGGGCCGTCGTGGCTGAGTGGATATGCCCACTGCTCTAACAATCTTCGAGTTGTAGGCTGGGCAGGTTCGATTCCTGTAAGGGGCATTCTTCCCTGGGTGGATTTCTCTCTTCTGTGTCAGTAAAACTTTCATTGTATTTGTGTCTATTACTTGATATTTTATGTCTTGTGCCTGGCGCAGCATGGCCAAATGGGGCCCTTGCGCCATAAAATAACAAAACCAACCTTTAGGTTTGTACGGGCTTCACGTACCCGAGGTACCCTAGTTATCTATTATTTTCCCATGGGGTTTACTGCCTCTAGTAATCATGGGGATCGCGACCCTAGGATCCTCAAGCGATCTTTCTCTTCACCATCCTTTCTTTTCATAATTACTTGACATTGTCTGTCTTGTGTTTGACGCAGCTTGGCCGAATATGGCTCTTGTGCCATAAATCCCAAACCCAACCAACCTTATGTGCGTGTATCCATTATGTAACTTTGCCTTGTGTTTGGCTCAGCTTGGCTAAATGTGGCCCTTTGTCACATTTTTTTGACAAATTTTGTTTGGAGATTTTGACAAATTTTGTTTGGAGATTTTGACAAATCTCAGTCATTAAGGCATATTCATCAATCATAGAAAATTGTTCTTTGGTTTTGTGTGATAGAAAATGCTTTATCTCACAAGGATTCCGAAAATGTAGTTCATGAGTCAAATTTTGGTGGATTGAGAAAAATTTCAGGATATGAAGTTAAACCAGAACGGGTGGGGTTTGACTAGCCATTTAGTGTCCCTTCACACAAGAGAATCAGTGTTAATCCGAATTAATAAGAATCTTGTTGAAACTGACTGACGAAGACTTGGATGCATTCAAATGGAACGCTCTAGATTCAGAAAGTGTGAAAGATTTTAAGACGGACAAGACTTTTTTTCTATAGAAACGGCTCTTCCGAATCTTCGTCAGTGAGTTTCTATCATATTCAGATTAATGCGGATTGGCCCGGATTCTGTTAATGTGAAGGGGTCCTTTAACTTAGAAGGGAATTCCAAAACTGGCAAGTATCAGATTTGTAAAATTATACTGGTTTAGTCTCACCAACTTTGAGTCGAAAAGTCGATACAGTTCAGAACTCAGAGATTCACAAAATGAAAACCATTTGCTTTGTGACTCGAGTTTTGATTGCCCGAGAGAAATGTTAGTGAAAATTTAAAACAAAATGATTGAATCTTGACAAGTATTACAAAATACTTTCCAAGCCACGTGCCAGGATTTGATTTTCTTAACAGTCTGAAGAGTACCTTGATGAAAATGAACTTGAACCACAGAAGATTTTGATAATTTTAGCTACACTATTTATGCTACACAAGTATTTCTGCTACCGCTCATCTATGCAACTAGCTTATCAACGATATTGTAGAGAGCAAAACAAAATTTGAGTATAAATTGACATTTTCACTCCTTGCAAACCAAAACCTGCTCGCATCAAAATCAAACGTATTCCCTTCATATGACGACTCTGTACCTGGTTAAATAAATATTTATAAAATTCAAAAACCTACAAAAGTATTAAAAAGGAGTAAATGGCATAAAATTACAAATACGTTTATTCATTTACGTCCCCCAACATATTCTCAAAAGCTGGGAGAATCGCAAATGTGTGCCGTTTTTAAAACTGGGCCGATGTCCACAAAAGATTTAGTATCCCTGCTCTACCTCTTTTGCGTGTTTTTGACCTTTTCAACTCTTGAGCTTCACGAGATTTTTGAGTAGTCATGGTGACTCAGTGTGTGTGGGGTGGGGGGGGGGGGTGATTCACTGCGCTAGCAGTCTGTGATTTGTAGGTGGCGCAGATCCAATTCCAACCCGGGTGTATTTCTCTCTTGTATCAGTAAAATTTTAAATGTTGTGCATTTATCCATTACTTTACGTTTTGTTTTTGTCGCAGTTTGGCCAAATATGGCCATACTGCCATAAACCTAAATGCAACCAACCGACTAGTGTAGTGTGTTGCTTTAACCCCACAACACACATAATGACTAAATAAACACTTAGATTGGTTGTAAATATCCTCGGTAACTTTGGTCAAGGTTAACACTGGTTAGAAACCTAGGAGGAACTGCAATTTTCAAAACGGATATATGCGTGAGAGCCTCTTAGGGTTAAAATAATTATACTTGTAGAGGTTAACAGATTCATTCTTTCTAACAGACCGAAAGTTTTTATACAAGTATTTATCATTATAACAGAATAGAAATAT
>OW119922.1:84169392-84357256 GCA_933210815.1 Meta bourneti
TGCCTTTCAAGTTCAAAGTTGTTTGGGTGCATTGAGTTTTATGCCCCAAGGCCCATATTTGACCAAGCTGCGCCAAACAAAAGACAGATGACGACAGGTAATGGACGAACACACGCAATGAATATTTTACAATCGCAGAAGAGAGAAATACACTCAAGATGGAATCGAACCATTCCCAACTACAACTCTCAGATTGCTTGCACAGTGAACGAACCCACTGAGCAACGGAAGACCAGATTCAAAGTTGGAATTATATCATGTAAATATAGGATATTCAGAATCGACCGCACTGTAATTATACCACACACTGTCCCTTAACCCTCGAAATGGTTTCGACTAGATATCTCTCCAATCAAAATTTGACCAATTTTGTAAATGACGAGATATCTCATCATCAAGATATTGTCGATTTTTTGATGATGACAAAATCAAGATCTGATAAGTTTTCTTCTAATGACGGGACGAAGAGATCTTGATGAACGAGATATATTGTCCATCTTCTGGCTTTTGCTTTTCCTTCCTACATCATTGTGTTGTCAGTCTTGTGTTTGGCTCAGCTAGATCAAGAATATGGCCTCTTGAGCCATACAACCATATAAAAACCAGCACAAAGGATTGGTGAAAAAAAATGGGTATTACAATTGATACCAATTATAAATCTCCTTCCACACATACGATTAAAAGGCTTCTGTGTGACTAGAAAAACATACGAGACTATCAAAAAAGAAGCCATTCAAAAATCGAAAATAAGAAATGGAAAACTGCTAAAAATGTGACAGCAGCAAAAAGCAACGACGCTTTTTCAAACTCAGAATTGGACATGATTGCTTTGCAGCACACCTGGATAGAATTGGTTGGTTTTGGGTTTTATGGCGTAAGAGCCATATTTTGCCAAGCTGCGCCAAACACAGGCAATTGTGAAAAGAAAGGATAGAGGAGAAAGTAGAGGAATATCGATTGGGCAATCTTGGGGTCGTGACCCTTATGTTTATCAGAGGCAGTAAAAACCCCATGGGAAAAGAATAGATCACTAGGGTATCTCGTGTTCGTGAAGCCAGTACACACCTAAAGCTCAGCCCCTGAGGTTCCTGGAGAGAATTGGAATATACTCTTCCAGGGCATGCACAATTCGTATAAATTCAAATCCCAGCATGGATTAGGATCAACACGATCAGCCCGGGCATGGACTGATTTGAACAATACTTTCGTAACCGCCTCAAGCTCTATGGGATGCCAGAGGTTGGTTTGGTTTTATGGCTCAAGGGACATATTTGACCCTACTGCGCCAAACACAAAACTGACACCGTCAAGAAATAGACATACACAAAAGGAAAGTTATACTGACACAGAAGAGAGGAAATACACCCAGGTAGGAATAGAGCCTGCACCTCCCACAATGGGTGACCAACTTGACCAATGTGACCAACTTGTCGACATGTAGTCATTTGACTGCTCTGCGAAAATCTTATCGCTGTATCTTTTCACCTCGTTTGGCAATGTAACATGACACGGTAGGTGCGTGAATCTGCATTTCTATAGTGAAATCATCGTCAGTATACTACTACGTAGCGGGGATCAATCAGATTATAAATTAATAGAAGGGCGTCTTCTCCCGTCCCGTCAGCCAATCAGGTGATGAATGTTCATTTCCGCCCGGCAGACGAAAATAGTCTAAGAGTCATGTTACTACTGATTTTGATCATATGATCCTGGGCCCATTAAAAAGATACACCCATTTCTCGCTCTATTTTAAATTTATTCTATAGGTAGGTAGTTGAATTAACGTCGCACTGGATCAACACGCCGGCTATCACGCCTACAATGCACAAAATGAGCTGAACCCCTACATTTGCCATAGGACATTTCAGATTCAGATAAATTATAGCTATTTTGCAAAGTCAAAGCAAATATTTCCATGAATTTTAAGAGAAGTATGAAAAGTTGGACAGCACTTGCAAGGCACAGTGCCAGAACTCGCATCTGGCACAGCGCCTGGAGTTAAAAAGACAGCCACAGTACCAAAGACTGATGTTGGTGGTTAATAATTTAAGTTGGGTATATATAACACGATCTAATCTTCTTTTTGAGATCAGGGATTAGAAATGAGTTATCCTCATCATATAAACAACACAACAAATAACCAGAGTGTGAAAAATGCTCTTTTGATTGACTAAAGCTGCTATTAGCCAGTTTGTTTAGTTAGGACTTATCTGAAAAGCGGGGATTTTAATTAGGGCCGTCGTGGCTCAGTGGGTATGCCCACTGTGCGAGCAACGTGCGAGTTGTAGGCGGCGCAGGTTTGATACCTGTAAAGTTAGATTCCTCCCTGGGTGTATTTCTCTCTTCTGTCTTAGTAAGGTAGGTAATTAACGTCGCACTGGAGCAACACAACGAGGTATTGGCGACGGACCGGGATCCATCCCCAAGGGATTCGAGGATCAACCCCCAAAGATTCCAGGATCGATCTCCAAAGATTCTAGGATCAATCCCAAAGATTCTGGGATCAATCTCCAAAGATTCTAGGATCAATCCTCAAAGATTCTAAGATCAATCCCCAAAGATTCTGGGATCAATCCCCAAAGATTCCAGGATCAATCCCCAAAGATTCTAGGATCAATCCTCAAAGATTCAAGAACACCACCACATAATTTTGAACCACGGTCAGATGACGAGGTCAATACCCTAAGCTAACACAGCACTCTCCAAACTTCACACCTCGCCAACGTGAAGACACTTGAGGCGACGGCAGATTTAACGTGTCCCATTCCCCGTGTACACGATTGTCTTTGGTTGGATCCTTTTTCAAACTCGCAACCCTCCGGTTGCTAATCCGCTACTCTTTCATTAGGGCTATGGTGGCCATATGCTAATAAAACTTTTCTTGTGTGTCTATGTCTATTATCCGATGTCTGTATTGTGTTTGGCGCAGCATGGTCGAATATAGCCCTTGCGCCATAAAACCCAACTAACCAACCAACCAGTGCTTTTAATCACTAGCTCGTAAAGATCGTGGACATCGAAATATACCTCGTTGTGTAACGCGTAAAGATGTACTGATTATACATTTAAAATGCATACATGGCATTTTAATAAATTATGTCGTCATGGAAACCTAAACATCTGCATACGCTTTTCCAAATCAGGTTAGTAAGTGACAAATTGCTTTAAGTATATTCATCGGCTTGTAAATGAAACACATTGAGTCAAAACAGTTCTGAGAAAACGAAGTGGGAAAAAATTCTACTCACTGTGTTTCTCAAAAAATTTAATGGGCCATGATAGCCTGGTTGGTAGAGTAGAGAATTGGAGGGTTGCGAGTTCGAAACATGATCCAACCAAGTGTACATGGGGCTGGTGCACGTTAAATCTGAGGTTGCCTCAAATTTCCTCCTTGGAGTGGTGTGGAAGTTCGAAGAGTGGGGTGCCAGCTATGGTGTTGACCTTGTCATCTGACCGCGGTTCAAAATGATGAGGTGTCTTCAGATATTTCCCTTCAAGATTGATCCCGGATCGTCGCCAATAGCCTGTTGTGTTGCTCCAGTGCGACATTGATTCAACTATTCTCCTCTCAAGAAATCTAACCTTCATGCAAAGAAAAAATGACTTAGTGGACTTCACATTAGTCTAAAGATTACCACGTTCTTATTCAGAAAAGCTAAAAAACTGAAATCTTGAAAGTTTTAACTGAACGTGCTTCACTTGCAAGCCGACGATATTTTCAATTAACTGGAAAAACATAAATAATAGAAAGTGAAATTAAATATCCTGATTCTAAATTACCGCAAGAACTTTGATAACAAGAAATAAAGTGACCCCTATGAAATATGACCCAATATGCGAGACCGTTTTATGCTGAATACCAAACGTAAACCATGACCTAAGTTATGGTTTCTTTATTAAAACAAAAGACCCTTTCTTCAAAAAACTTTAGAGAACTTTAATTATAAGCAAAAGTTAGTTTGTTTTTCTACAATTAATTTTACACATACTGTTCATTTATTTTTTAATTTTGTTGTTTCCCCACAGAAAAATATCCAATTACAGAGAACAAAAAATATACGATCTAAAAAATACAAGACGTATAAAAATACAGTTGTATAATAGGTAAAACAAACTTCATTGAGGAAGATTGCTTATTGTATTGAAAGTATTAAAAAATTAAATTAATCAACCTACGAGGAAGAATTACAGTTTAAAAAATCTTTTTATAATAAAATTATTACATTCTTTTAAAAATGTTTAACAAAAAATAATTTACAGTTTCTGATATACACGTAAATAGGGATGTTAAAACAAACACAAGAAACTGAAAAGGGCAAAAATTACATCTTTTGTGACATAAACCATATTTTAATTACGTGTATTTTATATGAAAATAAGTCAAATTAACAATACATAAAGACAGAGTTGTAGACTCCTTCTTTATGCTTTACACTCATGCGCTAAAACACTAAGCCTAAAAAACTTTCACATAATTGTATCTCATCAACACAGCAAACAGAGGGATTTATTATATTTAGTGATTCTAAATCTGCCTTAGAAGCAATAGCAAATGACAACCCAAAATGTTCTCAAGATATCCATTCACTTCTGCACCAATTCTTGTGCTTGGAGAAAAGGTTCACTCTTCAGTGGATTCCTCACATGTGGCATCGAAGGAAATGAAGCTGCAGATCAATCGGTAAAGGAAACCAGAGAATTAAATGCCGAACAAACCCCGATAATTCTAACTGATGCTAATGCTTTGGTAAAATTCAAACTCATATCACAAAAAATTAAAATAAAACACATTTTGAAAATTAAAACCCATAGTAAAACCACCATCACAATATCCAGACTGAGAACAGGAGATTTTAAAGGCATGAAAATTAACAGTGATGGAACCAGAATGTATAGACATTGCAACAACCGTCTGGGTGTTGAATTCACACCTAATCATATATTCACCTGCCCTATAATAGTAACTGCTCTTCAAACCATCGATTACCATCCTGAAGGTTATTTCCATCGGTTATTTTCTCGCTTCACAGCGAGAAAATAACCGACTTCGCAAAACTGTACAAAACTCACACGGCAACATCTGACCCAGAAATAGACACAACAATATATTAGGGGTACTCATAAGTTATGTCGTTTTTGAGGGCATATACTTTAGACGTATTTAGGGTTTCTATAGCATTTAGCTCATTAAAGTTTTGGTTGTTAAAGTATATACACGTTGTGTTTTCAGCTATTTTTAGTGTTAAATATCCTTTACGAAATGAATAACTGTAAACATGGAGAAGCTCATATTAGGCATTGTATGCCCTTTCAGTTTAATTGCTGTCATAACGCAACTACGGCAACAGCGAATCTCAATGCAATTTATGCAAATTGTTTAGACGTTCATTAGGGCCAACGATGGTTCAACAGATTTCGTAGCGGCTATTTCGACCTTGAAAATGCACCAAGAAGTGGTCGTTCAGTTCAATTTGATGACGTTTTTCGAGCTATTGTGGAAGATCCTCCCCAAACACTTGAGGAAATTTCAGGCAGGTTGGTTGAATCTTCTTGGTCAACAGTTCAAAACTACTTGAAATCCATTGGGAAGTTACAGTATGCCAGTGTATGGGTACTCGATATATGCTCAGTGATGAGAACAAACTGCAAAGGTCTTCCATATGCAACTTGCTCATTAACCGCCATAAAAACCCCGTTTTTTGGACCACATCAGAACGAGAGACGAGAAATGGGTTTTCTGTAACCCAGTGGTGAAAAAACAATGGCTTTCCACTGGAGAACCGAGAAAAATTAGAAATCCCAATATCCATGTAAGCAAGATTGTCCTATGTGTATGGTGGGACATTCATGGTGTGGTACACTTTGCTATTCTCCAATATAACGCGAGACCACATGTTGCGAGGATCACTCAACAAAAAATTAGGGAACTCGGATGGAAAGCCCTTCCCATCCTCACCTGACCTTTCCCCATCTGATTGTGATCTTTTCAGATTCTTAAAGCACTTTCTTGCTGGAATAAATTCAATTCTTCTGAAGAGGTCAAAAACTCACTGGTTGAGTATTTTGACTCCAAAACCCCAGAATGTTTTAAAGCTGGGATAAAAAAACTCGATAACCAGATGGGGGAAGATCATAGAAAACAATGATGACTACATAGTTGATTAAATGCCTCTTTTTAAAATAATATACTAAATTTACATCTTACGATAGAAAACGGTTTATTTATGGGTACCCTAATAATTATATTCACTAGCTTTAAAACAGTATGCATGCCTGTAATGAATTTTCGCAGCTACAAAAGATTTCACAGATTACGATCAAAACTCTTTCGTCGCACAAGAAAAATGCGACGAACTTAAAACAATTCCCCCGCTCAAACTTTTTGCAAGACCCCTGCCTTATCTCCCATGCCTGACACCCCATCCACAATACCTCGGAGGACCCGATCCTTAACGATATTTTAAAGTTCAACGAATCCCCTTACATTCCACCACGCCTATAGTCGGCTTTGTCAAAGAAATTAAGCGAGAGAGAGGGGAAAAAACCTCCACTCTCTTCCTTCACACATTCCCCTCCGAGTCTTTACACAACTTCTCTCCCCTTTTAACTAAGCATGAAAAATTGGCTTCTTCATTGTGGCAGCGGCCGATTCTGCATATTTAAATGAGAGGCACGCTGCTTTCTCCTGGAAGTGTTTACTATGCAAATTGGAGGCTGCCTTCCCATACATCAGGAGTTGGGGACTAAGTTTCCGCTAAGCCCCGCTTAAGACGTCCTTTTCAAAAGAGCCAGTCGCCACAGGGCCTTTATGCAGGGGCTAGAAGGCACGGGTAAATAGGTGGCTGAGTCAGGAATGGGGCTGGAGGTGAAGGACACGGGACGGGGTTTGTTTTGCGGCGATGGGGCACCGGGCAATCGGAGACGCACGGGGTTAAATTGAGCTGGAGGGTTATTCAGAGGAGAATGAGAGATGGTGGTGAAAATAGATAGTGGGATTTACTGATTCACGGGCATCGGTGGAAAGTTAGGTTGAAATAAGAAACAGAGCAGTATTTATGAATGGACTCAGTAGGCTGCTGCTAGGGACGAATTTAAAGACAGCAAAGTTTGTGATTTCTTCTGCCCTTAACCCTCCAAGTGGTTTCGACGAGATGCCTATTACCTCCAGATCTGGTTAACTCTCCAAGTGGTTTCGACCAGATACCTCTTAAATGAAGATCTGGTTAACCCTCCAAGTGCTTTCAACGAGATATCTCGTCCGTCAAGATCTAATAAATTTTGCTTATCCCGAAATATCTCGTCACCAAGATTTTCTGATAATGACGAGATGAAGAGCTGGTTAGTTTTCTTCTAACAATGGTGATCGTGTTTTCTCTTCTAATGGCGAGATATCTCGTCCATCGAGATCTGGTCAGTTTTGATAAAGACCAGATACATCGTCGAGACACCAGGAGGGTTAAATGGTAAGGTGTGGCAAGTTTGTACCCAAATCTTCAAAGTTCGTATTGAAGTAAGTATTCTGTACCAGTAATTTATAAAAATTTCATATATTTATGACACTCCCAGGCCCATTACTAATGTTTACATTCTAATTTGTTCACGCAACACACACATACCATTGATATAATAAAAAAAGTACTTTCCAATTATATGTAGTGACCGTCGTGGCTAAGTGGGTTTGCGCATTGCGCTAGCAACTCTAAACTATAATCTTTGTTTTTAAACTGTACTCTTAACTGTACTAAAATAGATTATGCACCCCCATTTTAAACTCTTCATAATGCAAACTACATAAAACATTTTTGTATTGTTTTTATCTATACTTTGTCTTGTATATTCTGCAGTGCTTGTATTAATCCTCCTGATGGATGTCTCGAAGAGGTGTCCCATAATTTACAAAACTGGCCAGATCTTGATGGACGAGATATCTCGTCATTAGAAAACTGACCATGTCTTGATCTAGTCATCACCAAAAAATCGCCAATATCTTGATGACGATGTATCTCGTCGTTAGCAAAATTGATCAGATATTGATAGACGAGATATCTCGTGGTAACCGATTGGATGGTTGGTTGTTTTGAGGTTTTATGGTGCAAGGGCCATACTTGGCCAAGCTGCGCCAAACACAAGACAAAATCAAGTAATTGTGAAACGAAAGGATGAAATGGAGAAAGTAGATAAAGATCGTTTGGCCATCCTGAGGTACCCCACATATTTACCAGAGGCAATAAACCACCCGGGGAAAATAGATCACTAGGGTACCTCGGGATCATGAAGCCCGTACACACCTAAAGATGTTCCCCTTATGGTAGAAACCAATTAAAGAGCTAATTCGTAGAAAAATTACTCTACTGCATTAGGGTTTATCAGATTAATGTTTGGTTGTTCTTGAAGAAGAATGAAGTATAGAATTTATGAAAAAAATTCAGGCCATAAGAAATACTTCATAATGGAAATAATCTGTAGAACCACGACTGCGATCCAATAATTGATCACAACGCAGCACTTCAGGTACATAGTTGAATTCACGTTTTGCACTGGAGCAACACAACGGGCTATTGGCGACGGTCTGGGGATCCATCCCGAAGAGAAAGATCCGATGATAACGCCTCATTATTTTGAACCACGGTCAGATGACCGAGAACAACACCTGAACTGGTACCCCACTTTCCAAACTTCCTCACTAAGCCAACGTGAGAACATTTTAGGAATCCAAAGCAATAGTTGCTCTTATCTTACTGCCATTGCAGGGTATCTCTACAATTCTATCAGTAGTATTGGCATGCTAATGATAGAGCTCCATATTATATTTCTGTTTCTGAACTACACTGCTGGCCACCCAAATTACAACACCAAGAAAGACAAGAGATATCACAACAAAATTTATTTTGTAGATAACATGTTGACCAAGTATCAAATGATTAAATTTATAGACTTCTGTGAAGTGTGGTTCCTGCCAAAATCAGTAGCCAGAGTAGCCGCCATTGTTGGAGATCACCGCTGCCGCACGCCTCGGCATTGATTCAAAGAGACTTTGGATGTGTTCTTGGGGTACAGCAGACCAAGCAGCTTCCACACGTTGCCAAAGTTGATCTGGTGTGGCAGCTGGGGATGTATTCTGGGTCAATCGTTGAGCAACCATGGACCACATGTTTTCTATCGGCGAAAGATCCGGAGAGCGAGCTGGCCAGGGAAGCAATTCAATCTGGCGATTGACGAAGAACCCTTGGACAATGCGTGCCACGTGTGGTCGCGCATTATCCTGTTGAAATATGGCTGTGGGCAAGCCCTGAAGGTAAGGAAGGACAACTGGCTCCAACACCTCGGAGATGTAGCGCTGGCTGTTTAAAGTACCGGCAATGCGTACTAGAGGAGTGCGAGAGTGATATCCAATACCGCCCCATACCATAATACCCGGTGCAGGACCAGTGTGGCGGTGCATAACGCAGCTGTTCAGCATCCTCTCTCCACGGTGTCTCCAGACTCGAATCCGACCATCGTGGTGTTGCAGACAGAAGCGTGACTCGTCAGTAAAGACAATTTCATTCCATTCTGCCGTCCACATCCTTCTTTCATCGCACCATTGGCGGCGGAAACGTCTGTGGTTCTGCGTCAAGGGTAGACGAAGCAATGGACGTCTTGCGGACAGACCACTCTGCTGTAAACGGCGTCGAATGGTACGCGCAGACACTGGATGATGCGGTACAGACTGAATGTGCTGTGCTATGGTTCGTGATGTGGCTGAGCGATCCGTCACTGCCATACGCACAATATGCCTGTCATCACGTGAAGTGGTGCACTGAGGTGGATGCGATCGAACACGTCGGTCCGTCGTACCCTCCTGCATCCAACGATCACATATCCGCATTACAGTTGTTTGGTTTCGTCCAACACGACTACCGATTTCCCTGAAAGATAATCCACAATCTCGGTAGGCCACTATCCTTCCTCTGTCGAACTCGGATACTTGATCAAAAGATGATCGCTGTTTTCTACGAGGCATAATTGATCGTTTTTTTGAAAAAACCACAAGAAAAACACAATTGCCGTACTTGAAATCGTCGAAATCTCCAAGCCTTAAATAGCGCTTTGAAGTGGCGCCGCAGGCGCGCGTGATGTGAGTCTGCGCTGAAATTCTAATCATTTGCATATCTCACCTCCGCTAATGCATGTTGTAAATTTCATATTATTTGCATGCTTCCTTCAGGGTGTTGCATTTACGGTGGCCAGCAGTGTATATTGGACTGACAGACAGACTTATCGCCAAAAAGCTGAGGTCTGGCGTAGGATCAAGAAAAAAGATTAACTAAACTCGTGCGCGTTAAACTAAACTAAGCGTTATTTTTAAATAATTGGTTAACTAATTGGTAGGTAGGTATTCGATAAAGGCAGCATTGGATCAACCCACCGGCTTTTGGCGACGGCTCGGGATCAATCCCGAAGGGAAAGATCAGATGACAACACCTCATCATTTTGAGCCACGGTCAGATGACGAGGTCAACACTTGGCACCCGTCTCCAAATTTCCACATCATGCCAACGAGAGGACATTTGAGGCAAGATTTAACTTGCACCATCCCCCGTGCACGACGGCCTTTATTCGATCGAGTTTCGAACTCGCAACCCTCCGATTGCAAATCCGCTACTCTTTCAAACGGTCTACAGAGGCCCCTTAAAGCTTTAGGACTGAATTTATATCATTTGACAAACAATAAACACACTCAAGACACACAAAGGTCTGGAACAACTATAACTAAACCTTATCGCCCCACTAAATACCCTACATCTTCAAACTAAGAACGGAATTCGGAGAGCTTTCTCCGTACTGCCGAAATCCAGCCTTCCTAGAAAAAGCTGCCCGATCATTGATCCGAGACAGAATGGGATTACGAATAGTTTCTTTCTTTCTTAAGAGTAAAGATAAACACGGTCCTAGATGGGCTGTTTAATTTAAGTGTCTCAGCAACGGCTTGTTAAGGTTCAAACAGCTATCAGCTTATGGAACTTGCAAAAATTGATGCAATTTAATATTGACACTAATCCTCCCATTGAATGAATAAGTATTCGTGTAACACTAATGAGGTCTTATGTGTACAGATCGATAGCATTGTTGAATATGCTTGTTATTGAAATGAGGAGGGTAAAAATGTTTTCAAGATTTGGGTTGTTTTTGGGTCTTATGGTGCAAGTGCCATACTTGGCCAAGCTGTGCCAAACACAAGACAACGAAGAGGTAGGAAAAAATGCATAGGGTAGAAGGGTAGACCAGAGTAAAAAACAGAAGAGGACAGATCACTCTGATACCTCGGGGTTTTCCAGATTTGGGAGAATTGGGATTAATGCGGGTGGTTCTCATACTGGGGTGTGCAGAAGGGTTACGAGGAGAAACACTATTTTAAGTATTAAAACCTTCAAAATCTTACTTTTAACTTTCCTGGTGTTGTCTCGAAGAGGTCTCGGCATTAGAACAAAACACCAGACCTTGATCTCGTCACCACCACTAAAATATAAAATATCCTGATGACGAGATATCTCTTCCCATTAAATGAATAAATATGCGTGTGGCACTAATGAGGTCTTATATACAGATAGATATTATCGTTGAGCAAGCTTGTAATTGAAATGTGTGTGTGAGAGAGAGACAGGTAAAAAAATGTTTTCAAGATTTCAGAATTTGGATAAAGCGATGGTTCTCAAACTGGGGCGTGTAGAAGTTTTATAAGGAGCATAAACAGTAAGTATTAAGACCTTTAAAATCTTACTTTTAACTCTCCTGATGGCTTATCTTCGTGTCGAAAACTGATCTGTAGTGGCTAACTTCGGTAGCATAAACCTGTTCCAAACTGTCACCAGTTCTGGTCAAGGGACAATTTGTTTTTCTTACATAGATCTTCATTCCCTTGGAGTAATAGGGCAGTTTTGTCTCGACGAGTTATCTCGTCATTAGCAAAACTGGTCAGATCTTGATTGACGAGATATCTCGTTGAGACCACTTGTAGGGTTAACATTCTGAGTGCCAAGCACGCATTATTCTACCATACAACCTGTGCTTTTTCTTGCGGAGCTTTTAACCAGTTTTAGATTTCTTGACCAGTATAAGAGGCGTGTTATCCCAGTTCTTAGTCACGGATTTGAAACTGGAGGGTTGCGAGTTTAAAACTAGATCCAACCAATGACCGTCATGTACGTGAGGTCTGGCGGACGTTAAATCTCTCGTGGCTCGAATGATCTCACGTTGGCCTGGTGTGGAAGTTTAGAGAGTGGGGTGCCTGCTCAGGTGTTGACCTCGTTATCTGAATGCGATTCAAAATTATGAAGCATTATCCTCGGATCTTTCTCTTGGGACGGATTCCGGACCGTCACCAATAGCTCGTTGTATTGCTCCAATGCGACGTAAATTCAACTACCTACCTCGAGCAATATAATCTTTTTAGTATTCTTTCAACCAATATCCGTGCAATTTAATCATTAAGTGTGCTGGTTGGGTTTTTATAGCGCAAGGCCTAGCTTATTAAGCGAGATAAGGGTAAAATCAATATTTTAGTCAGAAATCAAAATTTGCAAAAGGGGCCGTATTCATATTAAATTGAGCATCAACTTCATAATTTCCAATAGAAACCCCCTATTTAGACACACCCAATTTCGAATCTATATCAAAATTTAACTTCAGATACCAAATTTCATGTCATTAGGTCTTGCCGTTTCGAAGTTATGAGTACAGAAAGATTGGAGCTCCTAATGTTAAAACAATTAGTTCCTCAGACTTTTATGGATATCTACCTAAATAATGTTTCTATAGCGCTGATATTTTGTACCGTTACTGTTAAATAACACAAAAAAATCAACATTATATTTTATTTAAAAAATAGTTTTTACTATGCAATAATAATTATTTAATTAATGTTTGAAAAAATTATGAATTGGATCCTCACTATTTTGATGGGAATGGATTTAGAACTTCTATGACCATACAATATTTCAGCTCATTCCAATGGTTGGTTTTTGCGTTACATTAGATTTTCCTCATTATGACGATTTTAGGGACAACCAAACGTTTAAAAAACGTCTGACAAACCTCGGATAATAATTCTTTCTCGAATCGTTTTTACTTGCAAAATGAAATATAATTCTCGGATCGTTTGCACGCGTTGCCAAATCCGTTTGAAATAGTGTACAAATTTGAAATTCGTGTAGCTATAACTACAATTAATCTTGATCTACGAATAGCGATTTTCAATGTGGAGATGATTCCTGAAATTGATAGCAACTTCAACATTGAATATTTCCGGTGATAGTAAAGTCATGAAATTTTATATTTAGACTAATTTAACGATGCAGAATTTGATTAAGGCAACACAACAGGGTGTTTCCATTGGAAATTTTATTTGTGCAAAATTTGAAATGAAGACGTCTCCTTATGCATTTTTTTGCATTGGAATTTGTTGAGAATGTTATTCCTTATTGAATGATTACCTTTGAATTGAACTATAAACAATGCTTGAAATAAAAGGGGTGGTTCGTTTTTTCCCCCTCGACTGTACCTGAATGATCTTTTCTTTTTCCATGGGGTTTACTGTCTTTACTAAACACAGGGGTCGCGCTCCCTGGATACATCCAAGAGATCTTTTTCTGCCTTCATTCCACTACTGTTTTCCAATCCCTCTTTTTTATTTCATGACATATTTTGTTTGACGTTGTCTTGTGCTTGTCGCAGCTTGGCCTCTTGCACTATGAAACCCCAAAACAACCAACCAACATTCTTCGATATCAGTCCTTCATGAGACTGAAAACAAAACGCTTTCACCAATTTTAAAAAGATGGTCCGTTGATCACATTTATTAATGGTTGAAGTCGTCATTAGATAAAAACTGACCTGAACTTGACCTCGCCATGAAAAAATTGGAAATATCTTGATGACGTGATATCTCGTCATAAGCAAAATTGGTCATATCTTGATGAACGAGATATCTCGTCGAAACCACTTAGAGGGTTACAATCAGGAGTCACCGTGGCTCAGTGGGTTTACCCGCTGAGCTAACTATCTGGGAATTGTAAGCGGCGCAGGTTCGATTCCTCCTTGTGTATATTTCTCTCTTCCATGATATTTAAACTTTTATTGTGAGTGTATATCCATTGCTCGACGTTGTCTTGTGTTTAGAGCAGCTTGGTTTGGCGCAAGGACCATGGTCCTTACGCCATAAACCCCAAAACGATCCGACCATCTTCCACTATTGAAAAACTGCTTCGTGGAGCATTTATCTATGGATAAAGTCTCGTCAAATTTATTTAACGATTTTAAGGAATTGTATTGGATTAAGAATCTAATAGAAAATGATCTCCGGTTAAAACCTTAGGGGGTGACTATGTAGATTTGAATGAGTTATTGAGAGTAAAATATTTGGTTGGGTTTTCATGGTGCGAAGGCCATATTTGGACTAGCTGTGCCAAACACAAGACTGACAACGTCGAATAATGGACATACACATACAAGGAAAGTTTTACTGACAGACAAGAAATAAATACACCCAGAGGAAGGAATCAAACCTACGTCGCTTATAATTAGCAGGAGGTTGCTAGCGTAGTGGGTAAAATGTCTTAGCCTTCGGTTTAAAGTACAATTTTTCAGTAAACATTGTGGATTTACTTAAAAACAATACTTTATGAAAAAAGTACTATTTTTTTAAAATAGTACTTTTTTATAAAGTAAAATGGTTTGGATAAAAATTGGACGTGGAATGCATCCATAAAATAAGCTTTGTTTATTAAAAAAATTCGAATATAGTTTCAATACAGAGATCTAAACACAAACGGATGAAAGAAAAGAAAATTCGAGAGTAAAAATATAAACAAGGGAATTTAGACTGACTCCGAAGCAAATAAAGAAAAAAAACGAGATCTGGTACACCAGATTTTATTTTCCACTTGCTGTTTCTTACAATTCTATTTCCACATACTCTCGCAAAATATCAATCTTTATATATATCTTTTTACTACTGAGATTTCTGAACTACAGCGTTTACACATCTTGTTCAATGGAAAATGTTTATTTCTCCAAACGGTTTCGACGCGTTCTCATCCATCAAGATTCGACCAATTTTGGATAATGACGAGATACCTCGTCATTAGGATATTGCTGATTTTTATAATGACGAGATCAAGATCTGGACAGTTTCCTTCTATTGACGAGAAATCTCGGCTATCAAGATCTGATTAGCTTTGCTAATGAAGAGAAACCTCGCCACCCTAGCAATATACGCACGCACACACACATAAATATACATATGTATACATACATATATACATACACACATACATATATATATATATATATATATATATATATATATATACACACACATACATATATATTATCCATATACACATATATATTATCCATATATACACACACATATATATTATACACACACACATACACACATACATATATATTATCCATATACACATATATATTATCCATACACACATATATTATCCACACACACATATATTATCCACACACACACATATATACACTGCTGGCCACCCAAATTGCAACACCAAGAAAGACAAGAGATATCACAACAAAATTTATTTTGTAGATAACATGTTGACCAAGTATCAAATGATTAAATTTATAGACTTCTGTGAAGTGTGGTTCCTGCCAAAATCAGTAGCCAGAGTAGCCGCCATTGTTGGAGATCACCGCTGCCACACGCCTCGGCATTGATTCAAAGAGACTTTGGATGTGTTCTTGGGGTACAGCAGATCAAGCAGCTTCCACACGTTGCCAAAGTTGATCTGGTGTGGCAGCTGGGGATGTATTCTGGGTCAATCGTTGAGCAACCATGGACCACATGTTTTCTATCGGCGAAAGATCCGGAGAGCGAGCTGGCCAGGGAAGCAATTCAATCTGGCGATTGACGAAGAACCCTTGGACAATGCGTGCCACGTGTGGTCGCGCATTATCCTGTTGAAATATGGCTGTGGGCAAGCCCTGAAGGTAAGGAAGGACAACTGGCTCCAACACCTCGGAGATGTAGCGCTGGCTGTTTAAAGTACCGGCAATGCGTACTAGAGGAGTGCGAGAGTGATATTCAATACCGCTCCATACCATAATACCCGGTGCAGGACCAGTGTGGCGGTGCATAACGCAGCTGTTCAGCATCCTCTCTCCACGGTGTCTCCAGACTCGAATCCGACCATCGTGGTGTTGCAGACAGAAGCGTGACTCGTCAGTAAAGACAATTTCATTCCATTCTGCCGTCCACATCCTTCTTTCATCGCACCATTGGCGACGGAAACGTCTGTGGTTCTGCGTCAAGGGTAGACGAAGCAATGGACGTCTTGCGGACAGACCACTCTGCTGTAAACGGCGTCGAATGGTACGCGCAGACACTGGATGATGCAGTACAGACTGAATGTGCTGTGCTATGGTTCGTGATGTGACTGAGCGATCCGTCACTGCCATACGCACAATATGCCTGTCATCACGTGAAGTGGTGCACTGAGGTGGATGCGATCGAACACGTCGGTCCGTCGTACCCTCCTGCATCCAACGATCACATATCCGCATTACAGTTGTTTGGTTTCGTCCAACACGACTACCGATTTCCCTGAAAGATAATCCACAATCTCGGTAGGCCACTATCCTTCCTCTGTCGAACTCGGATACTTGATCAAAAGATGATCGCTGTTTTTTACGAGGCATAATTGATCGTTTTTTTGAAAAAAACACAAGAAAAACACAATTGCCGTACTTGAACTCTTCGAAATCTCCAAGCCTTAAATAGCGCTTTGAAGTGGCGCCACAGGCGCGCGTGATGTGCGTCTGCGCTGAAATTCTAACCATTTGCATATCTCACCTCCGCTAATGCATGTTGTAAATTTCATATTATTTGCATGCTTCCTTCAGGGTGTTGCATTTACGGTGGCCAGCAGTGTATATATATATATATTACATTACATTACATTACAGCATTGCTCGAAAAACAATTTTTTTCAAAACTTTATATTTAAACAATTTAAAATTTAAGTTGTTTGAACTGATTTTTTATTTCTTTCCATAATATAAATAATTTATGAATATTTGATTAGTGAAAAATGGATAGTAAAAATACTTAATGTTACACAATTTACATTTTGTAATGGAAAAAGAAAAGCCCAAACAAAAACTCATTGTTCTTAAAAGCGTACTTTTTCAATTCGGTATCTGGCAACGCCAGAATTAATGTTTTATTTTATAAATCAGATTTAGAATTCCGTGTTTGTATTTGAGTTAAGACAGATATTCATATATCAGATGTGACAGATAGCTCAAATATGACAGATAGTCATATTCGAGCATTTCTAAGTTCTGTAAATTTGTGTTCTTTTTGTAAATAATTCATTATTGTCTAAAAATATTTTTTAAACGTCGTTTCGAATTTCACTATTTCGGAATATTCTCAAGAAGTCGAAATTCGACACGCGCTTGATCATCTTTCGTTTTTCAGAATTCTACATTTTTCAATGACCAAAGTTTCGTTTCTGTTTGTATTTATGTATTTCAGTACTTTCCATATTATAGATATATTATTTAGGAGTTCAATTTTAATGAAATATTTTTATTTTTTGCAAAACATCACATGACATAGGTAATTTCTTGGTGATATATGTATATTTCGACCAATTTTCCTCGAGTCTGGTTAAATAAGCTATATGGTTTGTAGAATTCTGTTTCAGAAAAATAAATGAAAACATTTTAAAGTAAGGTAAGTAACTTCTTATTTTAAAATGACCGGTAGAGTTATATAAAGTTATTCTAAAATAAGATAGGTTACGTTATATCAAAACGGGTAGCCATACGTTGTAGCTTAAAGATATCTCTATATTTTGACAGATTTTCATTATGAGACGATGAAAATCAATTAAATTTACATTTGTTTTTCATGTTTCATGGGTATTATTGAAAGCTGCACTCCATAGTCAAGCAACTGCATCTATCATTCTAAATACAAATGTGGTTTCCATAAACTGAATCTCCCAATTGAAAAACTACCATAAGGATCCGAATTAAAACTGAATTTTTTCTGTTGTAGCAAAGCGGATTTCAAATAGACTTTACTGATCTTGGAATAATATCACAGTAAGGAAGTATTTAAACTAGGATTGTTGAAAATATAATTTTTTTGTCTCAAATGACAGAAGATCGAGATTGCTTACATGAAGTTGAAACTGTTCGTATACAACTTACGTACTTGTGAAACATTCGTTCAAAGCAGTGATTTTGTAAAAAGTGCAATCTCTCGATTGAGTTTGCTTTGTCTACACTGATGACATTATTTTTAAAACAAGCTCCGCTATTCCAAGTACCCGTAGAATAGAATTTTCAAGAAAAAAATGTGTATGCTTCAAATAAATTAATCACGAAAATGCCGTAACAATTTAATTTGCCATCATTTCATAAGGATGATGAAATTCGAAAACATCGAATCCATGGTGCAAGAGTGCCACAAATAATAAATATTGATAGGAAAACTGAGTGTAAAGCTATGCGGCTGGAAGTTCGTCATTTTTACTGAAAATGACCTTAAGGGGTATTCGTAATCACTCCAAAACTCGAATAGACTTCTGAAGTAGTCATCTTAGAAAAAAAACTTTAGTAGTTTGTCTTACAGCAAGAGTACGATGAATAGAAATGGATTATATGGATGGGCATATCATGTAAACATATCTGCTTCTGAAGTAAATTGTAAAAGCTATGAAAAAGTTCAAACGATGTTAACACTTAAATGATGCTTTCACTTTTCCATGAAATAGAATCAACATTTAACCAATTCAACCCGAGCAACGCCGGGTAATTCTGCTAGTATGTGTATAAGGTTAAGTCTGAATTTTGAGAGTTCAAAGGAGTCAAGTGCATCACTATAATTTAGAAAACAATATATGCCTAAAATCGAAACTACATGAATATACGAATCCAAATTACAATTATTTGTATCATTGCATGCTTATTTTTTTCTATATATTAAACTACCATAAAAATAACTTTTTTCATGAGAAACACGAGAAAAGGTGTGAAAAGTCGATGGAGTGAGCCCGCTTACTTTGTCAAGGGTAGTACAGAAGGAGTCACTTTTAAGAGAAGAAGCTTTGAGTTTTTTCTGTACTTGTGTGAGGCTTAACCAAAGAAAGTAACACAAGTTACCCCCGAAAACTCAAAAAGTACCGATGATAAGTGGAGAATAAAAATCAAAGGCCATAAAGCATTATTTACGAGATTTGAAACAATAATAGAACAACATCAAAAGGAATAATAGCAGTCAAAGGAATAACAGCTTCGTGTCAAGATATTTTGGAAATCTGTTTTCCAGGATCAGGAATAGCGAAGACCGAGAAATTATTTTGCACAGTTTAAGGCTTAATAGTAGAAAGAAAATTCGTATATATTGGGAAAAAAAGGTATTTTTTAAACATAAAATTATAAGTGTAACAGGAATGAGTTTAAAGGAATTATGGAGAGTTGTAGTGATAAAAATATAATGAAAACAAAACACATGGCACGCTCTAGTGGTGCCAAAAAACGAGGCATCTTGTTAATAGCAAAACTGGTCAGATCTTGATGGACGAGATATCTCGTCAATATAAAAATATATTTGTGATCCCATGAGGTATCTTTCGGGGACAATTTAATACCTAAGTCTATAAATAATCAAAAGCTTAACTTAATCCATTCAGTGTAGTACAAGGCAAAACAGGTCGAGTAGTTAAGCAGGAAAACAACAAGGAGAAAACTAAGTAATAACGTCTTCCCACTAATCCCTCACGTTAAACGCGCACTCATTCCCCACCAGAGCGAAATTACAACTTTCCAAATTCGATTACCTTAAGTCCCGGATTCCTTGAAAGTCACCGGAGAATTACAGGAGCGTTAAAACAGAGCGCGCCTAATTCGGGACCCGGAACGTGCGGATTAAGGGGTCCGTCCGGATTAAGCGGACCTCCGACGTTAATCTTCATTTCGAAATCGGCGTCATAATTACTCGCGCATCGGATTAAGTTGAGCCGGACCTAATGGCCTGGTCTTGGCATAGTTCCGGGGACAGGGAAGGCTAAGTGCAACCGTTGCCAAAACAAAGTTATAATTTTGGAGGGCTTATCGTCGGTGGCTTGCTTCCCCTCACCACACACATCATAAAGATGGGAATTTTCGTAGAAGTATTAAGTTTAGGTCGGTGATTTTAGAGGGATATATTTTCCGAAAGGGCTTTTCGTTCAGTGTACCTTGAGAAGATTGCCATCAGAATTTATAAGATGAATCAATAATTATCCTCCTATTTGATTTTCCGTTGGTATTACTGCCGTTATCGGGTTTAGTTTTGAAAGAAAGCTCTTACGAGCGACGTGGACAGTAGACATGGAACAAGACAGATTATATAAAATCAAACTAATTTATTAAATATGTAGTTAAGAATGCAAATACTTGTATTCCGTGATAGAAATTTTCTAATTAACTTAAATATGCGCTGTTCAATTTGGTTGCAAAACGATTTGATGAAATTCTAAATACTTATAAATAAAAAATTAAGTAATACCTTTCGTCAAACTACTTTTTACTAGTCGCCATTTGTTATGAAGTGGATGGTAGACATGAAATTACAGATGTTATATAAAAATCAACTAATTTATTAAATATAAAGTTAAGAAACAAATACTCGTATTCGTCATAGAACTTTTCTAATTAGATTAAATATGCCTGTTCGAGTACTAGTTCCAGTTCGGTTGCAAAACGATATGATGAAATTCTAAATACTTATAAATAAAAAAATTAAGTAATACCTTTCGTCAAACTACTTTTCACTAGTCGCCATTTGTTATGAAGTGGATGGTAGATATGAAATTACAGATGTTATATAAAAAATCAACTAATTTATTAAATATAAAGTTAAGAAGCAAATACTCGTATCCGTGATAGAATTTTTCTAATTAGATTAAATACGCCTGTTCGAGTACTAGTCCCAGTTCGATTACAAAACGATATGTGATGAAATTCTATATACTTAAAAATTAACAAATTAAATACCTTTAATCAAATTACTTTTCACTCGTTGCCATTTATTATGAAGTGGACGGTAGACATGGAACTAGTAAAAAGTGCGCATATCTATTGGTGAATGGTCAACAAGATCGAATTAGTTTTTCTATTTATTTAGAAATATACTAATTATGCTTCAATGAGCTAAACATTGTTAATCTTTATGCTAACCACAACAGAACCTATTACTTCCAACCAATTAACTGGAGCTGCGATAGCCCTTTAGGTAGAGTAACGGATTGGCAACCGGAGGATTGCGAGTTCGAAACTAGCTCCAACCCAAGACCGTCGTGTACGTGGTGGCTGGTGGAAGTTAAATGTCGTGACTTCAAATAACCTCTCACTGGAATGGTGTGGAAGTTTGGAGAGTGGGGTGCCAGCTCAGGTGTTGTCCTCGTCATCTGACTATGGTTAAAATTACGAGGTGTTATACTCAGATGAATCGACAATAGCCCTTTGTGTTGCTCCTGTGCGACGTTAATTCAACTACCAGCCTACAGTTTTCACAAACTGTAGTGTATTTTTATGTAGGTAGTTAATAGACATCGCACTGGTGCAACACAAATGGCTATTGGCGACGGTCCGGAATCATTCCCAAAGGAAACGATCCGAGGATAGCATCTCATACATTGGAACCATGGTCAGATGATGAGGTCAACATCTGTGTATTTTTAGGCCGGTATCAAGTTCACACACTTCTCTTAGAAAGTAAAGCTGGTTACAAAGGCTAAACATCGTACATCTTTATGCTAAGCACAGCAAAAACTTTTAGTCCCAACCCAATTAACTACAAACTTTGTCTGGGCATGCAATCGAATCTTAACATACCATATTCAAGCAGGTGAACGAAAAGGATGTAAACAAGTATCCATCCGAATATTCGCGTAGCCAGTGGAAGCACGCGATCAGTTCACTTGCACGAGGAGGCGTGTTTTTTTACAGTATTTTATGTCGGGGCAGGTGGTTTGGATCGACTGGGCACAAGACAAAGACGAATCGCATGGAGGTTAGAGTGGTGGGAATAGTAGGCAAATGGGTGCAGCTGCTAAACCCTCATCTTTCTAAATTTTTATCCATGTCGTGTTAAAAGAAAGTGTATCGGTAAGAGTGACATTTGAATTTCCGCGTTGTTAAAATAATCTGGTGCGGCCACCTGTTGTTTACCACGCTCTGTAATGTGGGGAATAGTTATTATCGTGTTTTGGCACGTTGTTTTCGGAATTTCGCTGAAGAGTTCTAGACTGGCTGTGTAATATTTTTTTTGTATTAGATTCTTAACAAAACAAAAACTCGGTTTGCGAAAGTTCAACAGAAGATGTGAAATTGCAGGAAGTAAAAGTGCGCACATTGAAAGTAAATTCTTTGCTGCAGTATGCATTTAAAAAATTCTTAAGTGTGTTGCGATAATTAATTGTATACAGCTCAAAGCACGTGGGTTCGTTGGCATAATACCAGGTAATCTCATTTACTTACGAGAGAAAAGCTGTAGTATAAATGCACCATAACTTATAAAACAAATTACATTTCAAAAAGTTTTTCGGTTGAAGTTTGGTAGGTAGGTAATTAATTAAAACGTCCCCCTGAAGCAACGCAACGGGCTATTGGCGACGGTCCGGAATCAATCCCGAAGGGAAAGCGGAAGGTTGCGAATCCAACGAAAGACCGTCGTGCCCAAAGGAGGCTAGTGCACGTTAAATCTGTCGTGGCCGCAAATGCCGTTGGCGTGGTGTGGAAGTTGGAGAGTGGGATGACAGCTCAGGTGTGACTTCGTCATCTGACCATGGTTCAAAATTACGTGGTGCTGTCCTCGGATTTTCCCCTTCGGAGTTTGATCCCGGACCGTCGCCAAAAGCCCGTTGTGTACCAGAGTGACGTTAATTAAAATACCTACCTACCCGAAGGGAAAGGATCCGAGGACACCTCGTAATTTTGAACCACGGTCATAAGACGAGGTCAACATCTGAGCTAGCACTCCACTCTCCAAACTTCCACGCCACGCCAATGTGAGGACATTTGTGACCACGGCAGATTTAACGTGTACCAGCCCACGTGTATACGACTGTCTTTGATTAGACCGTGTTTTGAACTCGCAACCCTTCGGTTGCTAATTCATTACTCTTTCAACTACTTTGGCGCAGCTTGTCCGCTTTTGGACCTTGCGCCATAAAACGCCCTAACATCCAATCCAATCCAACTGTTTATTTTACATTGCAACAGAAAACAGCATTCAGTTTTAAGGAGACCGAACACACACAAATATATTAATTAAAATTTGAACCCATAAATATAATCTTATCCGGTATGGGCAACTGTGCATAAATTATCAGTTTGACAGTCAACGCTAGTTTTTATTAGAAATATAGGCAATGCTTTATAAGAAATTATATTACAATTCTATATCTTTTCTCTGTTTTTATTTAGTGTCGGAAATGAAAACAAAATTTAGTCGAAACTTTCACACATTTTTTACAACTAATTAAATATCAGGAATAATTTGTCTTGTAAATTAAATTCTATGCTGAGGATGTGGAAAATGAAATTTTGTTATTAACGTAAAAGTGAACTTTTAATTATAGTTAATTTAAATTACATTACATGTCTACCTAGACTCTTTCCGTCAAATTATACCTTTTTTATCACTATACTTTACTGCAGAAAAATATTTAATAGATTATAACTCGTCTTATATGACTAATGGTAAATTAAAGCAATAAAATATGTCCGAAGATGACTGTAATATCTAATTGCAACAATTATCACGCATTTTACATTTAAATAAAATATATAATCACTTTTATTAATTTTCTTTTAATCGTTTTATCAGAAAGATTTTTACGATTTGTTAAAAAAATGAAATATTACGTCTTCATAATCTAGTTTTACAAACGCTGCGTATGTAAGTTGGACCTGCATTTTTAAACACTTAATCAGTCTACATTTTCCTGAATTCAAACTTTTTCTACGTGTTTACGGTGTGGTAAAATGTTAGTATTTTGAAATTATGAAAAATGTATTATGAAAAAGATACAAATAATTACCTTTGGTATTATGAAAAAGATAAAAATAATTACTACTATATTTAAAATAAATTATAAAATGATGAACCAAAATATGTCAGTAGGTTTGGAACCAAAAGTATAGAAAGAAATAAATTGGATGATAGGAAATGATATTTGCTATCATTATGAAATAATTGAAGGAGTTAACGAAAATAAAAAAATGTGCGATCTTTTACTGTATTCAAAATGTAAAGTATTTATCGTTCCATTAAAGTTGCAGTTCAAATATAAATTAAAATACATTTAGCAGGTTATTAAAATACTAGGAGCATCTTCTACGGGGAAAAATAAATAATGAATCAAAACAAGCACACTATTTCCAAGATAAAAATGAAAATCTCTGTCACAAAATCGTTTAACAATATTCATATTACATACAGTGGATAAAAAAGTTTCCGTACGAAAACAAAATCGTCGTATAAATAATTATATCTAAAAAAATGTCACCAAAGATTCAGAAACTGCACAAGAAACTTATTTCATACAAGAGAATATGTTAGCAACAAATGTTCCTTAATTTTCACAAATAAAAAAGTAATTAATTAAGACTTTGAGAAAAACATACAAAATGAAAGGCAAAAAAACTTTCCGTACGAACTATGAAAATTGATTAGAAGGTAGTCTCTCTCCCAGCTGTCCTGCATTCAATTATCATAACTATCAAATGAAAAAAAACTTCAGTATGGTGTAAGTAATTATTTCAAGAGATTTTTATATCGCCTAAAATGGGAATTCCGAAAGCTATTCGCAGGTTGGTGATAAAGTTGAGAAATCACGATTTATCAATGAGGAAAATATTGGTTAAATCGCAAACATATAAATCTACGGTAAAAATCACTGAAAGATAAAATTAGGTAGAAACTAGAAAATAGGAACAGATCAGGAAGACCTCTGAAATTGAGCCATGTACACCAGGAATATTCAGAAAAAGTTCTCGATAATCGATCTTGGTGCACCACAACTTGCATCCCAGTTGAAAACTGATTACAATCTTGAAATATAACCTCAGACTGTAAGAAAAGTAATTAAAAATGGCTACAATGGGCATGTTGCACGTAAGAAGCCATTCATTAGCAAACTTAACAGAAGAAAGCGTCTTGAGTTTGTAAAAAAGCAAGTAAGCCCTAAACATTTTGGGATTCTGTAATTTTCAGGGATGAATCAAAATTTTATCTCTATGGTTCAGATGGACGAGTTATGGCATGAGAAAAACAAAATATCAAATGCAAACAGAAAATCTATGTAGAACTGTAAAACACAGCGAAGGAAATGTAAAGGTATGGGATTGCATGAGTTCTTCTGATGTGGATAATTTATGTTTTGTTGAAGATAACATGGATAGCTATGTATACCTAGACATTTTGAAACAAAATGTTCTTGCTAGAGCTACGAAACTGTCTCTGGGAAGACCATTTATCTTCCAACAGGGCAACGATTCAAAACACACTGCAGCGTTCTGTAAAGAATGAGCCTTTACCATATGTCGCAGCAACTTCACACACCACCAGTCTCCTGATTTAAACACCATGGAACACTTATGGGAAGAAATCGGTCGTTACCTGAAAAATTATACCACCAGCAAAGATGACCTGAAAATTGTCATTCTGGACGTATGGAACAAAATTACTCCAGAAACAACAACAAAAACTTGTGGGAGTCATGCCTAAACTTCAGAGAGAGGTCATTAAAGCAAAAGCAGGTTCAACTGACCATTAAAAGATGAAACAGGGGGAGGAAATGTCATTTAATGAAATATTTTTCACTGTTCGGAGACTTTTTATGCTTTATATTTGTTACATTTTTGTATTATTGTGAATAATGCCTTAAATTAAATTAATATTTTTTGTTTAAATGCAATATAGAATCTGTCTATGCAATTATGCTCATGTGTTTTTCCATTTTTATTTCTTCAATATTTATATTCTGTAAATAATAAAGCAATTTATTTAAAATAGTAAGTGCGTACGGAAACATTTTTTACTCACTGTAAATGCTAAGATTAATTGCCAGATAAGAATGAAAAATCACTTATGAGAATAAACTACTAGTTCATTTACATAATCTGGAAATTCAATATAATTTCATTGGTGTATATTATGGATATTCCATGTAGAACATTGGTGCATATTTTTTCTCTTATGACTGAATTAGTATAGACATTAGAAAAGTAAAGAAATACAAGCAGGGAGGATTTTAAATTTCATTAGGAGATGTAAGAAAGAGAACTAAAAATTGTATTAAAGGATGAAACTAAATCTATTGTACGAAATCAATTAACTGATTAAAACAACGGAACTGGTTAAAATGTCCCCTCGAAAGACAAACGGAAAAATATTTGGTTTAAGAGACACTAGTTAGATTATAATGATTATATGAAGTCAAATGTAGGGAAATGGAAACGTTAAAAGAATTCCAAATGAAGATGTTACATATAATTTAATTTTCCAAGATATGAATGTATTTGTATTCAAATGAATTCCTTCAATAAGAACGTACAATTTCAAAAAGTAATGGTATTTTTTAAGAAATGAAAATATAACTTCAATGAGCGGAGTAAGTTTAATCAATGTTAAGATTCATAATTAGAAATATTGAAATTGAATTAAATATTAATTAATCTCCATCATTGATTAAAAAAGTCGGGATTTAATAAGGATAAAATTGAATTTATGACTTAACCTCAGAAGCTACTGTCTTTATACATATATTGATACAAATGTTTTTGCTAAAAGATAGAGGTGTAGCTACTTTTTTCTAGAGCTTTATTAATAACTCAACTAAAATTAAAATTTTTTAATTTAACAAATTGTAGTGTAGCGTATGTAGAGACCTGTTCAAATTCTAATTAAAAAGCACTAAAATATGTCGTGTATTTAGATGTAAAATATTCAGAATACATACTGAAAATATGAGACTATTAATGTATTGCTGAATTTATAACTAGAGAAACTTTAAATCAAAATCACAATGTAGCAGTAGTAAATGAGATGATAATGCGAATGATTTAGCTATTTTCATATAAAAATCTACATTATTTACTCAAACTTACTGAACCACACTCAAATGAATTTATCAGCTAATGATGTAGATATTTTCACACAAATATCTACATCATTTACATCATTTTCTGAAACTTACTGCGCCACACTTACATGAATTTATGTGAGAATGATGGATGATAATGCGAATGATAGTTGATAATGCGAATGATAGTTGATAATGCGAATGATAGTTGATAATGCGAATGATGTAGTAGATATTTTCACATAAATATCTACATAATTTAAATCATTTTCCGAAACTTACTGCGACACACTTACATGAATTTATGTGCGAATGATGGATGATAATGCGAATGAGAGTTGATAATGCGAATGATGGTTGATAATACAAATGATGTAGATATTTTCACATGAAAATCTACATCATTTTCACAAACTTACTGAGCCCCACACACGTGAATTTATCTGTGCATGATGGCTGATAATGAGAATATTTTCACATAAACATCATCATTTTCTCAAACTTACTGATCCTCACACATGTGAACTTATCTGCGAATGACGGCTGAGAATACGAATGATGTAGACATTTCCCCATAAAAAATTACCAGAAAAACATTTACCCGTGATTATCAGCCTCATTTATTACTGATACTAGTAAAACCCCAAACACACATGACCTGCCCAACTGAAACACAACACAAGCCTCATCACACCTCCGCCGCCACCGGGGACGCGCCACGAATTAATAAAAACGCGGAAGCAAAGAGCGCCCGAAATAAAAGTGGTGACCCGGCCGCAAACGGGCTCTCCCTTGGGGACGCCGGGTGACAATTAGGAGCCCGCACTCCATCTAGCTCCGCATCAGGACACCACGTGACTGGGGTAGCGACGACGGCTTCGTTTTGTCACTCCCGCAGGAATCCCTCCGCCTTTTGTTTCGTTTTCCCCAGCGCTTGGGGTGGGGAGAAAACTTCCTGCTGCACCCCCTCCCAGTACGTGAAGGTGGTAATAATTATCAACTAAGGCTTTAAAAAGAACCAGGACTCGGGACTCCTAAAGGGATATAGGGAATAGAGATTGGGAAATAACCCGACCACGCTCTGACTGAGCCGTTTGATCCTTTTAATGGTCAAGCGATGATCATTATTTGGATGCCATCTTTTATGATGGATAGCTGGAGAGACTAGTTTATCTCTGAGTTAAGACGCTTTTTTTTCGGTGTTAGACGGATTTTCAATGCACACAAACCATACGAAAAATGGGGATTTTAATTACCCAATTGCTCTCGCATAATACTTGTCGGGGTTACCTTAAAATGTTATTTATCGACGTTTGGCCTTTAATCTGATTGCTGTTGACCATTCCACTATCATCATAGACTAGTTAATCAAAAGTTAAGACACTATTGCGGTATGAGACGGATTTTCTATATAAAACAAACCAGGCGGAAGACAAATGTTATCCAATTGTTCTCGTACAATACGTATTGGGGTTACTTTAAATTGTATTTAATCGACGTTTGGCGTTTAATCTGATTGGTGTTGACCATTCAACTATCATCAAGATAGATAGCTGGGGATTATAGTTGATCTCAAGTTAAAAAGACACAAAAGAGTATAAGACGACAGAGGAAATATAAAAATAGTGACCAGTGATAACCTTTTAGTGTCCAGGATCATGTGACCAAGACTAGTTGTAACGTGATCCTTTGATTACTCTCGTCTGCTAGGTGGAACCTAACACCATGCACCATTCACCATGAATGATCGACGGAACAGAAGACACCCATGCATTGATTCATCATCTGATTGGTCCATTGATTGATCATCCGATAGTAGTAGACTGGCGAGTTCATCACTTTTGTCGAAACTCTATAGAACTGTGGATTCACACTCCTATCCTGGCATAAGATGTTATATCGCCAAACGAGGGAATAAGATGCCAAATTGGTCAGCCAAGTCACTTTTTCACAGAGCAGCCACGTGACTATTAGTCGACATGTTGGTCACACATTTGAAACTTCTCTCAATAACTCAGTCTACTTATATTTCACATCTATGAATGAGGATTTTCAGTGTAAACAAATCAGGCGGAGGAATAGGACTTTACTTTCTGTTATCCGACTACTCTCGCATGATACGTATCGGGGTTACATTAAAATGTAATTTATCGACATTTGGCGTTTAATCTGATTGGCATTGACTAATCAACTATCATGATAGATAGCTGGAGACTAGTTCATCCTAAGTTAAGACTCGAAAATAGTGTGAGACGAATTTTCAATGTAAGAAATCCAGGTGGAAGACGGAGATTTTACTTACTGTTACCCAATTGCTCTCGCATGATGTGTGTCGGGGGTTACTTTAAAATGTAACTTATCGACGTTTGGCGTTTGATCTGATTGGAGTTGACTAATAAACCATCACATATGAATCCTGAATTCATCCTTTGGAAATTTTGTTTGGTAAAGTGCTGAAATAGCATTCGAGAAACAAGCCAAGTGGCGTCAAGTTCAGAATACGTGCAGGAAACACATTCCATTGCAGAAACACTATTAGCTTGACGGAAAGATCCTCTCATAGGAAGAAATATGTCACTATAACAAATGTATAAATTGCACTTTGGTAATGGGACCGTCGTGGCTCAGTGGGTTTGCCCACTGAGCTAGCAATCTGCAAGTTGTAAGCAACGCAGATTCGATTCCTACCTGGGTGTATTTCTCTCCTCTGTGTTAGTAAAACTTTTCTTGTGTGTGTAGGTCCATTGCTTGATGTTGTCTGTCTTGCATTTGGACAATATCAGACATAAACCTAAGCAACCACTTTGGTAATAATGTAATTCGAGGTAACTCCGATGTGTATCATGCGAAAGCATTTGGGTAGCGGAAATAAGATCTTCGTTCTCCGTTTGGTTGGTTTGTTTGCACTGTAAATATTTCTCACATAGTAACCATGATGATGTAAAAAAAGGTTTCGCCAAGAGGTTGCAATTTGCTGATTTTATACCATTCAAATTCAGTTAATTTTTATCGACAACCCTTGTTTAAAATCTAAGATTATGATCTTGCCACAAATAAAACGGAATTCGTTTTAGAATATTTTAACAAAATGGTAGGCGTTAAAAGCAAAAATAAGACCTGCTAGTTTCCGTTCAAATTCAGTTTATTTTTTTTTTATCAGAAACTTAATGTGAGATGAGTTTTCGTATGCGTGAAAGGTACGTAAGTATTTAATTAACGTCGCACTGGAGCAACACAACGAGTTAATGGCGACGGTCCGGGATCAAACCCGAAAGGAAAGATTCGAGGAAAACACCACGTAATTTGAAACCACGGTCAGATGACGAGATCACACCTGAGATGGCACCCTACTCTCCAAACTTCCATACCATGCCAACGTGAGGACATTTGAAGCTGCGTCAGATTTAAAGTGCACCAGCCCCCTTTGTACACGACGGTCTTTGGCTGGATTTGAACACACAACCCTCCGATTGCTAATCCGTTACTCTTCCAACCGGGCTACCGCGGCTCAATAAACATTAGAAAAACAGTAAGAATAGAAGATTAATCACAAATTTTCTTTAAGGAGAATTCTAAAAATGTTCTCTCCAGTACAGTCGAACAAGATATATTCCACCAGTCTCTAAACTTCCGCACCACGCCAACGTGAGGACATGTGAGGGCACGATAGATTTAACGTACACCAGCTCCCTTGTATACGACGATCTTTGATACGTGAAAAGAAAACTTAACAGTTATAACACGAATTAGACCACCAAACCATTTTGAATTGAAGGGCTCTTGGGAAACGTAGTGATAAGCCAAAGAAATGTATATTCCGAATGAGAATTTAAAATAAAATATTCAAGGTAGGTATTTGAAATTACGTCACACTGAAGCAACACAATGAGCTTTTGGGGATGGTCATGGATAAATCTCAAAGGGAACGATCCGACGACAATACCTCGCCAATTTGAACTATGGTCAAATGACGATATCAGCACCCTAGCTGGCTCTCCATTCTCCAAACCTCCACACCACGCCAAAGTGAGGACATTTGAAGCCACAACAGACTGAACATGCCGTAGACCCCACGTACACGGCGGTCTTTGGTCGGATCCAGCTTCGAACTCGCAACCCTCCGGTTGTTAATCCGCGACACTGCCAACTGTGGGCTACCACTGCCCCTAAACTATACAAGGGAATCCAAAAAAATTCTGGTTGTTTTAATGAGTGCGTAATATTTGAAAGTTTTAGATTGTGGATATATATATATATATATATATATATATATATATATAAACCATTATAAGTTTGAAATTTCTTAAAATTTGAAAATTACCCTTCTGGAAAATTTGAAGTGTGGCTTATTATGTAGCCTAGAAACCCTTCACACGATGTGCTGATATTTCGTTGTTTAGTCTTCGTTAAGACTAAACACCGAAAGTGTTTAGTCTTTAAGTGTTTCGACGAGATATCTCGTCCAAGATCTGGTTGATTTTGCTAAGGACGAGATATCTCCTCGAGACAAAACTGCCCAAGGGAATGAAGATGTAAGTAGGAAAAATAAATTGTCCCTTGTCCAGAAGTGGTGATAGTTTGGAGCAGGTTTTAACAGCAGAGGCTGGCCACTACAGGGCAATTTTCGACTCGAAAATAAACCATCAGGAGGGTTAAAACGATCGATTATTCTATAAGAATGTGGAACCCTTGATCGTCAAGTATTCGTTTCGATTGAATTATCTTTTTTAAAAATACAATTGGTAAAAACGGACGAAATTCAACTTCAGTCTCAAATTAAAAGTACCCACGCAATTTGATAGGTAGTTAATTAACGTCCCACAGAAGAAACACAACGAGCTATTGGCGACGGTCCGGGATCAATCCTAAAGGGAAATATCCGACATGTCAGAAAGGAAAACTAAACAGCTGTAAACAGGAATGGAGAAATTATGACCATATTCGAATGGCTACTGGAAACGTAATAAGCCACAGAAATATAATTCCTAATGAAAAAAATTAATAACAAAATATTCGAAAGGACGCCAACATATTTCTGCTTGTTTGAAGGAGTACGTAATACTTGAAAGATTTTGTGGGAAAATCATTATACGAGTAGTTTTGAAATTTCTTAAAATTGCTCTTCTGAAATATTTGAAAAGTGTGGCTTATAATGTTGCCGGAAGTCTTTCACACGATGTGTTGATAATTCGGTGCTTAGTCTTCGTTTAAATCAATCAATTATTCTAAGAAATAGGGAACGCTCGAACGTCTTCGTTTCGATTGAATTATCCTTTCTAAAAAATACGACAATTGGAAAAACGGACGAAACTCAACTTAGTTTCAAACAAAAGAAAACGTAACTTGGATAATATCATTACATCAATTTATTTGTTTGTCTATCAGTCCAGTTTTAACAATCATCACCGCTTCACGATGCACATGATTAAAACACCCTCGGAAACCCATCTCGGTTCCAGTGAGCAAGTCTCTTCAAGGTTATTCAAAGAAAATCTATATGGCGGAATTAGATGGGAACACATTTCCAAATCACCACATCACCTTTCATGAGAGACGAAAAAAATACTCGAAAACTATAAACATTCGAAGGGAGGGGGTGATCAGGAAAGATGGTTCGGAGCCCAAAACCCTGGGGTATATAAAAGATGAATCGCCTGCAAAGAAAACAGCAAGAAAAGGAATCCTCCCTGCTAAGCCCTTTCCAAGTTCTTAAAAGAAAGAAACCTCCCGCAACTTGGTATGCAACGGGGAGGCCTAAAATCTAACGAATGTACACATGCAATGAGCATTATGCGCCATCTTTGGCCACAGCGATAGTCCCCCATAAATAGACGGATCCGTTGCCAGCGTAAATAAAATAGAGCTCGGATATCGTTTGCTTTTTTCGGGGGACGGGAGGAATGCTTTTCTTCCTACGTAATGAGGCTGCCGAATAGAACTGAGGGCCGTTATGGCTCAGTGTGTATGCCCATAGACGTGAGATGTAAGTAGACTGAGCATTGCTATTGAGAGGAGCTTCAAAAAGGGACCAAAATGTCGACTAGTAGTCACGTGATTGATCTGTGAAAAATTGACTTGGTTGGCGGATTTGGCATCCCATAGCCTCGTTTGCAGATATAACATCTAACGACAGGGCAGGTGTTTGTATGAGCATTTAAATAGAGTGGCGACAAAATTGGCGAAATCGCGCCAAAGTCTACCTCTATGTCGCACAGAACAATCAGGTGATGACTCAATAGATGATGAATAATCGGTTCTACCCAGCTGACGAAAGTAGTCTAAGGGTCACGTTGCTACTAGTTTAAGTCACATGATCCTGAGCACATAAAAAGGTTACCATCGCTCATTCTACTTTATTTTCCTCTATAGGTATGCCCACTGCGCTAGCCACCTGCGAGGCGGTGCAGGTTCAATTCCTTTCAGATTCTCTTCCTCCCTGGGTACATTTTCCTCTTCTGTGACAGCAAAACTTGTCCATTACTTGATGTTGCATGTCTTGTGTCTAGCGCAGCATAGCCAAATATGGCTCTTGTGCCATGAAAACCAAACCAACTGAGTACAACTGTGTTGAGTGTTGAAACAATAAATGAATTAACCCTCCAAGTGGTGCCGACGAGATATCTCGTCCTTCACGATCTGTCCAGTTGTGCTAATAACGAGACACTTTGGAAAAAAATGAGTGTGTGAAGATTTACTTTATACGGACGTATTTTGCGAACCAAAATTTTTTAGGTTTTTAAACCCTCTTGGTGGTTTATCTTTGTGTCGAAAAGTACCATGCAGTGGCCAGTCTTTGGTGCAATTAAAGAAATCAATTTTGTTTCTGTAGTCACACAGTTGTGTCAACATAGTCACACAAGAGTTTATAACTTTTTCATCCCATAGGAAAAGTACCTTTCTCATTTGCAGCATTGGCGGTGGCAAAATGCGGGTTGACGGCGGCATTGACATTCTTGTTCGAACATCTTCCTATATAGACAAATTTTCAAATTTGGAAACAAGGAGAAGCCGCATGGGGTGAAGTCTGGAGAATAGGGTGGCCACCCACTTCTTTAAATAAAAATGTTTTACCACTGCACAGAACTAATTTTTTTTTCACTTTCGTGGGGTTGCAACAATGTTCGTTTCAAACGTCTATAGCATGCAAAATGTCACATCTTCCTGAAATTTGGCCTGAGTTAGTTCGAATGGTGTCACTTTCCAGCCATGAGGTCACCAAATTAATTGTGTCGCTATCTCAGAATTTTACCAAACTTATCAAAAGACCCTCGTATATACCAGAGATGCTCAATGGGAGACAGATCTGGGGATCTTGCTGGCCATGACAGGGTTTCAACACCACGGAAGCACTCTAGGGAGAAGGTTGTTTCAGGTATACCACTATCGTGCATACCAATAACTTCATTAGAGCAGCTGCCCTTTATCAACTCTCCGTGGAATAACCACTAGGTATAAAAAATTCATGTGTACCATTATGGATTATGTGACAAACACCATTATCCAATATCTGCAAACCTACTTCATTCACACTTTTATTCTCAATACCAAGACAATCAGACATAATAGAATCTGAATTCAAAGTTCAATGCGTAGGTCCAGAGAGATTTATTAAATATTCATAAGCTCATTCAAAATAATTATTATTTCGTTACATCTGAGTTTAACTTCCCCGATGTGTGAAGATAATTTATAAGTTTGGTATTCCAAAATGTAATTATTATACAAAAATGCATTTGCTAATAAAATTATAATTGGGCATTATAGTGAAGCAGGGAAGACAATTTCACAAGCTTCGATGGGCCGCGATGGCTCGATTGGAAGAATCAGTACCCATTTGGAAGAGAGTGTCCCCTTTGTACACGACAGTGTACAAAGGGGACACGTTAAATCTGTCATGACCTCAAATGTCCTCACGTTGGCGTGGTGTGGAAGTTTGGAGAGTGGGGTGCCAGCTCAGGTGTTGCCTCGTCATCGTGGTGTTGTCCTTGGATCTCTCCCATTGGGATTGATCCCGAACCGTCACCAATAGCCTGTTGTGTTGCTCCAGTGGGACGTTAATTAAAAATACGTATCATACCTATCACAAGCTTCGATTAAAATACAGTCAGCAAAGTTGAAATATCAACATCTAAAAGGGGAAGTGCCTGGAATTTACGGTTGTTTGCTCAAAAGGCTGCGCCAAAAGTAAAACAGACAGCACCAAGTAATGGACATGTAAACACGGTAGGTTTTACAAAAAATGAACACAGAAATGAGAAATGCACCAAAGGCAAGAAACAGGCATCGCACCTGCACCGCATACACAACTCACAGCTTACTCTAAAACTTACCATTGATTGGTTTGTCGGGTTCATGGCTCAAGGGTCATATTTGGCTATACTATACCAAACACAGGACCGACAATGTAAAGTAGTGGACATACTCACACAAAGTTTTATTGACATACAAGGGAGGAATCGAACCTGCGCCGCCTACAACTCGCAGGTTGCTAGCAACCCACTGAGCAACGACAGCCCCCTGAAACTTTAGGAAAAACTGGTTGACTAATAAATTAGACATGATAATATTTACAGAATTAACCCCCCTGGTGTTTGTCTCGACGTGGTATCTCGTCATTAGCAAAACAGACCAGACCTTGATGGACGAGATATCTCGTCTTAAGAAAATTCACCAGGTATCTATCTCGTCATCATCAAGAAATCGGCGAGAATATCTTGATGACAAGGTATCTCGTCAATTACAAAATTGGTCAGATCTTGATGACAAGATATCTCGTCCATTAGCAAAATTGGTCAGATCTTGATGACAAGATATCTCGTCCATTAGCAAAATTGGTCAGATCTGGTGACAAGATATCTCGTCCATTAGCAAAATTGGTCAGATCTGGTGACAAGATATCTCGTCCATTAGCAAATTCGGTCAGGTCTTGATGACAAAATATCTCGTCAATTACAAAATTGGTCAGATCTGGTGACAAGATATCTCGTCCATTAGCAAATTCGGTCAGATCTTGATGACAAGATATCTCGTCAATTACAAAATTGGTCAGATCTGGTGACAAGATATCTCGTCCATTAGCAAATTCGGTCAGATCTTGATGACAAGATATCTCGTCCATTAGCAAAATTGGTCAGATCTGGTGACAAGATATCTCGTCCATTAGCAAAATTGGTCAGATCTTGATGACAAGATATCTCGTCCATTAGCAAATTCGGTCAGATCTTGATGACAAAATATCTCGTCCATTAGCAAAATTGGTCAGATCTTGATGACAAGATATCTCGTCCATTAGCAAAATTGGTCAGATCTGGTGACAAGATATCTCGTCCATTAGCAAAATTGGTCAGATCTTGATGACAAGATATCTCGTCCATTAGCAAATTCGGTCAGATCTTGATGACAAAATATCTCGTCAATTACAAAATTGGTCAGATCTTGAAGACAAGATATCTCGTCGAATCCACTTGGAGGATTAAAGAACAAATTTATGATACACAAAATTGCTAAAATGGCGGTGCTATTATAGAATGATTTCTCCATTGATGGCGATGCTTTTCTTTGTCCGATGCTACATTGAATCGAACAAATGCCATATAGTCCTGGAATAACACTTGGAAATTATAGATCCATGTTAGTTCTTGCATTTCTGAGGATAACCTTATCATTTTCAATTGGGGATGAATCGAGGGATTGGGCAGGCCATTTTAGCAGTTTAGTACGTTATTAACATTCCCTTGCCACGATTGACGAATGTGGACGGGTGCTAATGTAGGTAGATAGGTAGGTATTTTACTTAACGTCGTACAGGAGCAACACAATGGGCTATTGACGACGGTCCGGGTATGGAATTTTTAATTAACGTCGAACTGGAACAACACAACGGGCTATTGGCGATGGTCCAGGATCAAACCCGAAGGGAAAGATCCAAGAATAACACCATGTAATTTTGAATCACTGTCAGATGACGAGGTCACACCGTGTACTCCTCCCTTTGTACCCAGCAACAGGGCCTCCGCGGCCCTAATGCAGATGGAAATACTGTTGAATTATCAATGCCAAATCATGACCCATGTTTTCTGTATCGCCTACCAGACCATGGTAGAAGAAACAGAACTGACATTATGCTTTCTGGTTTAGCAGTGGCGAACCAAAAGTTCTTTGATATTAATTTTCATCATAATTCAATTTTCATATCGTTTATATTTCTATAAGTTGTCATAGAAACGAAAATGAATTCATCCTGCTGAATTCGGAATTCCATTAATAAAAGAATAGTGTCAGAAGAAATGACGCTATTGTTTTCAGTTGTCGGTTCTTTGCTTCTTCAATGAAGCCCTATCGTATATTGGAAATCTATTTATCATCGTATGGTTTCTGAATATGTGCTATTGGATTTCGCCAGACTTGTACGATTTTGTTTTCGAACATCCATTGATTATTGTTTACTTATCGAAAACACTAACAGAGAAATGCTCTCCACTCTCTTGAGGACGGGTGATTCGTCCTTTTTAGTGCATTCAACCATCCAAATTTAACCAAAGATAAAATTCGTGGACTTCTGTTCGTCAACCTCTTCAGGCATCTGATCTGTAAAGTTTAGTAATGTTGGTAATTTGCTTAAATTGTTGTATTGATGGCGAACGGACATGAATAAAATGCAAGACCCATTTTTTCATGATAGATGGATGTAGTACGGTGTATAGAGTGTGATGAAGATGTGAAGCTGGATGACACTGAGATAAGGACTAACACAACATTTAATTATTCTAAAAATTATGTACAGCAGAGGCTACATGGATCATGGCACAGCCTACACGCTGGCACATGCACAAGTTGTATAGACGGAGCTCCACCTGCACGTGGAAGAGTACAGTCACAACTTCAACTCTAACTGAGTTAGGAAAATAAAGTTTCAGTTACAGTTCTGCTCCGCGCGACCTCTGGTGGCGGTATACATTGATGTGAAACATACCTCTCTTGGACTGTAGCGGTAATTGCTAACTGACAACAAAGCTGTTAATATTAACAGTTACTAATAATTTTCTATTGAAAATTAGCAATAACAGTTAACACTGTTGTAAAATAACAATTTTGCCTATCTCTACAAGTATTGAAAAAATTTCCAAATACTCCCATATATTGCCCCTTTCACTCCAAAGAGCCCGTCATAAATGGGATTGGAAAAATATACATTTATTAAACAATTTTATCACTAAATTATTTAGAGACACACTTAACCCTCCAATCGGTTTCTACGAGATATCACGTCCTTCAAGATCTGACCAATTTTGGTAATGACGAGGTATCTCGTCACAAGATATTGTCGATTTTTTATGATGACGAAATCAAGATGTGGTCAGTTTTTTTTCAACGACTAGATATCTTGTCTACCAAGATCTGATCAGTTTTATTAATGACGAGATACTTGATCGAGACAGCCATCAGGAGAGTAAAGTGATTAGTGTTCATCCGGTATAAAAAATCATTCATAAAATTACAATGCTAACAAAACTCAATGCATTGGACAAAAGCAATAAAATACTTTCTGTAACTCGACAACGAACCATGCAACAAACCCATATGGATTTTGTCTCAACCTTCCTGGTGGTTGTCTGATCACCTTGAGGGATGACTGACCAGATCTTGCTCTCTTCGTCATCAAAATGTCGCAATATCTTAATGACGAGATATCTCGTCATTTGCAAAATTGGCCAGATCTTGATGGATGAGGTATCCCGTCGAAACTACTTGAAGGATAAAAAGGTTTCTACTGTTAACTCAATTCACTCGATTTAAAAAAACGTCATTTTATAAAATTTCTATTTTAACATTTTGTGGGGTCCTCAGATATCGATCGAATTGTAACATAACACTGATAACTAGAGTTTGGTTGACGGAATGAATGCAGTTTGTTTTTATCCAAATGGACTTAAACAGACAAGTTACGGACTAGAAAAGCTTGGTTGTTATTTTTGTAATTAATCCAACAGACGAACAGGCTGAGTTACAGTGTGTACTGTATGGTGCGATTGGTGAGAGCTGTAATGTCACCTTGCGTAACAAAATTTCCGTTCCATTTGTCGATTTGCGAAAATTTTCTCTACCTAGAAATTCCACATAAGAAACCACCCTGTTCACCGCATGTCTCAGCAAAAACAAGAGTCCATCAATCATTTCTAACGGCAAATGCCACTGTAATTGACTTACGAGTCACAGCAGCGTTACTGAATAATGTGCAGCCATCAAGCATTCCGATACGCACAGGCGCGAACGCAAAGCAGATGTAGTCATCGAGATACAGTACATAATATCTGAGGTGATGGCTGCTATTAGTGAAATGCGGAATAAATTTAAGTAGAAATGTGGTATAACACAACTCCAACAGGAGAGACTTTCGCTTGTCAATGGTGCAGGAAATCATGTAGTTGGGCTACATGATTTCCTGCTTGTTGTTGGCTTGGTGGTTGAAGGTTGGCTTGGTGTTTTTTGGCACATATATTGGAACATAGCCCTCCGTAGATCGTGGGGAAATAGAGAAGGAAGTAATATTTAGATACAAGTAACCTATATTACTTGAAATAGGATTAACCCTCTTGGTGATTATATCAACGAGGTATCTCGTTATTAGAAAACCGACCAGATCTTGATTTCGCCACCATTAAAAATCGGCAAATTCTTGATGAGATAACTCGTCATTACAAAACTGGTCAGATCTTGAAAGATGAGATATCTTGTCGAAACCACTTGAAGGGTTAAGTTAACAACTAATCAAAGCTTCTCAAACCTTTCGGACGTCTGAGAGGGCTATCAGTTTAACCAGATTTCTTTCTAGAGCGAATAGGGCGATGACATATCACTTTATGCTAATCTTTTCCTGAATAAAGGCTAATTAAAGCAGGTAGATGTTTGAATTAACATCGCACTGGAGCCACACATTGGGCTATTGTGAAGGTCCGGGATCAATCCCCAAGGGAAGATCCTAGGACAAAATCACGTAATTTTGAACCACGGTCAGGTGACGAGGTCAACACCTGTGCTGGTACACCCACTCTGCAAATTTCCACACCGCGACAACGTGAGGACATTTGAGGCCACGATAGATTTAACATGCACCGGCCCCTTCGTACACGACGGTTGGGTCGAGTCTCGAACTTGTGACTCTCCGATTGCAAATCCGCGACTTTATAAACGTGTCTACCGCGGCACTTATATTAGTCGCGAAATCTAAAACTGGTTAAAAGCTTTGCAAGGAAAACTACCGGTTGCACGACGGAATAATATGTGCATGACAATAAGAGGGTTAAAAAGTAAGATTTTAAAGGTTTTAACCCTCCAAGGTGTTTCGACGAGATATCTCATCCAAAACTTGCCAGTTTTGCTAATGACGCTATATCTCGTCTAGACAAAATTGCCCTATTTCTCCAAGGGAGAATGAAGATCCAAGTGGGAGAAACAAATTGCACCTTGCCCAGAACAGTGACATTTTGAAACAGGTTTTTGCACCAGAGACTGGTCATTGAAGGGCAGTTTTCGAAGTGAAGATAAACCATAAGGAGGGGTAATACTTAAAATATTGATTCTCCTCCTTATAACCCTTCTGCAGGCCCAGTATGAGAACAACCTGCTTTAATCCAAATCTTGAAAACAAACCGGGCTACCACGTCCCGACCTTCGAATGGACTTAGTTCCGGAATCAATGTAACATTAAGTAATGAAAGGTGATTAAGTAATGAAAGGTGTCGACAATGTTCTTACGACGGAAGATTCCAAACTTTTGATTAATGCATACATTCTTCTTACCCGCTAATTAAGTCGGCGGTTTTTTCCCAAATTACCTCCTTTACACAGTTCCGACCCCCCAAAATCACTTTCATTCACATCGGACCACTTTCGGAAAAGAAACCCATTTTTTTAACCCCAGCTAACAAAGTTTTAGCACTAGCGAAGGAAAAGAATCTTAACTATACATTCTCTCAACCCATCGATAGTTAAGTCTTCGGAGCGACTTCGTTAAATCTCGCAAAATGACACAGAACGTCGTTCCCCCGTCGAAGGTAGGTAGGTATTTGAATTAACGTCGAACTGAAGCAACACGACGGGCTATTGTCGACAGTCCGGGATCAATCCCGAAGGAAAGATCCAAGGATAACACCTCGTCATTTTGAACCACAGTCAGGTGACGAGGTCAACACCTGAGCTGACAACCCACTCTCCAAACTTCCACACCACGTCAGCACAATAACATTTGAGACAGCAACAGATTTAAAGTGCACCCCCCATGGTTGGATCAAGTTTCGAACTCAAAACCCTCCCTTTGGTAATACGCTACTCTATCAACCAAGCTACCGTGGCCTGATCTTCGAATGGACAAAGTTCCGGAATCAATGCAACGTTAAGTTATGAAAGGCGAACTGACGAGAATGTTACGACTAAAGATTCAAAACGTTCGATTAATGCATACATTCTCCTTACCCGCCAATTACGTCAGCCGGTTTTTTCCCCCAAATTACTTCCTTTACACAATTTTAACCCCCCAAAAATAGTCCATCAGACCACTTTCGGAAAGAAGACCCAATTTTAACCCCCGGATAACAAAGTTTTAGCACTAGTGAAGAAAAAGAACCTTAAATGCGCATTCTCTCCTCAACCCATCGGCAGTTAAAAGCCTCCGGAGCGACTTTTATTCATCGTTAAACCTCGTAAAATGACACAAAACGTCGTTTTCCCGATCTTCGGAGGAGCTTAAATTAGAGATTTTATACGACGGAGGGATAACCATACATGGGTAATGTGTCCTAACAAATCGTGCCATAAATTCTCATTTGGAGCGGTTACTGCCCACCGAACAAAAATGGCCGGCCTGCTTAGTTCGACATGTCGGAGGGGGCTTAGTCTTTGACAGAAAATCGGAGATTTCGTCATATTATACTGCGATATTATACAGCTAGGTGGCCTATAGGCGGGGCGTAACGATGATGGATAGTCGCGGAGGATTTTCTGCAAATCTGCTCCATCAGATCCTTTCCCCCAAGGCTAGGGAAATATTTTCCCTTTGGGGATACGAGAGGGGTAATAAGTGCTGTGCAGGAAATATTGAGTGATGCTCGAAATATGTGGAAATGATTTTTTATCAGTGTTTTAGCGATTGGATAACGCGTTACAATGATAATGATGCTACTTTTATGGACTGTACAAGTTTAGGAGTTTTACTTGTTTATTGAAGTTTTTGGTCTCTGGGATGTTCTGCGATTTTCGGAATTTTATTTTGTTATTTTTATGCTTTTTTTGTTATGTTTGAATTTAAATGAATATTTTACAAAAATGGCCTTAATGCTTAACTAATATTGCCATAAATGCAAGACTTAATGTAACATAAATTGCCCGTTGTATTGCTCCAGTGCGACGCTAATTAAAATGCCTATCTATCTACCTTAATGTAACAAAGGTAATTATTTTAATTATTAAAGTAATTTTTTTATTGGTATATGAAAGAATGAATGAAACAAATGCCAGGCACTTGACATAACGCCATTCTCCATCTGGCTTCCCAACACGTCTTGTACTCTGTTACTAAAGTTATTAAGTGAACGTGTCTAAGTGTTGAGCCGTCATAGGTTGTTCACTATTACATAAAATACAGTCAGGAGAGTCAACAATAGTACAATGAAATAAATGTGCACGCAGATAGTCTTGACCAGTCAGGAAACGAAACTCAGCAACTCCTTGGAGAGTCTGGGGCTACGACACTGGAGGAAAGAAGGCATTCCCAAGATTTAGCCTTGGCAGCATTGACAAGTCATTCTTTTAGGCAGTGCTTGCACCACTCTTTAATCCAAAGTATCAAAGTGAGAAAATACAAGGTTTAACGACTTTTGGGTGAGCTATTTGATGTAAATAAAATTCAAAACATTCAGCACGAGGGAAACCTCACTGGATAAATTCCAGTCGCAACTGCAAGAAACTGATACATAACTGAACTGAAGAGTTGAACTCTAGATATGCTGATAGCAATGTGATGAGATTGTTGGCTAGACGTAAGAACGTCTCAAAGTGTTTAATTTATTCATGTCAACAGTATTTTAATAATTGTTTTATATTTATTTTTGACGTGAATACGTCTTTAAAATTTATATGAAGGTCATCGGCAGAAACTTGCGCGTCACCAAAAGTGTTGATATCTCAAACCCCATAAACTCCAGGGGAATCAGCCTAGGGTTAAATGACCTACCATCGTGTAGAGGAGGGTGAGCCGCGTCGACCTTGTCGACCACTAATCCACTCTCCCCTCTAACCTTTGTACCGTGCGGTGGGGGAAATGAGTCACATTTCGGGCATACACTGGCCTGTTTAACCGCTGTAACTTCAGTTCTAATCGACGGGTCGTGGCGAGTGCATGCTTAAATTGAAGAGAACGACGAGTTCTACAATTCCATTTGACTAGTTGGCAGTTTAAACCATTTGTGTGAAAATTGTGTGCAGTGGAAGGTGACGATGTGTCGAAGATTTCACTACGAAGCCAAAATATCACACTCAATTTCAATTGCGGCATAGCAAACGTAAACAGGTTGAAAGGGCAGTTCAAGACGAACAAAATGGTACCAAGTCTAAACCTATGACAAGTGCGGAAAGATCTAGAGCTCACCGAAGACGCAAGAAGGAGCAGGCCGAGCAGGTGCGATGACGTCGCTGGACCATCTAATGAGCTGCCACCACGCTTGGAAACACCACATCGACCTTACCTTTGTCAGGAACATCAGCATCGACACCATGCCGTTTGTCTCGTACTATCATAGACCCATCATCCATAAGGTGGCCATAGAATAGTAAGCATTACCCACACTCTAACACCACTGTTATGTATCCACCAAAACTAGATAAATAAATAAAAGTCAAACAAATACCCGCTGTCTTTATTTCACCAGCAACCCACTTACCAGGCGTTCCGCTCAAAATTCACGAACCAAACCTTACGGTACAGTGGGGATTGTTCATACCCGCTGCTTTTACAAGTGACTTCGTTCACTTAAACCCTTGGAGGCATATTGTTAAATATGGACGAGCTTCACGAACCGAGATACCCTAGTGATCTATTCTTTTCTCATGGGGTTTACTGCCTCTGGTAAACATAGGCGTCCAGAGCCCAGGATGCCCAAGCGATCTTTCTCTTCTTTTCTCCTTTCTCTTCCACCCTTTTTTCTCACGACTTGAAGTTGTCTGTCTTGTGTTTGGCGCAGCTTGGCCAAACATGGCCTTTGCACCCTAAAACCCAAAACCAACCCTTGGGGTTTACTGTCTTTAGTAAACATGGGGTCGTGCTCCAAGGATACATAAACGATCTTTTTCGGCTTTCATCCCACTACTCTGTTTCCAACCCCTCTTTTATCCTCTTTCCCGACATTTTTTACTTGACGTTGCTTTGTGTTTGCGTCACAAAACTCAAACCAAATAACCATCCCACAAAAGAAAAAGAGCGGGGCACTTCTGGTGGTTAATTGGTTAGCAGTACACACCATTTGATCTGCCCTCATTATACCAGACAATTTGGCTAACTGATTAATTTAATTTGCCTGACTCAATGGACCCTAACCTATTAATTTGAGTGACTCAATGACACCTCATGTATTACAATGTGAAGCAGATTGGGAGTATATTCTAGTACTAATATGGATTATATATCATTTCTGTGTTTCCTCGCGTAAGTTAAACATGGTAGACGTATCTTCCAATTTAAAATAAGATTGGTTAGTTGGTTTTTAAGAGGACAGTGGACTTTCAAAACAAACTTTTGAAGTTATAATCCTATTGTTATAAAATTTTCAGATTGCTTGTTTGCTAAAAAGCTTATATATTAAATTTGATCCAGAAACATTAAGAGTTATCAGAAAAGTTTTTACATTTACATCTACAATTGTTTTTACAATTTTTCTAATTTACAAAACGTTTGATAAATTAGAAAGGATTCATAGGACTCATGCGCATTAACCCTCAGGGCGTATCTTTAGGTGTGTACGGGCAGCCAACCCCGAGGTACCCGATCATTCCTCCCTTTCATTTTTACCCTCGCCTATCCTTCTGCTTTTTCTTCCTCTTATTGTGTTGTCTGTCTTGTGTTTGGCGCAGCTTGGCCAAATATGAGCCTTGCGATATGAAACCCGAAGACAACCAACCAACCAACACATGCGCATTAATTTTCCATGTATTGTCAAAACTTTAATTCACGCAATAGTTTGTATCATATAAATAAAATTAAATATATTTGGTAAGCGTAAACTCAATTGGTAAACTAAAGAAAATTTTTATACTAAAACACTTAAAATTTTGAAAACAAAGCACAGGTTAAGAAACATTTCGAACTAAAATGTCAAACTCTGGAAGCATGGTGAGTTTCTCATTTGCATTCAGAAATATACACAACAGATTACAAGGATTATAAAAAAAATTCAAGGAAATTATGTAAAATCTGATTCGCAGGGAACATTATTTTAAAATCAGAAGAATGCAAAAACTCTCAGTCGGATAAAAACGCATTTGTGTGTGTTTGGTAGACATACTATACTTATATATTATCTTTGCTATTGATGAACATGTAACTCCGTCAAAAATGATCGTAATTGAAAAATTCTCTATCCAAAGTTTGATAACAATTTTTAACATTAAAATTGAAAAATCGATTTTCGATCGATTTTGGTGGTTTTGAAAGTCTACTGTCCCCTTAATGGCTCTAAAGCGCCAGATCTGATCGAGCAATGTTCTTTCCGTCAAGTAATTCCAATGTGCAGTCTGTTTTCTTGATTAAAATCATTATGTTTTCAATAATAAAGATGTGCAACAATTGTACAAGTATTGCGTATAGCCGCCTAGCTGGTATAGTGGAATGGAGCTTGTTACACAGTAGTTCGAATGTTCAAATTACGGTTTGTACGTGCATGCACGTTAGTTATTGTTCTTGTTAGGAGTAGCGTTGGTGCACTTTCACCCCTTTTGAACCTTGTAGTGCCTAAGGTCGAGTGGTCAGGCCTTAAAAATGTTGTATTTGGTTGGTACTTTAAAAAAAGGTATTTAGTTGAATTTACGTCACACTGGAGAAATACAAACGGTTATTGGAGACGGTCCAGAATCAATTTCGAAGGGAAAAAGATCCGAGGACAACACCTCGTCATTTTGAACTGCGAGGCATTTTCAGATGGCGAGGTCAACACCTGAGCTGGTACCCCACTCTCCAAACTTCCACATCACGCCGACGTGAAGATATTTAAAGTCACGGCAAATTCAACGTGCACCAGCTCTCACGTACACGATGGTCTTTGGTTGGATCGAGTTTCTAACTCGCTTCCGGTGTTTTCTTGCATAAGTCAAGCAAGACATCATGATTAATGTCTTCCAATTTGAAATCAGAAAGTTTGGTTGGTTTTGTGGTTTTATAGTGCAAGGGCCATATTTGGCCATGCTGCGCCAGACACAAGACATGCAATATCAAGTAATAGATGCACAAAATGAAGGTTTTACTGACACAGAAGAGAGGTAGGTAGGTACGTAGGTAGGTATTTTAATTAACCTCGCAATGGAGCAACAAACCCGAAGGGAAAGATCAAGGACAAGGCCACGTAATTTTGAACCTCGGCAGATGAAGAGGTCACACTTGAGCTGGCACCCCACTCACCAAACTTCCACACCACGCAAATGTAAGGACATTTGATTCCCCGACAGATTTAACGTGACCAGCCTCCTGTGTACACGACGATCTTTGGTTGAATTCAAATTGCAACCCTACGGTTGTTAATCCGTAATTTTTCAACCGGTCTACCTCGGCTCACGGCACAGAAGAGAGAAATACACCAATTGAGGAATTCACCCGATAGGCGGCAGATTTTACGACTATGTATTCCACACATGCATTGTACCATGTCTGCAGTAGCATATGTAGAATGTTTTGAAAGCAAATCCTGCGCTCTAACTAGAGGTCACGCTTACCCGCTTACTATGATTAAAAAAAATCAGACCGAAAATCCAACATCCCACGCAAAAAAACAAACACCCCCGAGTTTCTTATTTATTTACCACCACATCTCCCAACTTTTTGCCGGATGGATTAAGAATCCTGCCACAAGAAGAAAAACCCACACCGCACTTAAAATATACGACTGTTGTTTAATACCATAAAATCAGATACGAAAGTTGGTCAGCGGCTGCCATAAAAACACGCGTGTGCTTCCCACAGAATGCCTTTTCCGGGACTCCGGAAAACATTTAAGAATTCTTTCCTTCCATCGGAAGGCCTGGGGAAGCGTTCCATTGGCTGATCGCCACGGAGATACTGAAAGGGATTTCATCCATAATCCTTCTTTCATATCGCCGCTGAATATGATCCGGTTGACCCCATCCAGAGGATTCTTTCCCCGCTTGTTTACTCGGGCATCGTGGACCGGGAGGGATTTCTCGGTCCGGGAATCGTTCCGGGATCCGAGAAGGATTTGAGAATGCTTTTGCTTCGAACGATTGGGTTCCCGTTTTCGGGATGATGGGATGGCGGTAGGGTGCTTTTATGGTTGGGGGAACGGGATGCGTTGGTACGGTGTGTTCTTTTTGAAACAACGTACTGTGCTTGGACGAGGTAATGAAAAATGGATGTTTGGTTGGTTTGGGTTTTATGCCGCAAGGTCCAAACAAGGACAAGCTGCGCCGATGTTTGGTTGGAGGAAACCGGGCATGGAGATAAATTTTTAATTTACATTTACGAAAAAATTTTTTCTCTCCGCGTACCAGAGAATAAATACCTCGTTGACCTCGGCATCCGACAATGGATCAAAATTACGAGGTGTTGTCCTCGTTAGGTACTTAGGTATTTAATTAACGTCACACTGGAGCAACACAATGGACTATTGGCATGGTCCGGGATCAATCCCGAAGGGAAAGATCTGAAGACAACACCACGCAATTTTGAACCACGGGCAGATGACGAGGCAACACCTGATCTGGCACACCACTCTCCAAACTTCCACACTACACAAATGTGAGAACATTTGAGGTCACAATAGATTTAACATGCACCAGCGCCCTTTGTACACGATGTTCTTTGGTTGGATTCGAATCGCAACCCTCGGGTTTCTAATCCGTTACTCTTCCAACCGGGCTACAGCGACCTGTGTTGTCCTCGGATATTTCCAGAGGAGATTAATCCCAGACCGCCGCCAATAGTCTTGTGTTGTTCCAGTTACCTCGTAAACTAAAGTACTAACCAGCCTACAACGAAGCTGCGGTGTTGACCGCGTCATATGATCGTGGTTCAAAATTACGAGGTGTCCTCGGATCTTTACTTTCAGGATTGATCCCGGACCGTCACCAATACCCCGTTGATCGCTCCTATGTCACTTTAATTCAATTACCTACCTAACTTTTGAGATTGATCCCGGACATAAACGAACAGAAAATATTTACATGAGGTATTAAATGTAAAAACACAATATAAAAACACTAAACGCATGTATCCAACTGCGTACAAGACAGTAAATTAATTTTTACAGTACGTTGTCCGTGTGTTAACAGCTTTACATTACCTCATAACGTGATTTGGTTGGTTTTTATGTCACATGGTCAATAGTTGTCCAAGTGGCACCAAACAGAAGACAGACAACGTCAAGTAATGAACATACACATAAAAGTACAGTTCTGTCACATAAGTGAGAAATACATCCATGGAGAAATCTAAACTACGCCGCCTACAGTTCTCAATATCTTGTGATTTGGTTGTATTTGTTTTATGGCGCAAAAGTCATATTTGGTCAAGCTGAGCCAAATGATACACGCACGTCTAAATATACAAATTTTAGTGATACAGAAGAAATGTATATAGGAGGAATCGTACCTGTACCGTCCACAACCCGCAGGTAGGTAATTAAATCAACGTCGCACAGGAGGAACACAATGGGCTAATGACGATGGTCCGGGACGAATCCTGATGGGAAAGATTTTGAATCTCGATCAGATGACGAGATCAACACCAGTGCTGGCACCCTACTCTCCAAAATTCCACACCACGCCAACGTGAGGACATTTGAGGCTACGACTGATTTAACGGGCACCAGCCCCTTTTGTACACGATGGCCTTTGGTTGAATTCAAACTCGCAACCCTCCGGTTGCTAATCCGTTACTTTTCCAACCGGGCCACCACGGCCCAAAATCAAACGAGAGAATATTTATAAACCTTATCGATCACAATATTCCTAACTTTAACCATCTTAAGGCGATGTGATGCCAGCCTCACCTGAAAAGTGAATGCGTCAATTTATTTATATATAGGCTTTGTCTCACTCCCCGATGTTCCATACTCTGGTATGTTTGGAAGTTTGGAGAGGGAGATGCCAGCTCAGGTGTTGATCTCGTCATCTGACAGTGGTTGAAAATTATGCGGTGTCCTCGGATATTTCACTTCGGGATTAATCCCGGACAGTCGCCAATAGGCCTTTTGTGTTGATTCAGTGCGACATTAATTAAAATACCTACCTACCATACTCTTGGCGCGGTGTGGAAGTTTGGAGAGTGGGTTTCCCGGTCAGATGTTGACCTCGTCATCTCACCATGGTTATAAATTACGCGGTGGTAACACCACGGCACACCACTCTCCAAACTTCCACACCACGCCAACGTGAGGACTTTTGAGGCCACGACAGATTTGAAGTACACCAGCCACCACGTATATGACGATCTTTGGTTGGATAGAGTTTCGAACTCGCAACCCTTCGGTTACTAATCCGCTACTCTTCCGACCGGGCTGCCGCGGTCCTCAAAACCCGCAGGTTGCTACAGCAGTGGGCAAACCCATAATGGTATTTGAAACAGGCCAGGTTGACATTTCAAAAAATAAAAACGCAATCGTGATTAAAAGGAATTTCCCCAGCCACTTTAAACAGACTTAAGAACCAATCAAAAACCTCCCAAAGCCAGTAGGAAAGAAAAGCCGTCGTCTGCTTCCATTCAAAACGAAAGAGCAACGATTTTCTGCCATTCTGCAAACGAACACTCGGAGCGGTCTTTGAAGCACTCCTCCACAAAGGATCCCGAGAGTGCTGACGCATTCACTTTGTGGAGTGCCCCGGCGTCCCCAATTAGCGGAGTCGGTATTCCAACTTCCCCGCAATCGTCACGTACGGGGCCCGCAGCTCACGCGGTGAACTGTCCCCGTTGCGTTTCTATGCATTGTTGCTAGGAACAGCGAGGCATTGCCGACGAGATAGCCATCGAAAGGGTTAGTTCCACTCCCAGGAAGGTCATGCTATTGTTGACACTCGAAGACATCCTTTCAAACTTAGTGTCGGGAGACGGGGAATTCTCAATGAGTTTTGAACGTGTTTCTCAAATGGAGATATGATTTGCGATTTATAGATAGCGCAGCATCAAAGATCGATGGATAGTATAGTGATGCACGTACAAGGAGGCGTCGACTTTGGGTCAATTGATTTTTGAATAGGTGTGAAGGGTTGTATCGAATAAGGGCTGCTATACGCATTAGCCAAAGAAACATATGCGACGATCGCCATAGATGGTTACATCGGGTCAGATGATTTCTGAATAGGTGTGGAATGTTGTTTCGGATAAAAGCTGCCATGTGCAGTTGCCAAAGAAACATGTGCGGCGATCGCCATAGATGGTTACTGGATCAGTTGATTTCTCAATAGGTGTGAAAGATTATCTGGTACAAAGGCTGCCACACGCAGAAACCATCAAAAGGGTTAGTTCTAGGAAAGTAAGGCTATTGTTGACACTTGAAGACATCCTTTCAAAAAGTTATTGTTGGGATGGGTGTGGAGGGGAATTCACGAGAGTTTTTAAAATGAAGCCTTTTGATTTGCGATTTTATAGGCGATGACGCAGCATCAGATTGACGAATAGTATAGTGAAGCTTCTGGGAAAAGGCAGTTGATTTGGGTATTGGTATTTTCAATTAACGTCACACTGGAGCAACACATTGGTGACGGTCCGGGATCAATCCCAAAGGGAAAGATCCGAGGACAACATCACGTAATTTTGAACCACGTGCGGTTGATTTGGGTCAGTTGGTTTCTGAATAGGTGTGGAGGGTTGACTAGTATAAGGGCTACCATAAGCAGAAGCCATCGAAAGGGTTAGAACTATGAACAGTTGTATCTTTGGTCTTTGGTTGGATTCGAACTCGCAATACTCAGGTTTCTAATCCGTCACTCTTCCAACTGAGCTACTGCGGCCACCTTAAAAATGGGTATTAGGCATAGTAAATCCTCATTTCTTTTAGTTCTTCGTTCGTGGTGTATGGCTGATTTTCAACTTCATAAACAATTGTCACTCGCCTGAGTTACAAAACCATGGTCCTAGGATCAAACTCGATTCAACCAGACCGTCGTGTACGTGGGGGCTGGTACACGTTAAATTTGTCATGGCGTCAAAAGTCCTCACGTTAAAGTGGTATGAAAGTTTGGAGAGTGGGGTGCCCTAGCTCAAGTGTTGATCTCGTCATCTGACCGTCGATCAAAATTACCAGGTGTTGTCCTCGGATTTTTTTCTCCTGCACTGATTCCGGAGAGTCACCAAGACACCGTTGTGATGCTCCAGTGCAACGTTAATTCAACTACTTACGTACCTGTGTGCAACGATCAAAGATGAAAGGGATACATTAGCCTGAACATCAAGATATTTATTTGAGGCAAGACGCTGGTAGACTGGTTAGTCTATGATGTCTATTAAATGTTAATTTTATACAAAGGTTAAATTGATGACTTTTGATTCAAGTTACTTAATACGTGTACCTGCCTAGTTATTCATTGAACCCCAGGCATCTTTATATGGCTACGAGTAACACCTACTTAGCCATAAGCTGCACCAAGCAATGTCTAAACGCCGCAACAAGTATTGTAAATGGACACAAACACAAGTAAAGTTTTATCGACACGAGAGAGAAATACAACCAGGGTGGTTACAGGAATCGAATCTCTAACTCGCAGACTGCTAGCATAGTTGGCAAACCCATTAAGCCTCGGTGACTCCGACACTGTTGATTGGTTGGGTTTTATGGTGCAAAGGCCATATTTGTCCGTGCTACGCCAGACACAAGACAATGTTAAGTAATGAACATATACACACAGTTTTGCTGACACAGAAGGGAGAAATGCACCCAGAGAGAAATCGCACCTGATATGTATCGAACCTGCTCCACCTACAACTTGCAAGTTGCTAGCGCATGTTTCACACCCTTTGAGCCCGACGCTACCATGCATAATACACTGCTGGCCACCCAAATTGCAACACCAAGAAAGACAAGAGATATCACAACAAAATTTATTTTGTAGATAACATGTTGACCAAGTATCAAATGATTAAATTTATAGACTTCTGTGAAGTGTGGTTCCTGCCAAAATCAGTAGCCAGAGTAGCCGCCATTGTTGGAGATCACCGCTGCCACACGCCTCGGCATTGATTCAAAGAGACTTTGGATGTGTTCTTGGGGTACAGCAGACCAAGCAGCTTCCACACGTTGCCAAAGTTGATCTGGTGTGGCAGCTGGGGATGTATTCTGGGTCAATCGTTGAGCAACCATGGACCACATGTTTTCTATCGGCGAAAGATCCGGAGAGCGAGCTGGCCAGGGAAGCAATTCAATCTGGCGATTGACGAAGAACCCTTGGACAATGCGTGCCACGTGTGGTCGCGCATTATCCTGTTGAAATATGGCTGTGGGCAAGCCCTGAAGGTAAGGAAGGACAACTGGCTCCAACACCTCGGAGATGTAGCGCTGGCTGTTTAAAGTACCGGCAATGCGTACTAGAGGAGTGCGAGAGTGATATCCAATACCGCCCCATACCATAATACCCGGTGCAGGACCAGTGTGGCGGTGCATAACGCAGCTGTTCAGCATCCTCTCCACTGTGTCTCCAGACTCGAATCCGACCATCGTGGTGTTGCAGACAGAAGCGTGACTCGTCAGTAAAGACAATTTCATTCCATTCTGCCGTCCAAATCCTTCTTTCATCGCACCATTGGCGGCGGAAACGTCTGTGGTTCTGCGTCAAGGGTAAATGAAGCAATGGACGTCTTGCGGACAGACCACTCTGCTGTAAACGGCGTCGAATGGTACGCGCAGACACTGGATGATGCGGTACAGACTGAATGTGCTGTGCTATGGTTCGTGATGTGGCTGAGCGATCCGTCACTGCCATACGCACAATATGCCTGTCATCACGTGAAGTGGTGCACTGAGGTGGATGCGATCGAACACGTCGGTCCGTCGTACCCTCCTGCATCCAACGATCACATATCCGCATTACAGTTGTTTGGTTTCGTCCAACACGACTACCGATTTCCCTGAAAGATAATCCACAATCTCGGTAGGCCACTATCCTTCCTCTGCCGAACTCGGATACTTGATCAAAAGATGATCGCTGTTTTCTACGAGGCATAATTGATCGTTTTTTTGAAAAAACCACAAGAAAAACACAATTGCCGTACTTGAAATCGTCGAAATCTCCAAGCCTTAAATAGCGCTTTGAAGTGGCGCCACAGGCGCGCGTGATGTGCGTCTGCGCTGAAATTCTAATCATTTGCATATCTCACCTCCGCTAATGCATGTTGTAAATTTCATATTATTTGCATGCTTCCTTCAGGGTGTTGCATTTACGGTGGCCAGCAGTGTAGGTGGAAATTATATAATCTTATCTAGTTATAATCTTAAAGATATAATCTTACTCGACTGAAATTAACTAAAACAAATATATAGTATTATTATCTAGCAGGTAGGTAGATATTTAATTAACGTCACACTGGAGCAACACAATGGGCTATTGGTCATGGTCCGGGTTCAATCCCGAAGGGAAAGACCGTGGCCCTGTTTGTGAAGTAATTGATAGAAACAAAGGGATAATTTGTTAAATGAATGTATGTGTATTTATTAAACGAAAGTAACTCTCAAAAGAAGTCTCTAAAAGCACATCCTCAGTTGATAAATGGTGCGTACTAAAAAAATTAGTTATATATTTTTATCGAAACAGTTTGTATCCACTATTTTCATTACCTACTAGGACATTTTTGAGAAATTGCGCTGGGGACTCAATGTGCCACATGCTTTGAACACAGGTTGTTATCGTTAATTTTGTCTTATTTGTGCTACCAAATTATCTAATATTTAAAAGTGCAATTAATGTATTATTTTTAGGATTAATGACGTTGTTGATAATGGCTACGCAAAAATAAGCACAATGGAAAGAAACAATCATCCATTCAACGAACTGGGGCCGCGGTGGCCCGGTTGGAAGAGTAACGGACTAGCAACCGGAGAGTTGAGAGTTTGAATCCAACCAAAAGACCGTCTTGTACAAAGGGGGCTGTAGCAAGTTAAATCTGTCGTGGTCTCAAATGTCCTCACGTTGGTGTGGTGTGGAAGTTTGGAGAATGGGGTGCAGCTCAGTTATGACCGCGTCATCTGACTGTGGTTCAAAATTACATGGTGTCTACGGATCTCTTCTTTCGGACAGTCACCAATAGCCCGATGTGTTGCTCTACTGCGACGTTATTTAAAATACCTACATAGCAATCGGATAAAACTGCAGAACTTTATTTTGAAAGTCCACTGTCATCTTAAGAGATCTTGTGTTAAGAGGACATGTTAAGAGATTAACATGTCGACTAGTAGTCACGTGACTGCTACATGAAAAATTAACTTGGTTGACTTATTTGAAATCTTATCGCATTGTTTAGCTGTATAACATTTTATGATAGGGTAGGTGTGTAAATTCGCATTTTTTTTCTATAGAGTGGCGACATGGCGAAAATGCTTATTACTATCAGGTGATCAATCATTGGATCTATCAAATGATGAATCAATGGATGGGCCTCTTCTCCCGTTCCGTGAACCATTCAGATGATGAATGTTAGAATGTAGGCTCCACCAAGCAGACGTAAGCAGCCTAAGGGTTATGTTAAGGCTGGTTTTGGTCACATGATCCTGGACAAGTAAAAGGGTTACCATAGTCCACTCTACTTTTGCATTTCGTCTATTGTTGCAGCTTGACCCGAATTGGCCTTAGGCTGCGGATATGCACAGTCCCCACTGTACCGTAAGGTTCGGTTCATGAATAATTTTGGGCGGAATACCTGGTTAGTGGGTCGCTGGTGAAATGAAGACTGCGGGTATTTATTTAGCCAGTTTTGATGGATGCATAAAAATGGTGGTAGATTGGGGGAAATGCTTACGACCTTATGGATGATGGTTCTGTGATAGCTAAAGTACGAGACAAAGGGCATGGTGTCGATGTTGGTGTTCCTGACAAAACAAAGGTCAATGGTGATGTTTCCAAGCGTGGTGGCAGCTCGTTAGATGGTCCAGCGACTTTACGCCTGCTCGACCTGCTCTTTCTTGCATCGTCGGTAAGATCTAGATCTCTCCGCACTTGTCATAGGTTTACACTTCTTGCTATAATTTTTTTCGTGCCCCTTCAATCTGTTTACGTTTCCTATGCCGCAATTGAAATTTAGTGTTATATTTTGGCTACACAGTGAAATCTTCGACAAATCACCACTTTCCACTGCACACAATGTCCACACAAATGGTTTAAACTGTCAACTTGTCAAATGAAATTGTAGAACTCGTCGTTTTCTGCAATTTAAGCATGCTCGCCACGACCTGTCGATTAGAATTGAAATTGCAGTGGTTAACCACTTAACGCATTTACCCGTGTCTGACGCGGGCGAAAGTTACCGGCAAATTTGCACAAGCCCGTGTCTCACACGGGCGCTCTTGTATCTCGCGTTATTTTATTTCTAATGCCCACCACAACTGAAATTGCAAAAAACAACTTACACTATACCTATATATTCATTTTCTGTCAAAAAAACTCGATCATTTTTTACCAGTTTTTCCGAAAAAAACCTCGTGCTTTAAGTGGTTAAACAGGCCAGCGTATGTCCGAAATATGATTCATTTCCCACACCACGCGGTACGAAGGTCAGAGGGGAGAGTGAATTAGTGGTCAACCTTCTTCTAGACGACGGTAGGTCATTTATCCCCATAGGCTGATTCTCTCTGGAGTTATGGGGCTTTGAGATATCAACACTTTTCGTGATGCGCAAGTTTCTACCGATGACCTCCATGCCGATTTTAAAGACGTATTGACATCAGAAACAAGCCATGTAGTTGGCGTTTTGTCATCGCAAATAGACTGTTCATGTTAGTTTTCCACCTTACTGCCGTGAAGACAATACCGTCGTCAGGTCATTAAGGTTAACGGTTGTGCGTGAGTGTGTCCATTTAAATGTCGGAGAAAACACTGCTTGGTAAATGGGCACTCACACGTACACGGAAAGTTGTTACTGACACAGAAAAGGGAAATATGTCCAGAGTAGTTACAGGAATCGAACCAGCGACGACTACTGCTTGCTCACTAATTATATTGTGTTAACAGAAAAACATGTTTTAACCCTCCTGTTAGTTGTCTCGTCCAAGTATTTCGTCATTAGCAAAACTGACCAGATCTTGACGAATGAGATATCTTATCAGTATATAACTGACCAAATCTTGATCTCGTCATCATAAAAAATATCTTGATGACAAGATATTTCGTCATTAGCAAAATTGGTCAGATCTGGATTGGCGATATATCTCGTTGAAACCACTTGGGGGGGTTGATGGATTTGAACTTTTAAAAAATGCAGTTTACGTGAAAAAATATAAACAAAGGATCTATGTGGGTTTAAAATAAGGGAAACTCAACAAAACTAAGGCTATTGTGTAAATTTACTTGTCATCACTCCTCGTGTTCGGATTCTATTTGCATAATTATTTGTACCCACAGGATTCCGAAGCCTATTTGGGATCATGTTATTTTCGCCATCAATTTCCATTACACAGTAAAACCGATGAGTTACCATGGGAAAATAAACAATGGCAAATAATTGATGGCTTCCACTGGAATTTAAGAGGCCTCGGTTTCCGCCACACATATTTGCATTTAGAAGCATTTAAAAGAGGATAATGCATCATGGGAGAAAACTGGGCCAAAATTTGAATACGAAGTAGCCATGGGAAATGGGATGAAACTGAATAAATCAAGCATGGATTTCCTGTTAAGAAAAATTCCAGGCTATTCAAAAGTGGAAAACATCGTTTATTTGATCAATGGCGTTTAAAATACCATTAAATCATCCCCGTTCGATTTTAAATGTATTTTTGAAAAGACAAACAAATAACGTTCGTAGCTGTGTTTCCCTTTATCTGTTATAAGAACGTTTATGATTCCTTTGTAGCTTGATGGAATGAAAGCAGATAAAGATAGCTTGGTTATATGCCGGGGGTATTTGAGGCCGCGGCAGATTTAACGTCACCAGCCGCCACGTACACGACGGTCTTTGATTGGATCGAGTTTCGAATTCGCAACCCATCAGTTCTGGATCAGCTACTCTACCAACGGAACTACCGGGACCCCATTAATAGTACCAATAAGCAATGGGAATTAATAGTGAATGACATGAAATCAAGCGTTTAATGAAGGAACAAGATATTTTTGTACTTCTCGAGTAAGATAAATAAATTCTTAAGTTCGATATTCATGCTGTATTCTTTAATGCCCCATCCCAACGTTCCATTTATTGGGATTCTCTCAATTTTACGATTTCCTTTAAATGAAGAGCACACGCGAAAATCCGTTCAGAGTTCAAATGCGTTTTACTAAAGATATTTAATAAAGGAAAGAGAAATGCAAATGCTTACAATAATTCAATATTAAACTGCAAAATAAAACATTTACTACAGTATCAGACTCTCGAACATATAATATATCGTCGGCTAAGAGCAGAGGCTCATCAACTTAAAAGAAAACCCATTTTACTGCACCTTTGTTTAAAGCCCAACAATTAGTTTCTAGGTAAAAAAAATCAAGTAGAAAAATTCTTGTTTTAAGACCCTTACGAGCTGCTTTAAATAGTTATTGCTTTTTCAGTTTTTGTTTTGATACTTAGTTAAATTTATAATCTGCTCAGTATTGAACTCGTCATTCGACCGTAGTTCAAAATGGCGAGGTGTTGTACTTGGATCTTTCACTTCGGGTTGGTTGATTTGGGGGTTTTAAGGCGCAAAAGCCATATTTGGCCATGCTGTGCCATAAGACATACAATATCAAATAATAGACATACACGCACAATAAGTTTTACTGACACAGAAGAGTGAAATACACCCAGGGAGGAATGCACCTGACAGGAATAGAACCTGCGCCGCCTACAACTCGCAGGTTGCTAGCGCATTGGACACATCCACTGAGCCACGACGACCCCCTTTCCTTTTCTAACAACGTAATCGAACGGTTTATTATATCTAAATTTATTCTCTGAAATCACGGGTCGCGATAGCCCAGTTGGTAGATTTGCGGATAAGCAACTTGATGGTTTCGAGTTCGAAACTCGACCCAACCTAAGACCGTCATGGACGTGGGGGCTGGCGAAGGTTAATTCTGTTGTGGCCTCAAATGTCCTCACGTTGGCGTGGCGTGCAAGTGTGGAGAGCGCGGTGCCAGCTCAGATGCTGATCTCGTCATCCGACCGTGATTCAAAACGACGGAGTGTTGTACTAGGATCTTTCACTTCGGGATTGATCTCGGGCGATCGCAAACCCTTGCGCCATAAAACCCAACTATCAATCAATCAATCGGGCCGTCACCAACAGCCCCTAGCGTCGTCCCAGTGCGACGCTAATTGAACTACCTACCTTAAAAAACACAGCAAACAACAGCAATCTCGTTTCTCCTCTCCCCAACATCACACAGCACACCCCTAATTCTCTGAGAAAAACACAGAAAAAGCGCAGAAACAAGAACCTCGAGCGATTGACGGAGAGGGCAATCTCTGCCCCATACCTGGAAGTCGTTGTCTTCCGCCATTCCGCCCGAAACGCATTGTGCCGGAATAGCGCCCGGGCAGCTATAGATAACCATCAGGAACGGTCAACGGGATTACACGAATGAATCCAGTCAAGACGACTGACCCTTTCGGTATTGGATTTGCCCCCCCTCACAAATCCCTCGCCGGGATTAAGTGGGGCCGAGCCAGCGAGCCGCCCTATTGTGCTCCTTCAATGGCTGCTCCAGTTCCCTTTACTTTCGAACGGTCGTTTTCTTTTTGCTGCACTTCCTTTACCTTTGTAGTGAGAGATACTTGATATGAGATTCTGCGAGTGGATGTATTGGATTGTGTGTGGGGGCGATGTTGCCTACTTTTCATTCGATGGGGTCCAAGTGCATTGATCTTGGTATGGATTCTCTGTGTGTATTTCGTACGTTTTAATTTTCCATATGGATGGGAAAACCCCCGTCTCCTTTTTATTTCTATACGTAGGATTCGTTTTTGAGTTACATTTGAAATTTTAATCAATCAACTAACTCTCCGTTAGTCGCGCGGGTCCTGACAAGTGCGCTGTGACTTTTTTCAATGTTACGTGAATAAACGAATAACCTTCAAACGGTATTATTTATGAATTCAAATAATAAATATTTTACATTAAATAATAAATATTTGTTATTAATTTTTAGTAAAGTATGAGTATTAAAAAACAGCGGGTAGGCACAGTCCCTACTGTACCGCAAGGTTTGGTTCGTGAATACTTTTGGGTGGAATACCTAGTAAGTGGATCGCTGGTGAAATGAAGACAGCGGGTATTTGTTTGACGTTTATTTATTTAGCCAGTTTTGGAGGATAAATAACAGTGGTGTTAGAGTGTGGGCAATACTTAGTATTCTATGGCGATCTTATGGATGATGGGTCTGTGATAGCTAAAGTACGAGACAAACGGCATGGTGTCGATGCTGATGTTCCTGACAAAGGTAAGGTCGATGGTGGTGTTTCCAAGCGTGGTGGCAGCTCGTTAGATGGTCTAGTGGCGCCACCGTGCCTGCTCCTTCTACCTTAAAATGAAATAGACGGAACATGTGCCCGCGGCTTCATGTTATTTCTTCCAGTTGCTCGGTTTGAAGATCTGTCACGTGATTGTGGGTAAAACACGAATTCTAAATTATTGATTGGTTAAACTGATCATCCACTTGATCAAAAACACTAGTCTGAGATCCGACATCCAATCGGCTAAGTCGATTTGGGATTTACTCTTCGGAGATCTTACGACAACGACACCCATATGATCCATCTATTTCATTAGAAGGTCGATGGCCTGCTCGGCCTGCTCCTTGGTGCGTCTTCTGTAAGCTCTAAATCTCTCCGCACTTGTCATAGGTTTAGACTTCTTCGTATCATTTTATTCGTATTGAACTGCTCTTACAACCTGTTTACGTTTCCTATACCGCAATTGAACTTTAGTGTGATATTTTGGCTTCATAGTGAAATATTCGACAAATCGTCACTTTCCACTGCACACAATTTTCACACAAATGGTTTAAACTGTCAACTAGTCAAATGGAGTTGCAGAACTCGGCGTTCTCTTCAATTTAAGCCCGCACTCGCCACGACCCGTTGATTAGAATTGAAGTTACAGCGGTTAAACAGGCCAGCGTATTCCTGAAATGTGACTCATTTCCCCACCATGCTGTACAAAGGTCAGTGGGGGAGTGACTTAAGAGATGTACTACTTACTACAACGCTATCAAAATGTATATAATTCTTATTTCTTGAGTTAAGAAATTCGTATCTAGTCTTTAAACCCGGAATAAAACGGAATAAAAATTCTTCTTGCCAGTTAATGAGTTTCTTCTCAAATCTGACATTTCAAAATCTTGTTAAACAAGCCTTCATAAAACACTAAATATTCGTAAGATCCAACGAAGCGCCTGGATTTTCGAACTATAAGTATAGCTACAAAGTAGATGTATTGGATAAGTTGAGGCAAAATGTTTACCTGTAACTTATTCCACATGTCTGAGTGAATTAATATAATATTTTTAAATGAAAAACTTTGGTCTTAGGTTGGATCGAGTTTCGAATTCGGAACTAGCCGGTTGCTAATCCGCTTCTCTAGCAACCGATCTACCAAGGCCCGTATTTTTTTATATGTTTATATTTTCTGTAGACTAAAATAAAAATAGTCAAATGGAAGATAATTATGCAAAAGCTTCAATAAACTGATATTAAAATAAAAAGGTTGGTTGGGGTTTTATGGAGCAAGGGCCATATTTGGCCATTCTGCGCCAGACACAAGGCATACAATATCAAATAATAGACATAAGCCCACAATGGAAGTTTTTACCGAAGAGTTTTGCTAAAGCAGTGGACATAACCACAGAGCCGCGACGGCCCCTCAAATAAAAAGGGCATTGGTCTTTTCAAGCGGATCAACATACTCAACCATGTCGCTTAAATGGTACAAGGGTCATAGAGTTCGTCTGTCTCCCAGAGTCCGTCTCGTCATCTGACCGTGGTTCAAAACTAAGAGGTGTTGTCCTCGGATCGTTTCCCTTCGGGTTTGATCCCGGACCGTCGCCAATAGGACGTTGTGTCCAGTGCGACGCTAATTAACTACCAACTAATCAACCCAGAAAGTCCCGGGTTCGAATCCCGGTTTGTAAGCGCATGCATGTTGGAGATTACCCCAGTTAGGAGTATCGGCGGCTTACTAACTGGGTGCTCCCTCACAAATCGGGAACTGGTAAGAACTCGAATTTTCCAGATGCCTTAAAATTTAATAACGAAGAGGATTCCAAAAACTGTTTGCGAAATATAAAAAGGTTATTCTAATTGCCAATAAATAAATGCCTTCATTTTTCCGCTTTTGAAGATAATCTCTACGAAACAAGTATGTTATGTTTGATTCTTAAAGAGGAAAGCGAAAAAAGGAAGATACAATTACCAAATTTACCAAACACAAATGCAGCACAACTCTATAAGATAATTGTTGGTAGGTAGGTATTTCAACAACTGGGTACTAAGAAAATTGTTGGAGCTCAAATTTTTAGGAGAGGAAAACCGAATTCTAACTCATAGAGGGGAAATATATAAAGTATTAGCTGAATTACCGGGCGTTTCTCGGGTTTAATTAATTAAAAGATGATTGAAAAGTGATTAGACTAATCACTTCTCTGTCATAAAAGAATGCAAACATCATTTAAGTGTACGAAAAATAATTTTTTAACATCGTTTTAACTTTTTCATAGCTTCTACAATTTACTTCGGAAACAAATATGTATACATGATATATCCAACCATATAATCCATTTCATATTCATCGCACATCTATTGTAAGACAAACTACGAAATTTTTTTTTCTAAGGTGACTACTACAGAAGTCGATTTTAAGTTTTGGAGTGATTTTAAATTATCGTAACCCATATTAATTTTAAAGTGATTTTTTTAACTTTACAGGTCATTTTAAAATAAGAAATTACACACCTTACTTAAAATGTCTTGTTTTATATATTAATTTTTTGAAACAGCATTCTACAAACCATTACGTATTCAATCAAAGATTTAAAGAAAGTTGATCGAAATATATATATACTGTCAAGAAATTACCCATGTCTAGTGATATTTGGAAAAAATAAATAATTCATTAAAATTCAACTCCTAAATAATATATCTGCAATATGTAAAATACTAGAACACCTAAATACAAACAGAAACGGAATTCCGATCCTCGAAAAAATGCAGAAATATTCCATCGGAATTAATAATTTTTGAGTGTCCTTATGTACAAGGTATTGTGCAGAATGTTAATTTGTTTTAGCATGTTTTATGTAATGCCTAATTTCACACACATCTTATTTTATATTATTCGAGTAGAATAATCGGCGTTACTCGGGTTGAATTGGTTAACTGTGGATAGAAAAATTAACCAGAATAATAACTTTTCTATTTCAAAGGAGAATACTAATATCATTTAAGTGTCCAAAAATGATTTTTAATACCGTTTCGATACTTTCATAACTTCTATAATTTACTTGGACGTAAATTGCATACACGCTATATCCATATAATTCATTTCACATACATCGCACCCTTGTCTTAAAACAAAACTACAAAATAACTACACTAAGTGACTACTACCAAAGTGCATTTTGAATTTTGGTGTGATTATGAATGCCTTTTCTTAACTTCCTGTAATATTGCAGTAAATCAAGCAATAAAAATAATGAATCTACGTGGAATAGTCTCATTCGCAATTTTCTAATAATTATTTTTTCGCTTGTGGGGAGGGATCAGGATCACCAGGGATGAGGCGTTTCCAAATTTCATCAAGGAGAAGATGCAAATTCATTTGATTCCATATTCAATAAAAAGGTTTTAACCCTCTCGCTGTGTAATTTTTTTATCAAAATAGGTTCAAAAATTGCGTATTTTTTTATTACATATTTCAAATCTACATATATTTTAGAGTTAAAATATACAAAAAATTTTTGTAACAGTTTTTTTTCAATATAGAATTAGATAGAAAAAAGGTTGTCGGAATATTGAAATTGAAGAATAATCATATAAAAGCAAAATTTTGACAATTAATCTTGGTTAAATTATGATTTATTTTATGAAATACAAAGGTAAAACGTATATACTAATGAAAATATGCAAAATACTTACAAAACATTTATTAGAAATGAAGAATTATTAGAAATCACTATCCGCAGAGGAACCCGAGAAATTCTCATCAGTTTCGCTATAACTATCTTCAATATACTTGATATCAGAGTCAGAACTGCTATCAGTGTCGGAAATCTTGTCAGGAATGTAGGTTCTATCACTCGCGAAACGCTTCCTGCCAGACATCTTTGAGCTTTGAAAAGAGCACGCAAAATGCTGCAAAAAATGCTTGTATATTTCGCAGAAATGTGGACATCTAAAGCCATCTGTTAACCCAGATTTGAATAAACAATTAAACATCACAGAAAAGCCAAAATGAAACCATGAACTTGGAAAGAGCGGGTTGCACAGTTAAATAGACGGCAAAAATGCATCCCCGAGGAAATCGCGGGCTGCACAAATTTTGCTACTTCTACGTTCCCCGCGGAAATCGCGGGATGCGCAGCGAGAGGGTTAAGCGAACATAAATTCCATTAAATGACACGTGAAATGACAAAGAGATTATTTTAAAATTAAATGTTTTAAATATAGACTGAGAAAGGTGACTACCATTTTAAAAACCTCTAGGACAATTTGACGCCTTTAACAAAAATAAAAATCATAGCTTTCAGAAGCAGGTAATATAATTTGCTCAAGAAAAGCTTCACCCGAGGCCTTCTTCCTTTTAACATTGGCGTGGTGTGGAAGTTTGGAGAGTGGGATGCCAGCTCAGGTGTGACCTCGTCATCTGACTATGGTTCAAAATTACGTGGTGTTGTCCTCGGTTCATTCCCTTCGGGTCTGATAACGGACTCTCGCCAATAGCCCGTTGTGTTGCTACAGTACGACGTTAATTTAAATACCTACCTACTTTCCTTTTAATAAACATAGTTCAAATTTTGGTAAATCTTTTCATTTTATGGCAAGATAACTTATCGAAACTCACTACTTGCTTAAGAAAAGAAAAATGTAATTTAGTTTTATATTATACTTTGATACTATGAAAGCAAAGAGTTTTAAATCATTTATTTGAAGAAATGTGAATTTTAAAACATTTTAAAACATGGCTAACTACACTGCTGGCCACCGTAAATGCAACACCCTGAAGGAAGCATGCAAATAATATGAAATTTACAACATGCATTAGCGGAGGTGAGATATGCAAATGATTAGAATTTCAGCGCAGACGCACATCACGCGCGCCTGTGGCGCCACTTCAAAGCGCTATTTAAGGCTTGGAGATTTCGACGATTTCAAGTACGGCAATTGTGTTTTTCTTGTGGTTTTTTCAAAAAAACGATCAATTATGCCTCGTAGAAAACAGCGATCATCTTTTGATCAAGTATCCGAGTTCGACAGAGGAAGGATAGTGGCCTACCGAGATTGTGGATTATCTTTCAGGGAAATCGGTAGTCGTGTTGGACGAAACCAAACAACTGTAATGCGGATATGTGATCGTTGGATGCAGGAGGGTACGACGGACCGACGTGTTCGATCGCAACCACCTCAGTGCACCACTTCACGTGATGACAGGCATATTGTGCGTATGACAGTGACGGATCGCTCAGCCACATCACGGACCATAGCACAGCACATTCAGTCTGTACCGCATCATCCAGTGTCTGCGCGTACCATTCGACGCCGTTTACAGCAGAGTGGTCTGTCCGCAAGACGTCCATTGCTTCGTCTACCCTTGACGCAGAACCACAGACGTTTCCGCCGCCAATGGTGCGATGAAAGAAGGATGTGGACGGCAGAATGGAATGAAATTGTCTTTACTGACGAGTCACGCTTCTGTCTGCAACACCACGATGGTCGGATTCGAGTCTGGAGACACCGTGGAGAGAGGATGCTGAACAGCTGCGTTATGCACCGCCACACTGGTCCTGCACCGGGTATTATGGTATGGGGCGGTATTGGATATCACTCTCGCACTCCTCTAGTACGCATTGCCGGTACTTTAAACAGCCAGCGCTACATCTCCGAGGTGTTGGAGCCAGTTGTCCTTCCTTACCTTCAGGGCTTGCCCACAGCCATATTTCAACAGGATAATGCGCGACCACACGTGGCACGCATTGTCCAAGGGTTCTTCGTCAATCGCCAGATTGAATTGCTTCCCTGGCCAGCTCGCTCTCCGGATCTTTCGCCGATAGAAAACATGTGGTCCATGGTTGCTCAACGATTGACCCAGAATACATCCCCAGCTGCCACACCAGATCAACTTTGGCAACGTGTGGAAGCTGCTTGGTCTGCTGTACCCCAAGAACACATCCAAAGTCTCTTTGAATCAATGCCGAGGCGTGTGGCAGCGGTGATCTCCAACAATGGCGGCTACTCTGGCTACTGATTTTGGCAGGAACCACACTTCACAGAAGTCTATAAATTTAATCATTTGATACTTGGTCAACATGTTATCTACAAAATAAATTTTGTTGTGATATCTCTTGTCTTTCTTGGTGTTGCAATTTGGGTGGCCAGCAGTGTATATGTATTGCATATAGTTGTCGGGAATTTAAATTAGAATTGTGAAATTTTAAAGCAGTTTAAGAATTCTTAATATAATGAACAGTATATTTTCATTCTATATTTGTGTCTTAATTTTATTTTTTTGGTGGAGAGTATTATTCATAAAAGGGTTTATACTTCATGATATGGAATTCAGTTTTTTCAAAGGGCGAACAATCCAAATTTCAATTATCTTTATTTCATTGTTTCTCAAATATAAAAATTAATGTCTTACATTGTTGGTAATTTAACTGCCGGAACAATAAAAGATATAACAATATATACACTCCTAACAATGATCAATCTTTTAAACTTCGTTACGAATATTATCAGACAAGCAATTTATTTTCTTATGCGAACAATATTGTGATTTCTTAGAGATTTACTTTCTGAAGCGATTTAAATATGGATAAAGCTAAGGTTATTGCAGGGTTAGTTATATGTCCTTGGATTTGGGGGCTTTTTGAGCTGATTATCATTGGTAATTTAGCTTATATTATACCACTGACAGCATATTTTATGTTTGTCATGGCTTTCAACGACGATAAGGAAGAAATGATGGATATGGAATTAGTTGAAGAAGGAAATACTAAAGCAAAGGCGATTGAAAGAAAAATGATGAAACATACCAACACCGATTCAGTAGATAAAGATGTCTTAGAAGTTAACGCTGATGATATCAGATCGATTCAAGATGTGGACGAAAATTTTGAAATGAAACTACCGACCACAAAAGAACTTGCAATTGTAAATGAGAATGACGAAATCGCATCCATGTTGGATATGAATTTGAACAGCGCTAAGGAAGGAAAAAGAGATATGGACTTGACGGATATGGTTGAAGAAGAAAATACTAATGCAAAGGCGACTGAAAGAAAAGTGATAGAACATACCAACACAGATTTAGTCGAAAAAGATGTTCTAGAAGTGAATTATGATGAAATCAGATCAATTCAAGATTTGGATGAAAATTTTGAAATGAAACTACCGACCAAAAATGTACTTGAATTGGTAAATGAGAATGACGAAATCGCATCCATGACTTTGAATGAAGGCGATGAGGAAGAAGAAAGAGATATGAACTTGGTTGAAGGAGAAAATACTAAAGCAAAAGCGACTGAAAGAAAAGTGCTAGAGCATACCAACACAGACTCAGTCGAAAAAGATGTTTTAGAATTAAACGCTGATGAAATCAGATCAATTCAAGATGTGGACAAAAACTTTGAAACGAAACTACCGATTACAAATTTATTTGCAATCGTAAATGAGAATGACGAGATCGCATCTATGTTTGATATGACTTTGAACAGCAATAAGGAAGAAAAAAGAAATATGGACTTGACGGATATAGTTGAAGAAGAAAATACTAAAGCAAAGGCGACTGAAAGGAAAATGATAAAATATACCAACACCGATTCTGTAGATAAAGGTATCTTAGAAGTGAACGCTGATGAGATCAGATCGATTCAAAGTGTGGACGAAAACTTTGAAATGGAACTACCGACCACAAATTTATTTGCAATAGTAAATGAGAATGACAAGATTGCATCCATGTTGGACATGACTTTGAACAGCAATAAGGAAGAAAATAGAGATAGGGACTTGGTTGAAAGAAATACTAAAGCAAAAGTGACTGAAAGAAAAGTGATAGAACATACCAACACAGACTCAGTCGAAAAAGATGTCTTAGAAGTGAATGATGATGAAATCAGATCGATTCAAGATGTGGACGAAAACTTTGAATTGAAACTACCGACCACAAATGTACTTAAAATGGCAAATAAGAATGACGGAATCGAATCAAGAGAAGAAGCAGAAGCTTTCGTTTGGGGTGATTCATTGAATGCCTTCATGAAATCAGATGAGAATGGCAAGGTTTTGGATAATTTTAAAGGACATAGAAAAGTTGACAACTTTGCCATTGGAGTTTCGCCAAATGCTTTTGTGATGCTAAATGAGAATCAAGTGAAGGTGGACATTATCAAAGGACCAAAACTATTCGTTAATTTTTTAAGTAGAGATTCTCTGTCTCCGTATGTGAAAATGGATATTGAGATGATTGCGAAAGATATTCAGCCACAAAAGTGTACATCTGCACTTGAATTAAAAAGCCTAGAAATGCCTAGGAGTATAGGACTGAGACATCTGTGGACCTCTGAAAGTGATGAGCCCATACCTGGTTCTGATTTCTATTTGAACAACAGATATTTTTACATCAAACATCGCTTCCTTTGGCGCAATTTGAAGAAAACAATTCAATACATACCATTAATTGAAGAAGGAAAAGAAGATGAAAAGAGACTTTCTAGCAATGTTGAAACCATTAGTTGCGATGCAAGTGCCAATGACTTCATGATCCCGTCCAGATCTGAGAGCTTAACATAATCTCCAACAGGAAAAGGAATTGGACTCATACTGAAAAGAAACAAACTATTCCAAAGAATCCAGAAAAAACTGTTTAAGAAGAAAATTTAGACTTTTTAAAAGTAAAATAATTAGTATAAGAGTAGATAGTATTATAGTAGTATTACGAACTGAGAATTTTAAGTATTTGTATAACAATTAGTATACGAGTAGATAGTATTATAGTAGTATTAAACTGAGAATTTTAATCATTTGTATAATGTTGTTTCTATGAATGTGTATGCATTGCTTTTATATACAGCAGTGCTTTAATTTTAGTATCTATATTAGTAGATAATAGTATGACAATTTCGTATGGGTATATATTTATATGATGATGGATGTTTTGTATGAATATCTGTATTTTTTTATTTTACTTTGCTTCAATTGTAGTAGTTAATATTCGTTGATAGTTGTACTAAAGATTATCAGTTTTTGTATATTTATACATGAGTATGCATAGCCGATGTGTATATCAGTATGTATAGCCGATGTGTATATGAGTATGTATAGCCGATTGCTTGTGATTTAATGATTCAGTCCAGATCAGAGTACTTAACATTCCCATTAGAAAACGAAACTGGACACACACAGAAAAGAAATAAACTGTTTCGAGTAATCACAAGAAAAAACTTTAAAAAACATACAATTAGCATAAGACCGAAATACCTGTGAGCCTCTGAGAGCGATGGGCACATACCTGGTTCGGATTTCTTCTTGAAGAGGAGATACTTTTACATCCAACATTGCTTCTATTGGCGCATTTTGAAGAAATGAATCCCATATATACCATTAATTTAAGAATTAAATGAAGACAAAGAGGAACCTTCTAACAGCGTCGATTCCTTCAGCTGCGATGCAAGTAACAATGACTCCATGATCCCGTCCAAATCTGAGAGCTTAACATCGCCATCAGGAAAAGGAATTGGATGCATGCTGAAAAGAAACGAACTATTCCAAGAATCCAGAAAAACTGTTTAAAAAGAAAATGTTTAGAACTTTTTAAATAAAAACTATTAGTATAAGTAGATAGTATTATAGTAGTATTAAGAACTGAGAATTTTAAGTATTTGTGTAATGTTGTTTCTATAAATGTGCATGCATTGCTTCTATATATAGCAGTGCTTTAATTGTTGCATCCATATTAGTGTAGTAGTTCGATTGATAATTTTGTATGGGTATATATTTATATGATGATGGATGCTTTGTATATCCATGTATTTCTTTTATATTTAACATTTCTTGATTGCAGTAATTAGTAGTGTTAAGGATTGTCAGTTTTTGTACAATATCTGTTTATATAATAATGAATTGATGTATAGTTAATTGCCAGTGACTGAATGATCGTCCGGATCAGAGAACTTAACATCTCTATTAGAAAACCGAATTAGGCACATACAGAAAAGAAATAAGCTGTTTCAAGGGATCAAGAAAAATCTGTTTAAAATACTCCCAGACTGTTTCCGATAGTAGAAAACTCAGTTTTGTAAGTAGATAGTAATGGTATTAAAGTGACAATTTTGTAACAGTTTATTAAGTAAAAAATTGTTATTTATTATTTATTATTTTTTGCTTATTATGTATTATAATTTATTTATTATTATTTATTATTAAAAGTGTTACTTACTATTTTTTATCTATTAAGTAAAAAAATGTTTTGTCTTAAAAGCCAATAAAAATATATAATGTCCGTCCAAACATTTGGTGTTTTTATTTCATCAGTCACATTTGAATTGGTCGCATTTTTAGGGTACTTTGAAAGAATATGAAAATACTATATTAGGTAAGGTAATTGAATTTATATCTCACTGGAACATTACAACTGGCTATTGCTGAAGGTCCGGAATCAATCCCGAAGGGAAAAAGCAAGGACAACACCTTGTAATTTTAAACCACGGTCAGATGACGAGGTCAACACCTGAACTGGCACCCCACTCTCTAAATACTATATTCTGGCACGGTGCGGAAGTTTGGAGAGTGGAATGACAACTCAGGTGTTGTTCTCATCGCCTAACAGTGGTTCAAAATTACGAGGCGTAGTCCTTGGATCTTTCCCTTCGGGGTGAATCCCGGACCGTCACCAATAGCCAGTTGTGTTGCTCCAGTGTTGCGTTGATTCAACTATCTACCTTTTGCATTTTGATTCGTTCATTGAATCTTCTGTTGCTCCAGTGTGACGTTCATTAACTTCCTACTTACCTACATAGTATATTACAAAATCGCAATCGTTGATTGAGCTATTGAGAGGAGTGGTCACACTCCTCTCAATTGCTCAATCAACTTATATTTCTCGACTATGTTCTCTCTCTCTCTAACTACGTTCCGTCGAATTTTATCCATAGTACTTAAAAAGTATCCATGGAATTGAAAAATTGTGATACTTGGATAAAAGATCGTCCTATGTTACAATTTTATCACGTAGATACCTGTTCAGACATGCCTCCTGAGTGGGTTTAAATATGAGTTTTCTGACATTTTTCTACGATTGTGTCAGCTTCCCGAGATATACCATACAAATTAGAGCTGATCATAACATTAAATACACGGAACTAAATTTTATTTATACCTCATTCGTATTCAGTCAGTTTCTTTTACAATTTTATCAACGTATTGTTTGACCGAACGCTTGTATTGTAAAAATTCTTCAGTACTGTCAATGGTTATATAAAAAAACATTAAAACGTTTCTGAAAAAAATCTCATGTTATTTTAAACCTCCAAAGATTTCGGGGCCGCGGTAGCCCTGTTGGAAGAGTAACGGATTAGCAACCGGAGGGTTGCGAGTACGAAACTAGATCCAACCAAAGACCGTCGTGTACTCGGGCTGGTGCACGTTAAGTCTGTCGGGGCTTTAAATGTCCTCACGTTGGGGTGTACAAGTGTGTAGAGTGGGGTGCCAGCTCAGGTGTTGACCTCGTCATCTAACCGTGATTCAAAATGACGAGATGCTGTCCTCTGTCTTTCCCTTCGGAATTGATCTCGGACCGTCGCCAATAGCCTGTTGTTTTGCTCCAGTGTGACGTTAATTAACTATCTACCTCCGAAGTGCTTAATTCTGATAAGGACGAATTTAGAAATTTATATTTAGCAACGTAGTATCGAGGTAAAACACGAAAAGAAGCATTAGAACTTAAAATTCCCCATAAGTGTTTATATTTAACAAAACACCCCAGAAAGTGAAATAGTGTTTATTCTGTTACAATTTAAATGATATTAAATAAATACTTTCTTGGGTATGAAATATCTTGAATCATTCATGGAAATTCTTATGAAAAATTAAGCTCCAAACAAGAAAAAGTTTTCTCTCCTCGGTTGATGAATTATTCTTAGAATTGGTGAAAAACATAAGGAAGACTAAAAAAAGTGCATACAGAATAAATTAGTACTATACGGAATAAATAAATTCAAAGTACACGGAACAAGAATAACAGATTTCTCCATTAAGAATAAATATTCTTGTTCTTTTGTAGGAATATATTACCCTACAAGTAAATATCACGATAAATAACAGACAAAGAGTATAATCTGATTCTTAAATAAGGATATAAAATGCTCCAACTGAGACGAAGAAACATTCTCCAAAATAAGATATGTTTCGTAAAATACTACTCTGTTTAGATGAGAAAAAAACCCATGATAATCTCTTCGAATAAAACTTCTGATTCGCGAATGTTTACTGACTATTTTGCTTGGATGAAAATTAAATATTGTTTTACTCATTTAAGAATCAATATTCGTTTCACTCATTTAATAATAAATATTGGTATTCAGAATATAAGTAAACTGTTTTCTTCTAGATTAACATTAAAATACTTATTAAATAAGTATGATAAAGTAAATATTTTATTAGATCTAACTAAACATTTACTAATATAGTTAATATTTCGTTTAGATATAGTAAATATACGAGTTTTAGAATATTTTCCACGCTTTTAAGTATCAAATAGTATACTTAATTTGAAATATCTTTCTAGAATAAAACGTTGCTCTCGGTAAAGAATGAAGTAATCTCTTTTTAAATCCAGAATCAAATATTCTGTTATGGACAACATATCTTGTGTATAGGAATATTTTTTATAGATAGGGATAAAAAAAAACCATTCTTGTATAGATTGAAAATCGGATATTCTGTTGGTAGGGAAGAATCAAATATTCTTTTCATCGAACATTCATAGCATATTTTCTCGTTGAAACGACAAAATTACGGGAATAGATGCGTTCCTGGGAAAATTTAAAAGGTATTTTACATTTGTTTCATTTGGTTCGAAACGTATTACGTTTTCTTTAATTTTAAATGATCTGGATTAAAAATGAAATATTCTTAAGAATATCCAAATTAAGAATAGAATGGTCTATATTAAGAATACTAAATTAAGAATAAATGTTTTCTATACTAAGAATTCCTAAATTAATAGAATGTTCTCTACACTAAGAATCCTAAATTAAGAATAGAATATACTCTAATAATACCTAAATTGAGAATCGAATGTTCTCTCATTTTAGAATACCTAAATTAACCCTCCAAGTGGTTTCGATGAGATATCTGGTCCCTAAAGATCTGGCCAATTTTGCTAATGACGAGATATCTCATCATAAAGATATTGCCGATATTTTTTTATCATGGCGTGATTAAGATCTGGTCAGCTTTCATCCAATGACGAATATCGACGAGATCGATCTTGAAGGTCGAGGTATCTCGACCATCAAGATCTGGTCAGTTTTGCTAAATACGATGTACCTCGTGGAAACAACCACCCCTAGGGTTAAGAATAGAATGTTCCCTGTATTGAGAATACTTTGTTCTCTAAATTAAGGATACCTAAATTAATAGAATATTCTTGGTAAGAGTTGGTTATTTTCGGATTTTATGGCTCACGGGGCCATATTTGGCCAAGCCGTGCCAAACACAAGGCAGATAATACAATGAGGGAGGAAGAAAAAGTAATTAAACAGAAGGGCAAGCAAGGGTGAATATGAAAGAGAGGAAAGATCATTCGGGTACCTCGGGTATTGTGATGCCCGTACACATCTAAAGAAGATGTATCCCTGTGGGCATTCTTGGTAAGAGAGAATCAAATATTCTTTCCATCGAACTCTCGAATTTTTCTCACTGAAACAACATAATCAGGGGTTAAAGAGGCTTTTTTGAGTAAATTCCGTTCATTATTGTATCTAATACCTCCTTTTGTGCTGGTCAAGTAACCGATGCTCAGTCTAGAATGCTCTCACGCTTCAAAAATTCTTTCCACAACTCATTCGCCATTTTCAGATTTCCATCACAGAACTGAATTTTACCGAATGTAACCCACTCTTCCTTTAAAATGTATCGGCCACCGACTGGATTCCATCTCCGAAATCCCGTCCTGTCCGAACTTTGATGACCCTTCACCGATCTCGACGCGAAATAATCCGGGCTCGTCCGATTCGTGATCCGACCGAGTCCTGACAGCTCCCCTCTCCGTACGACACGCTTAATTGAATAGTTTACGATTCAATATTCCACGTCAATAAATCGCGACCGGGACTTAGGCGTATCTCGGACGTGCATGCCAACTTGCATTACCGAGAGGTCGCGAAATCATGTCAGGGTCTCTTCGAATGACGTCCATTCACGGAATAGGCATCCTTTATGTGGCTTGTAAGTCAAGCGGAAGTAGACGCGGTGTGTACAAATTTACGTACTTAGTGGAGGGAATTACCGGAAAGAGAAAAGGGCTCGATTTACATTATTGCCAAAGTGCGATTCAGATATTTATTATTCCGAGAGATAGCTGGAGATATAGCCTTTCCTGTGAGAGCCTTTTTCCGTCAAGCTAAATGAAGGTGGTGACCTTTTATGTGCCCAGGATCATGTGACCCAAACTAGTAGTAACGTGACTGCTGGATGGAACCTAGTACTCATCATCTGATTGATGATCTGACGAGAAAACGACCATCCATTGATTGATCATTTGATTGGTCCATTGACTGATCATCTTATAGTAATAGACTAGCTATTTCACCACTTTTGTCGTCACTCTATAGAAATGTGCATTTGCACACCTACCCTGTAATAAGATGTTATATCGCCAAAGAGGTGATAAGATTCCAAATCGGCCAACCAAGTCAATTTCCCAGAGCAGTCACGTGACTGCTAGTTGACATGTTGGTCACACTTTTTGAAGTTCCTCTCGATAGCAATGCTGATTCCAGCTATATTTCCCGTCTATGACCAGACACACACATGTGGAATACTGTATAGATAATTTCAATTATTGCTTTCAAAGAGGGTTGTTTGTTTGTTTTGGGGTTTTACGGGGCAAGAGCCCTATTTGGACAAGCGCTTTCAAAAAAAGGTTTAGTAAGTATGTTTTCATTTTACTCAGTCTTATTAAATAAAATGTTAAGCTATAATGCTGAATTTTATATTTTAGATAGCTAACACAGCAAATAGCAACATTCCTGTATCGTCATTCCCAAGGAGCGCTTGTAGTAGAAGATATTAGATCTATTATCTTTCCTAAAGTCAGAGCAGCAACATTTCAAGTAAACAGACAGAAAAGAGTCCAGAAAAGAGTCTACTTTGAATCCGCTAATTCAATACACCGTCTATTAAATACTTCTCGTTATCATCTATTCTGGGTCGGCAATTCTATTAAATACTTCTCGTTATCATCTATTCTGGGTCGGCAATTCTATTAAATACTTCTCGTTATCATCTATTCTGGGTCGGCAATTCTCATCAGAACAGTGGCGTCGAGACCGAGGGCTTTGACAAATGTTTCGGCCTCGTTTTAATTCGATTCGTAAACACAGGCACCTGCAGTGTCGTTAACAGTGGCGTTTCGAAGCCGGGTTAATTCTCCCGGGCACGGGGCCCCGACACATCAATGAGATCAATTATAAACCAGTTATGGGATTCGAGAGCTGGATCCCAAATTGAGGGAACTGACGTCAACATGCCTAATGTGAGCCGCAGCGCAGTGGACGCGGATTGGTTGATAGGGAGGGGGTCTAAGTGATTAATTCTCCCACGTGTGTTGGTTTTAATTTTGAGGAGTTCCATTGGGAGGGGGCGCATTTAGTTCGTGGATATTTTTGAATTGAATGGAGTTGTCAGCTTTTCGTGAGCAGGGCTATATTAGATTCAAGGTATTCCTTGTTCCAACCAAATATCATCGAATATTGGAACAAAAGTACTTTTAATCCAATGGAGCTCATTTAACCCTTCATGTCCTAGTGGCAAGGATGCATCTCGTCATTAGTAAAATTGACCAGGTCTCGATGGACGAGATATCTCGTCATTAGAAAAACCTGACCACATATTGATCTCTTTATCACCCAAGAATGGACTGTATCTTAAAGACGAGATATCTTGTCATAAGCAAAACATGTTAGATCTTGATGGACGAGGTATCTCGTAGAAACCACTTAACCTCGAAGGGTTAATTAAAGATTCCCTTCCACGGTGCAACTATTAAGGTTAGTCATACTTTATTTGATTCATTTGTGAAAGATTTTTTACAAGAGAATTCATACAATTCCAGTTTAAAGAATAATTTGTATCTCCATTAACACGTTGCATGCCACACATGTACAGTTTTCAATACACTGAAACTCATTTTCAGGCCAGAGGATATACAGGGTGAGTCTAAATTGTTTTTACAAAATAAGAGGGGTGATAGTACCCATCCAGAGGAGTAATAATTACCATGGAACATAGGGTCGCATTCCACTCTGAGAGGCAGAAAAGAGTAAAATTAGAATTCTAGCATGAACTTACAACAGTGTTGGGAAAGCAAATGAACGATACCAAAAGTTGCACAGTCTGATTTATTGATCAGAGAAAAACTCACAGCAAGTGCTCAAAGTGGCGGCCACGCGTGTCGTTGTCGCGTACAGCTCACACCGGCGAAGGAATGACTGGCGCACCCTCTCGAAGATTCCTGGTGTTGTGTTAATTTTGTCTGCGGCAACACCGATTCTCGCTACGAGATCTTCAGCCGAGTCCACAGGCGTCTATTACACTAAAGATTTCATGTGTCGCCAGAAGAAAAAGTCCAGTGGGTTGAGGTCCGGTGAGCGAGGAGGCCAAGCCACAGGTCCGCCACGTCCGATCCATCGGGCGGGATATGTGGCATTCAAGAAGTGCCGGACCGTGCTGGAAAAGTGTGCGACGTCAGAGGCGATGACTTGTTCATGCTCGACGCGTTTCGACTTTACTCTTTTCTGCCTCTCAGAGTGGAATGCGACCCTATGCTCCATGGTAATTATTGCTCGTCTGGATAGGTACTATCACCCCTCTTATTTTGTAAAAACAATTTAGACTCACCCTGTATATATAAGCCATGGTAGCCCAGTTGGAAGAGTAGTGGATTAGCAACCGGAGGGTTCAGAGTTCAAAATTCGATTGAACCAAAGACTGACGTGTACGTGGGGGCTGGTGCGCGTTAAATTTGTAGTGGCCTCAAATGTCCTCGCGTTGGCGTGGTGGGGAAGTTTGGAGAGTGGGATTCCACTTCAGATGTCGTCCTCGTCTTCTGATCTTGTTTCAAAATTTCGAGTGGTCCTCGATCTTTCCCTCTGAGATTGATCCAGGACCGTCGCCAATAGCCCGTTGAGTTGCTCCAGTGCGACGTTAATTCAACTACCAAACCACAAACCAACCACTGTGCAACTGTTGAGTTTAGCTTGGCCTTATTCGATTGTTTTGTGAAAGATCTTGTACAATAGAATTCGGTACAAGTCCACTTTGGAAATAATTTGTATCTCAACACGTTCCCTGCCACACATGCACAGTTTTCATGTACATATGCACATGTACAAATTCATCCAAAATTCAATAAACATAATAGTTTGGCTAGTCTACCAGCGTAGCGTCTTCTCTTAAAGTAACGTGAAGGCTAATGTCCCTATCGTCCTTGAAGCTGTTTCAAAACATATTTAATCCGCAATCAGCACGACTGAAGAATATGCTGCGTCGAGGATACAAACTGTAGTTTTGACTTGAATACTTGGGCCTGATGCTCGACTGTGGAATGAAGGAAGCAGGCATAGGTTGTTTTCGGGCTTTATGACTAAAGGCGTTACCACCGAGATAACAAGGCCTGACCGCTGCCATCATGGCGTCTCCCTAGTAGTCATACGTGCGATACGAACGACCACCGCCGTATTGGAATATTCAAAGCCTAATACAGTGAAATCTGTCTACAACGATACATAATATATTCTATATACGTCGAGACCACAGGAAAATATTGTTATACGTTATTGCAAATTATTATAGCAGTTTGTAAATATGGTTTTTCCCTAGTCAAAACTACGATAATCTCAGAATGAAACTTCCACACCCTCGCGTCTTTCTTCCTTATTTACTAACGATAACAAAGAGTGTGCGTAAATAGTAAAAGCAATAACTTATTAAAAAACCGGCCAAAATTATATCGTAAATTCAGTTAAAAAATAGCGAAAAACTCGCTTATGACTTTTATTAACTAAAATACACACGTCATTCAAGCTTAATACCGTCCAATATCATAGTTTCTCAAATGCGACCATAAATCAAAAAGAAAAGAAAACCCTTTCTCATAGTCTAAAGAAATCTAATTAATGTTTTCTTCATCATTAAATCTGTAAAAATGGGAAATCAAAGCAATTGAACTGTAAAAGCAATTGAAGCGATTATCATAGTTGGCTGAAGAATTTTTCCTTGATATTTCATTTATAAAATTCAAACAATTTTCAATAACTTCCAAATTTTACTAACGTGACAGGGTGTTTTGATTTGATTGTTATCTACAGAAATTTCTTGGCCATATAAATGTTTCCATTTTCAGATTTGAATGTATTACAACAGTGTAATTTGTTGCAGGTCCTGGATTAAAACAAATTTTGAAAAAAGTAACTTTTGACTCCTCAATTAGTTTAAACCAATTTTGTTTATGGGGTAATGAATCCAAAATTTCTAGTAGCCTATTAAAATTTTGAAAAGAAATAGATTCATGATGAGCAATGAACTCAGATTTACTTTCGTTGATAGCTCTCAATAAATTGGATTCCTCAGTTTCACGAATTTTATCTTCCCTGCTTTTACGAACGGTGGGACAAGTTTTAGAGAGATATTTAGGGCAATTCGGAAATATACTTGGTATAGCACCAACTTTTAAACGGAGACGTTTCATGGAAAAGGTAGAACACTCAGCAGTTTTTTTGTTGAATTTCGATACATTCCGGACGATATCATCGTTTTGAAAATGAAGTTCGCAGACTTTGCTGCGTTTTGATGGTGTAAAGTCGGCTCGTGGAATCGCCCTGAGCCATCTTTTTCTAATATTTTTATCCTCTGGAAAGGAGAAAACCGCCACTTTTGGTGCATCACCATATCCATAATTTCCAGAGCAAGTAGGTACACAGCATCTAAAGGGTATTTTGGATAGCCTCGTGGTTAAGCCTAAATAAATCGGTCTGGACACACGTTAAACGTGTTGTTTGACGAAAGCCTTTAACACCTTGACACTGTAATGTTCCACAAATGTTCTATAACAATATTTAACTGCAGCTGCACTTGCTTTCCGGTAAAATAGTATAAAAACCCTAATTTCTTAAGCTACATTAAAGGTAATCCATAAGTAGCCGGCCATGCGGCGATGTTTGTTATGACTACTAGTAAGCGAGTCACGTGATCGAAACGTCACAGCGGTCTGGCCTTGTTATCTCGGTGGTAACGCTAAAGGGCGATATTTGACCGTTTTGCCAAACACAATGAAAGAGGAAGAAAAGGCAGAAGGGTAGGTGAAATAAAAATGAAAGGGAGGTACACACTCCTAAATGATATGCCCCTGAGGGCTAAAAAGACATAAGAAGTTTGAATGATTGTTTATTGTGTGTGTGTGAACCTTCAGCAATTAAATCAGTTACCAAAAATGGTACGTTGCGCCAAGCACACAAACCGTAATCTTGGCGCTAATTTTCTGACCTAATGTTAGTTTGTGGAATGAATGAAGCAGACATAGGTAATTTGAACGATTGTTTAATGTGTGTGTGAATCTTCAACAATTAAATTATAGTTTGAGCGATTAAAGTGAAGATGATATTAATGTTGAAGGATAATTTTATTGATTAAAGGACCGTGTTCGGTAGCTTTCTAATGAGAGCACTTACGCAGTCCACATTCTAAGCAATGCAAAGTTACACTGACCCAAAGCTCGCAGAATTTCGGCATATTGTGGATCCGTTCCCGTGCTCAATGCCCCTGCGCACTCGTTCCGAATGTCATGCCAAGTTCGGACATTTTTTGTCTACATGATTCTATACAGGGTGTCCCAAAAAGGTTGTTCCGCAATTTATCTTTTTACCAATTGGAGATAGGTAGGCAATGTAAATTGCAAAAGTGCACCAAATAAGGTAGGTAATTAAGATATGTAAATAAAATTATCACGTGATAACAATTTAAGCGGATACAGTTTTTAATTTCTATACGACCCCTCTAGATAAAAATCCGAGATAGCAAAAATGTTCCTTACCTGTATCCCTATCGTTAGTAAGAAACCATATTTCTAGGTTGAATAGTAACGGAGATACAAGTTTCCATTTTAAGGGGGCCGTATCTAATTTAGAACGATGGTCAAAAATGAAGAGCTAAGTTCTGCATTGCTGCAGATGGAAAACATTTTGAACATGCGTTGTAAATTTCCTTTTATTTTTATTTAAACCATTTTTTCTACAATATTTTTATTAAAGATTACATTGTCTACTATTATTCAGTGCGATTTTCATCTGCAGTTGCAATACTACATTACTTTGCACAATGTTATACTTTCTGACCGAAAAGAGCTTTTTAGCATTGTGTATACGGTCCCTAATCTGACTGCTTGAACAGCTGTGCACAAGCGGTATAAGTCAACTTTTTTTGCGTCATTATACCTCCGTTACTGTTCAACCTACAGAAATGCAGTTTTCTTCTAACGATAGGGATGCAGGTAAGGAACATTTTTGCTATCTCGGATTTTTATCTAGAGGGGTTGTATAAAAATTAAAAACTGAATCCGCTTAAATTGTTATCACGTGATAATTTTATTCACATATCTTAATTACCTACCCTATTTGGTGTACTTTTGCAATTTACATTGCCTACCTATCTCCAATTGGTAAAAAGATAAATTGCGGAACAACCTTTTTGGGACACCCTGTATTTATCTTTGAATAATGAGATATGTCATCCATCAAAATCTGGGTAGTTTTACTGACGATTGCGTTTTCGATGAGGTACCAATTTGAGACAACCACCAGGAGGGTTAAAGACGCATTCACGTTAAAAAAATGAATTTGCTTTTTTTCTATCCTCAGAGCCACACGAATAATTTGCATGCGTATACCGACGCCACCGCATTTTTAACATATTTATCGATATCTATGACGTTTAGTTTTCTGTCCGAATTGCCTGAAAATGATACTCAAAAATTTCTTGGCAAGGAAAGTGTTTATGAATTTAACATTGGATACTTAAAATAAGAAAATTTTCAATTCTTGAATAATGGATATGAAATAACATGGTTTAAATATCCACTAGTCTCAAAATTCTAAATATTATTTGCATGCAACTATCAGTTTTACAAACGAATTAGATTTTCGTTGAAATAAATTTTGCGTTGAACTAAAAATAGACCAAAATTTTTACCTTACAATATTCATTCAGTTCAGACTGCAAACATCCCTTACCTTAAAAAACATTTTGCGATTACTCAAGAATCGTAAATTAGTTTAACTCTTTCCTTAAGTTATTTTTTACCTCTTCCGGAAGCCATAAAAGGAAAACTTCAGATGCCTGGTTCATATCCTTTGCATGTGCAAGGAAGTATACCTTTTTCAACTCTAAATGGAAAATAGTTCTATTCAAAAAAATTTCTTTGCAAAGATTCGCTACTTATTCAAACTCACGGAGTTTTAAATGCAAAGTAGCGTTTCTGTTTCTTTTCACTTTGGAATGAGAGAATTCTGAGTACTATTTACTTAAGGAAATATGAACAGCTGGAATTTGCATGTCTGAGAGATGAATTATCAGTGGGAGAATTTTTACTTCTTGTGTCATTCAAAATTAAGTTTAAGTAGAAATGAAAAGAATGAGGATTTTAAAGTTTATTTCTGCGAAGATTTTTTAAAATTATGAACTAAATCTAAAAGTGTTCGTAGCAAGATTTCATCAGGCGCGTCGACTGGTTTGATTTAATAATTCCGGTCTGTTTTTCTCTCAGAAAGCTAATGTCACCGAGCACTGTCTGAACTAAACATTTTTTACCCTAAGTTATATTTTACACTTTTAAACTCCGCATCCATTAACCAAGTGGTTTAGACGAGATAACTCGTCCATCAAGATCTGAGCAATTTTGCTAATGACGAGACATCTCATCCAGATATTACCGATTTTTTTATGATGAGGTCAGTTTTCTTCTAATGATCGTGATCTTGTTTTGTTCTAATGACGAGATATCTCATCCCACAAGATATTGCCGATTTTTAATGACGAAATCAAGATCTGGCTAGTGTCCTTCGAATGACGAGATAACTCTTTAATCAAGATCTGCTAATGGTTTTGCTAATGACGAGATACCTCTTTCAGATAACCACCAGGAGAGTTAACCATGGCCTGTTGAAACATGGGTAGGTAGGTAGTTAATTAACGTAGCGTCACACAGGAGCAACACAACGAGCTATTGACGAAGGGAAAGATCAAGGACAACGCCTTGTAATTTTGAACCACGGTCAGATGGCGATAACATCTGGGCTGGCACCCCACTCTCCAACCTTCCACACCATTCCAACGTGAGGACATTTGGGGCAACGACAAATTTAACGTTCACCAACCCCTGTGTCTTTGGCTGTGACGATCTTTGGCTGGAACGAGTTTCATACTGGCAACCCTCCTGTTGCTAATCCGTTGCTCTTCCAACTGGGCTACCGCTGCCCCAAGTTGGAACCTAAATCAGAGTATTAACTCAGACCGAAAGTACACACACGTGTGTACCTATCTGTATAGATAATTTCAATTATTATAGATAATTTTAATTATTGTTTTTAAGAAGTCTTGATAAAATCTGGTCAGTTTGCTCTGAGTTTATTTAAAGTTAAGATCACGTGAATTCAGTAATAAAAACGCATTTATTTAAAAGAAAATTAGTCCCTGGACACAATTATGTGAGTTGTAGATCGCGCAAGTTCGACTAAACTCATTGAAGAATCTTAGCAGCTTATGATAGGAGGTAGTTGAATTTACGTCGTTCTGGAGCAACACAATGGGCTATTGGCGATGGTTAGGGAACACTCCGAAAGGAAAGGTCCGACTTAGCAGCTTATGGGTGATTATTAATTTTGTTAATGTAGATGGATATTGATCTTATAATTATTAATTGAAATATTAAAAAAACTTTATTTACTAATTTTATAAGCACTATAATCGATAATTTACTCATAGCTACCATTAACTTCGATATTACTTGGTTTATATGTGAATGTTTCACTTGCCAAATCGATTAACTCCACTTTCTGAATTTTATTAAATTTTAATGTCAAAGCACTTGATTGACTCCTAACTGTATATATTCAAAACAAATTTCTCTAATAATAAGTATTAACACCACTAAATGACAAATTTTTTTAGCCATTGAATAATAAATAATTTATTTCAGAAGCCTATTTAACTCCATACTCTAATGTAAATCGTAATACAAATTTAGTTAAAACACTTTTTAACAAAGCAATTGACTACTTCTTACATACAGTGAGTCAAAGTAAAAACCGAACATCAAAGAAAATGAAAGGAATTTGTATGTACAGTCCGAACAAACACAAAAATGACGGGAGCTCAAATACAGCTAACGCAGAAGACATCATTTCTATTGCTGATGAATCAATTTAAACAAAGTAATAATACTCGTAATATATGTAACAGTAACAGAACACTTAGTATTCATTTTTGCTAAAATCTTTAATAAAAAATGTATATAATGAAGTTTTTCTGTAATAAAAAATAATTTGAAGACTGAATTTAATTAATAATTTTCTTTCACTTGCCAAATCGATTAACTCCCTTAATCACGCAAAAATTGTAGTAATAATAACGATTACTCCAAGGATATTCTATCTTATACTTTCTATGTGTCGTTAAATAAAAGATACATCTGCAGTAATACAGTCTACATCGTTTATTTGAATTTATAATTTAAAAGGAATTTTAAAAAACAATGTATACTATCTTATCATTTTTCTCAACTTTTTGTTTTATGGAGTTAATCGATTTGGCAAGTGAGGCATTCATGTATCTGGGATGCGTTATAAAACTTGGTGCAGAAAGTAATACAAAAAATTTCATATTAATTTATCAGTTTAATTTAAATGGAAATTGATTGCATTTTAATTTCGATACAAAGAATAAAAAGAATTTTAAGTACACACAAGCTAGGAAGACGGAGATTTTACTTCGTTTCCCAAATACTCTCAAATGATGCATAACGGAGGTAAACTCAAAATGTAGTTTATCGCTGTTTTGGGTGCATTTAGCGATCAATGTAATTGACGTTGACCAATAAACTATGATACATGAATTTGGTATTCACTCTTTGTAATTTGTATTAAAGACATGTTCATATCGTATTCGAAAAATAAGCCATGTAACGTCACATCCAGAATACGTACGGAAGCATTGTTTGGCCGCAAAATCAGTACCATCTACATATATCTTGACAGAAAAAGTCTATTATTAGCGACGTGCTCAAATCGTATTCGAAAAAAAAACCACGTGACGTCACAACTGGAATATGTACGGAAGCACTTCTAACCGCAAAATTACTACCACCACTTACATTTAGCTTGACAGAAAAAACTTCTTATTGGCGACGTGCTCAAATCGTACTCGAAAAACAAGCCAAGTGACGTCAGGTTCGGAATACGTACAGGAAGTACGTTCCACCACAAAAAATCACTACCACCTACATAAACTGTCCGAAAAACCTCATTCCAAGTAGTAATTGACAAGTGAATGAAAATTAAATAAAGCTATTCTATTAGGGAAGTTTTTATTAATTCAACATGTCCCAAGTTTTTCTCATAAATCAACCATTTTTCCATTTTATAATAGCTTTGGAAACCCAAACCGTATCTTTTCTCCAGTTCTTCGTTCCGTTCATTAGATAAACAGACTCATCTTCTGAACATTTCGTTAAGAAAAACCACCTCTTTAATAAGCAGAGCTGAGTTTTATCTGATTTCCCAGAGACATCAGTTCCAGTCGGCGAATTTTACATCGACCTCCGTTCCGTTGTTTATTGCAACATTGCAACAGCACAGGAAATCATTGATGTTAATCGCAGAGTGAAAGCGCAATTGCCCAGTAAACTGATCTATAATTGAGTTTACCCAAAGACCTAACTAACTTATTACGATGCTCTTCCACCACAGTCGTATATTTCAAAGTCCTCTCCTAGTAAAAATGGCGCGCCGGCGAAATTAAATTATACTTTCCACAGAAATTCACTGCAACTTTGACTCAGCAGTTCTCTTTCATGTTCCTATCCGAAGTTAATAAGGTATTCAGAGTACAGAAATGGGTAGGCGAGGAGTTGAAAATGTAAATTTCGACGCGACACGAGGAAAGTTCCATGAGATAAATATTTCTTGTTTGTGTTGTTGGGCCGCCATTTTTTTTTCGCCCGCTGAGTCGTGATTGGTGGAAGAAGAGAAGGGGAAAAATAGTTTGCGGAGGAAGAACGAAATGGCCAGAGTAGATTTCGGAAGTGGTGTTTCAAAGGAAATAATTGCAATTTCAAAGTAAGGAATGGAATGGTTTTTTTTATTTATTAGTTTTTTTTGACTCCTGAAAAGTTTAATCAAAAATTCAACCGCAGTGAAATGCGGGAAAGGAAGCAAACATCAAAGATCTTTTGAAGTACGCATTTCTGAATTTGTAAAGAACGGTTTGCGTATTCATCCGATTCTATTAGTCTTGTTTATTGTTAGTTTTCGTGGAGTAACTACTATTTACAGAGAAAATTACAAAAGTAGTTTATTTTTTGCGCTTTCTCCCCTCTCAGAAACGTTTGGAGGGTTTCTTCAATATTAGAAGAAAAACTGCTTCGAGAAATATTGAAAGCGGTTTTCACAATAAAAGAATTGAGAAAATCCTATCAAATCGCGTGATATTGAATATTTTTCTTTTATTTGTAGCAGTAATACTTGATACAAAAATCATTCACTGCTGTGTAAGAACACACAGCACAATCGCTATATAGAAGAGACAATATAGAAAATACATTAAAACCAGGAGCATAACATTGGTGGTGGTAATAGTAATTAATTAACGTCGCACTAGAGCAACACAGCGGGCTATTGATGACGGTCCGGGATCAATTCCGAAGGGAAAGATCCGAGGAAATCACCACGTAATTTTGAACCACGGTCAGATGACGAAACAACGCTTGAATTGGGACTCCGCTCTCCAAACTTCCACACCACGCCTACGTGAGGACATTTGAGGCCACGACAGATTTAACGTGAACCAGCCCCCTTTGAACACGATGGTCTTTTGGTTGGATTCGAAATCACAACCCTTCGGTTGCTAGTCCGTTACTTTTCCAACCGGGCCACCACGGCCCCATTTAAGATCAAAGGAAAAAGTAAATGGTTGGTTTTGGGGAGTTTTATGGCGCAAGGGCCATATTTTGGCCATGCTGCGCCAGACACGGGACATACAATATCAAGTAATAGACACACAATGAAGCTTTACTGACACAGAAGAGAGACACCCAGGAAGGAATGCACCCTACAGGAATCGAACCTGCGCCGCCAACAACTCGAAGGTGTCTAGTGCAGTGTACATACCCACTGAGCCACTACAGCCCCTTTAAAATGTAAAAAGCAAAAGGTCAAAGCACTGTAGGGTCCGTATTATCTCCCTTTAAGCGCCGATACCTTTCATAAATATTTGCCACCAAAGTCGGTTGGTTGATTGCTTTCGGTTTTATGGAGCAAAGGCCATATTTGGCCAACCCACCAAAGTTGGACAGTTCTAAAGATTGATTTGCATCCATAACCACATTCCACGCAATTGAAGCCTAGGAAGGAAATTGAATCCATTAGCAATGCAGTAATATCCCGTCTCCAGCAGAAAAGCTGCGGCAGCATGGCGTCTTGGAATTGTATCAAACGAATTCATTCAACCTACTTCCGGGTCTAGTTACCTTCTGTGCAACTAAAAATGACCGCATAATCAAATCTATAAGTATAGCAACTTACCAGGCCAGCTATACAAAAAACAAATAAAATATCAGGACGAGACACAACATTTATTTACAGACAAGAAACGCGAAAACGGTACCCATCTCCAAACGGACAACAGAACGATTGCCTTCTTCCTTCTAAACAGACGATAGCACTTTCAAACGGGGCACATGCGCAGAAGAGGGCACGATCATGCGTCCTTGGAAACAGCTGATAAACAATTCCTCGTTCCGTTCGGGGAGGAGAGAAAAAACACACTGGTGTTCTGCTACACAATTAGAGCGATGAACTAAAACCACACACAAATCTACCCCTTTACCAATTGAATGCAAACTCAGTACAAGATGTGACTATAAAATAATGTGACCAATGTTGTAGTAATAGTACTTAAATTTGAGAAACCATTTTGCTCTTGGTTCCTGTTTTTACTATTAGTGCTCGTAATTAGCAATGGTTGGAACTCATCTTGGCGTTAGCTGCACGAACGTCATTTTCCTTTTCAACCTGGGACCGCGGCAGCCCGGAAGAGTAATGGATTAGCAACCGGAGGGTTACGAGTTCGATTCCAACCAAAGACCGTCGTGTACAAAGAGGGCTGGTGCACGTTAAATATGTCGTAGACTCAAATGTCCTTACGCTGGCGGTGGTGCGGATGTTTGGAAAGTGAGGGGCCAGCTCAGGTGTTGCCTCGTCATCTGACCGTGGTTCAAAATTACGTGGTGTTGTCCTCGAATCTTTCCATTCGAGATTGAACCCGGACCGTCACCAATAGCCCGTTGTGTTGTGCTCTAGTGTGGCGTTAATTAAAATACCTACCTACCTAACTTTCCCTTCCGCAAGCTTTGACTTTTGGAGGCAAGTTGTTTGGTTGATTGGTTTGTTAAATTTTTATGGAAAAGGGGCTATGTCCAAATTTCGCCAAACACGGCTTTCCTAAACCGTTATTAAAAATAAGAATAATTAAAAATTGTATTATGATGTAAGGAACAATTTAAAATATGCAAAAATATAAATTAAAGCAGTAGAATGCATAAGTTAAAATGAGTAGGAAAAAAGATTAAATACATAAAACCAAGGTGAGTTACTCAAAAGATAATAATTAAGTCTTTACAATCTTATCAAAAATATCTTAGATGGAGTATCTTAACCTTAGGATTTTGATTCTGCAGTCTGACAAGTTTGGTTGTTTTGGGGTTTTATGGCGCAAGGGCCATATTTATATTTATTTTTATAGGGCCATATTTATATTTATTTTTATAGGGCCATATTTTTATTATTTTTGGCCATATTATGCGCCAAACACAAGACAGATAACTTTATGTAAAAAATGTGAAAGGGAAAAAGAGAGGGATTGGGGAATAGTGTAGTGGGATGAAGCAGAAAAAGATCGCTTGGGTATTCCAAGAGTCCGACACCCGTTTTTACTAAAAAGACTAAGTAAGACTAAAAGTAAGCTCCATGGGAAAAGAAAAGATCACTAAAGTACCTCAGGTTCGTGAAGCCCGTAGACACCTTAAATAGATGTGCCACTAAAGGCCTGATAAGATGGTAAAGTATAAATTTGACATATAGCCATAGACGTAAAAATGTAGTGCTGAATGTGGAGGGTGACCCAACAAAACTGATAATTTAGATGAATTCAAAAACTGTTGGTAAAAATGTTGAAGGCTTTGATAAAAATGATTTGCCGAGTGAAACAGTAAAATTTTCAAACATAAAAAAAGCACCAAGTATGATGTTTATTAGATATCAAACGAAAACAAATTGAATACACAATAAACATTTAAAAACTCACAGGTCTCAAATGTATCTATTTTAAGAACAAAATCGTAGTCATTATCTCAAAATATAATACGAAACCCACAGGATCTTTTTCGACAATATCGCCGTCTTAAAATAAACTCTTCGTCAGAAACGATATATAGCGATAAATTATCTCCTAATAACAACTTAAACTTTCCTCATCATTCACTGGAAAAGACAACTTCCTCTTCGGGAATCCCTTCCAGAAAAATATGTAAAATAAATTTTATTAATCTCCGATGGCGTAGGAATTTCTCGAGAAATTTCGAAGGATTGACTTTCGCAAACGATTCCCATTGGCATTGGAAGAGAAGTGAACTGTTGATTCGAAAGAGAGAGGAAGTAAATATATCTCGCGTCGACAAAGGAAAGCAAATCGCGCATTTAACGTCTTTTGGGACTCATGCTCGTACTAGAAGTCGTGAAAGCGGATTTGAATCATTAATCTAATATAATTAACCCCATTTTTCTTGAGATGTAAATTATTTGTGGCGGGTAGTATTCGGTTGGGGTTTTAAAGAATTAAGTTCCAAGGGAAAACTCTCCTGTAGATCTTCGCGAACAGTTTGTGGAATTTAAAATAGAATGGATTTGGTTCGGTACTATTATACTGCGCATAGGTTAGAATAATTGGAATAACAAAGAAAGATATCACTTTACCATCTAATCTCCATTTGTTTAAAGAGAGGTGATATTTAATTTAGTTTGAATTGTGCATTGTGATCACTGAATTGTGCCTTTTAGATTTAATTTGTTTAAAAACAGAAAATTACTTAAGAATTACTTACTGCGGTAGCTCAATTGTAAGAATAACGGATTAGCAACCGGAGGGTTGCGAGTTCGAAACTCATTCTAACCAAAGACCGTCGTGTACACGGTGGCTGGTGCACGTTAAATATGTCATGGACTCAAATGTCCTCACGTTGGTATAGTGTGAAAGTTTGAAGAGTGGGGCGTCAGCTCAGGTGCTGACCTCGTCGTCTGACCGTGGTACAAAATTACAAGGCGTTGTCCTTGGATCTTTCCTTTAGAGATTAATCCCGGAACTTCATCAATAGCCCGTTGTGTTGCTCTATATAGTGCGAAGTTAATTAATTAATTACCAATAATTAATTATCCATAAGCAGTTCTTAAAAACAATGTCAAACTACAATAGAAGTTAAGGAATCCTACAAATATAAATCTTTAATGAGTATGAAATGAGCCCGAATTTTTACATCAGTAGAACTGACATACTACGTAAGAAAAGCTGCTGGAACAACACATTTCCTTTTCTTCTTTCCTGAACATGAATACGTCTGAGATTTAATTCTTTTCATTTTAATATTACGAAGTTATTCGAATATTTTTATTTTTCGCCAAACGTTTTTACTATGAGAGGTTTTCCTTTAAAGCTAAATGTAGATGGGCCGAGTGTTTTGCAGTTGAACGTATTTCCGGTACGTATTCCGAAAGTGACATCACTTGGCAACATGCATAGACCTTCTATTAAAGTTGACGGAGTATGTGGACGATGCATTGACCTTCTAATGAAATAGACAGAGCATATGGGCGGAGTTGCTGTCGAAAGATCTGGGCTTACGAATCGACTTGGGCCGATTGGCTACTAGCCCAGAGCTCGCCCAGCATCGTAGAATTTCGACATATTGCGGACCCCCTCCCCACGCTCAGTACGCCTGAGCACTCTGTCGGAAGGTCATGTCAGGTTCGGACATCCTTTGTCTACACGACGCTACATTTATCTTATGGATATTTCTCCTAGTTCTGAAATAATAAGACAAAACAGTTGTAACGTTTTTCCGTGACACTCGAGTTTTCAAGCATGCTTCCAGTACTGCTCCGATTTTAAAGACGTATTCACGTCAAAAGTAGCACTGAAAACCAAAATCGGTATTTTACCGGTACTGAGAATAACGATAATTTTCACATCCAAAACGAAAGGCCAAAACGTCGAATTTCGTCTGCTGCAAACAACCACCACCCAATCAGCTTCCAAAGGAAAAACAAAACGACTTTACCAAAGCCGTAAAGATTTCCATCTCATTCCCCTTATCTGCGTAGAAGAACAAAAGCGACCTTCAAAAACAAGTTAAAGCAATCTGAAGGGCAAAATGAATTTATTCAATGACATTTTCACAGAAGCGTTCTCTTGTTCCTGCAGACTGTGTATAGAGGTAATAATATTCCGTCCGCCAGCTAACCCAACTGTTTTCCGTGGAGATGGCTCCACCATCCTTTTAGCGCTCGCACTGTTGGTATAGCAACCTTATCAACACAACTTGGGAAAATCGTCATCTGTTGGGAAAAGTGCCGCCCGCGGCGATAAAATGTAGTTCCTAATTTTTTTCCATTCATTTCGCCGCTTTCCTTCACTTAAACTACACCTTATTGTGCCAACCCCTGCAGATCATGAATAAGTAATCAGGGGAACGTGAAAAACTGTGATGCATGCCTTTTTTCAGGTTTGGGGCATCGTTGCTTTTTTTTATCGATAAATATGGCCTTGTGGAAGACAAACAAATTAGAGTTAGTGTTCGTGGTGGGTATTATCTCTTTGGGACTCGGTCAGTTTGGTGGTTATATACTATAGTAATTGTAGTAACGTCGCACCTTTTCGGTTTAATATTTAATGTAATTCTATTTTTCATTTATATTTGTAACTGGATGCGATGTCTGTGATCTTCAGCCTGATAACTGTTCCTCTTCTTACTCTATAATCTAGATAGGTAGGTGGATTAACCTTTCAAGTAGTTTCGCGTCGAAAACTGCCCTGTAGTGGACAGACTGATATAAAAACCTGCTTCAAACTGTCACTAGTTCTGGGTAAGGGACAATTCGTTTTTCCTACTCGGATCTTCTTTCCCCTTGGAGTATTAGGGCAGTTTTACCTCGACGAGGTGTTTTGCCATTAGCAAAATTGACCAGATCTTGGACGAGATATCTCGTCGAAACACTTGGAGGGTTGACGTCACACTTGAGCAACACAACGAACTATTGGATACGATCCGGGATCAGAGGGGCCCAGTTGGAAGAGCAACGGATTCGCAACCAGAGAGTTGCGAGTTCGAAACTCGATCCAAGCAAAGGGCCGTCGTGGGGCATGTTAAATCTGTCGTGGTCTCAAATGTCCTCACGTTGGCGTGATTTGGAAGTTTGGAGAGTGGGGTGCCAGCTCAGGTGTTGTTCCCGTCATCTGACCCTACTTCAAAATTACGAGTATTGTCCTCAGATTTTTCCCTTCGGGAATGATTCCAGACCGTCGCCAATAGCCCGTCGCGTTACTACAGTGCGACGTTAATTCAACTACCTACCTACCCTTTGAGAGACTCGGTCAGTTTGGTGGGTATATATAGGTAGTTGAATTAACGTCGCACCGGAGAATACACCTGGCTATTGGCGATGGTACGGTATCACAGGCCACAGTTGGAAGATCAACGAATTAGCAACCGAAGGGTCACGCGTTCGAAACTCGGTTCAGCCGAAGACCGTCGTATACGCTGGGGTTGGGACATGTTAAAGCAGTCGTGACCTCAAATGTCCTCACGTTGGCGTGGTTTGGAAATTTGGAGAGTGGGGTGCCAGTTCAGGTGCTATCTCGTCATTTGACCATGGTTCAAAATTGCGTGGTGTTTGTTGTCCTCGGATTTTTTCCTTCGGAATCGATCGCGGACTGTCGTCAATAGTTCGTTGTGTTGCTCCAGTGCCACGGTAACCCTCCAAGTGTTCCGACGAGATATCTCGTCAACGATCTGGTCAATTTTGCTGATGACGAAATATTCGTCGAGGTAAAACTGCCCTAATACTCCAAGGGGAATGAAGATCCAAGTAGGAAAAACAAATTGTCCCTTACCCAGAACTAGTGACAGTTTGAAACGGGTTTTTATATCAGGGTCTGTTCACTACAGGGCGATTTTCGACGCGAAATCACTAGAAGGGTTAATCCACCTACATACCTAGATTATAAAGTATAAGAAGAGGAACAATTATCGGGCTGAAGATCACAGACATCGCATCCAGTTACAAAAATAACGAAAAATGGAACTGTACAAAATATTAAACCGAAAAGAAACAAAAGATATATTATTTTTAAAGCGACTCAATCAATACTAATTCTATTTACGATGTTTATATCTATAGATAATGCTATGATTTTGGTTTTAGTCCTAATAGAACCATTTTATGGAGAATTAAATCCGGGATTTACGGTTTAAATGAAGTGACGTATTTCACCGTGACGTATTGTCATTTTGAACAACAGAATCTCTTCCTTCCCATTTTCTCTGGCGACATAAATCGCATTTGGCGATTGGCGCGACGATTTCACCTTTCTTTGGACACAGCAATAAAGCGGGAAATGATGGGGATAAATCATTTACTTCGTCCGGGCTTTCATCTGTGTCTCATTGAGCACCATTACAGATAGATTATACTTGAGAAAGAAACTTGGGCCATTCATTCATGGCGACGAGAAAAACATTTTTTTCAGTGAGAAACTGCTGTCTTGAAACATTTTCTGCTTCTTTGAGTTCACATTGTATTCGCGAAAACGTAATTTTCTCGATGTACTGTCTGCTTACCACGAGAACTGTTCCAGATAGAAAGTCTGTGTCTGACTGTTTCCGTATAAACGAGATTTAACCCATTTTCTAAAGGAATCCTTCAAGCATCCGATGTCTCCTTGGTGTACATAGCGAAATATTGGCTCTCCAAACGTCTGGGAGGTAAGAGGCTATCACCCACTGTCTCCAAACTACCCATCCCAAATCGCCAAATTCATTACCACTGTTTTTTACATTTATTTTATAAAATACAATCCCATAAAATTTTATTTTTCTTCATGTAAGAATCTTAGTTGACGTAAATTTGATACTTTGCAGATGACAAACATTGGAGACTAAAACATAAAATAATCATTCCAGTGATTTAAAAAAAAATGTTTTTGCATAGAAATGTTACATTTGGACACCATATAGCCATCTGCTTACGAAGATAGAAATAATTGTATCGTGATTGATTGTGGCCCCACCTTTGGCCAAGCGGCTAAAGGCTTCCCTCTTAAGTAACTGGTAAGTAGGTAGTTAACTAACGTTGCCCTGGAGCAACACAACGGGCTATTGGCGATGGTCTAGGATCAATCCCGCAGGGGATTGATCCTAGCCACGGGCAGGTGACGAGGTCGATATTTGAGCCGGCATCACTTTCTCCAAACTTCCACACCACGCCAACGTGAGGACATTTGAAGCCACGACAGATTTATCGTGCACCAGACCCCTCGTACGCGACTGTCTAGTTGGATGAGTCTCGAACTATCAACCCTCCTGTGGCTAATCTGCTACTCTTCCAAACGGGCTATCACGCCCCCCGGTTACAAATATATTGGTTGGTTGTTTTGGTGTTTTATGGCGCAAGGGCCATGGTTGGCCAAGCTGAGCCAAGCAAAGATACCGTCAAGTAAAAAATGTCACGAAATGGGAAAAAAAGAGGGATGGGGAATACAGTAATGAAAGTAGAAAAATATAGCTTGGGTATCTCAGGAGCGCGACTCCAAGTGTTTTCCAAAAACAGTAAACCCCACGGGAAAAAGAATCACTTGGGTACCTCGGGCCCGTGAAGTTCGTATACGCCTAAGGAAAATGGGCCCCCTGAAGGCCGGTTACAAATAGAAATTGTGCGTGATTACTCGTTATAGGTAATGAACATTTTAATTGACATTAAATTGCAATGCACTCGTGACTTAGTTTAAGCATACATACCACTTGCGAAAGTAGTCGTAATGTGGTAAACTAACCAGACCTTTCTAACAAATTGTTGGCCACTTAAACAATTCTTTAGCCTTTACAATTTAAATCTTAAAATTTTCATAATGGCTGAAGAAAAATGTGTATTTTCTACTCAAAATCCTACTTAATTTAACTGGTTACAATCCTCTTAGAGAAAACTACACCAAGAGGCGAACTAGAAACATTTCCCTTCAAGTTCCTTCAAATCGTAACAAATTACAAGGACTGAAGAAAGATTAAAACGAAACGCGTAATCTCGTTACCTCTGTACTTCTGCACTTTGTAATAATCTCGTTCGAAAATTGCAAAAGAGATTTCATTTGGTTTTTCCCTCCGCAAAGCGAGATGAATGGTCGTCTCGAGGTGTCGGTTACAGTTAATCTCGCCAGAAGCCCCGGGCGCAAAATTAGAAGTTACGAGTAATAGAGAAACAAGCTCTGAAACTAAATCACCAACGGCACTTAACGTCCAAAAAGAATATTAAATTGAAAAAGTGCTGGATTTCTTTCCTTAATCTGCGAGGAGTGGGGATATGTAACTTTTTATAAGAGAAATGACACTTCATATTTACGTTCGACCACGAAAATAATAGAAAACGAAGTACAAAAAGACAGTTTCGCTATTTATTATCATCGAATTTTATGAAATATTCCCTTGTGATAAAAATTAATCCTTTGGGTTTTTGAAAGCTGATATTTTTCTTAGTGTGATCTGTAATTTTCTGTGCACCGACAATTGCATTAATTTTTGCATTTATTTGTCACATTGTCAGGTTATTTTCGATTTTGTGAAATGAAATTTTTGTTTTTGTGAAATGAAATTATTCCAGATTTTTTAAAATGAAATTATCTGTTTTTATGAAATGAAATTATTTCAGTTTTGTGAACTGAAGGTATTTTAGTTTTTTAAATGAAGTTGTTTTTAGTTTTTGCGAAGTGAACATACTGTTTTAACAAAATTTCAATATTGTGAGGAATAAAAAAGTATTATGCTATTTTCATGTAGAGAAATATTAAAATAAATCAGAAGTTAAAATTTAATTTACATATTGAATATTGAAAATAAAAAGACTAGATTGCAAGCTTCCTATCAAGAATTTTTTCCTTCGGTGAATTAATTCTCATTGCGTACGACAAACTGCTACTAGGATATTTGAAAATGTTATTGTGTCCATCGACCTCCTGGGCCGCGGTAGCCCGGTTGGAAGAGTAACGGATTAGCAACCGGAGTATTGCGAGTTTGAATCCAACCAAAGTCCATCGTATACAAGGGGGTTGGTGTACTTTAAATCTGTCATGGCCTCAAATGTCCTTACGTTGGCGTGGTGTGGAAGTTTGGTGTGTAGGATGCCAGCTCAAGTGTTGTCCTCGTTATCTGATCGTGATTCAGAATGACGAGATGTTGTCCTCGGATCTTTCCCGTCTGCATTGGTCCCGAGCCATCGTTAATAACCCATTGTGTTGCTCCAGTGTAATATTAGTTAACTCTACCTAACTACTCTAGATCGAAAGGTTCCAGATTTGAATAGGTAAGGCATGGATGGGTGCCAGCTCAGTGTTGATCCTTCATCTGACCGTGGTTTAAAATCACGAGGTGTTGTCCTCGGGTCTTTCCCGTCTGGATTTGTCCCGAGCCATCGTTAATAACCCATTGTGTTGTGCTTCAGTGTAATATTAGTTAACTCGACCTAATTACTCTAGATCGAAAAGTTCCAGATTTGAATAGGTAAGGCATGGATGGGTGCCAGCTCAGTGTTGATCCTTCATCTGACCGTGGTTCAAAATCACGAGGTGTTGTCCTCGGGTCTTTCCATTCGGGACTGATCCCGGAACGTTGCCAATCGCCCATTATGTTGCTCTAGTACGATGCTAATTAATTACCAACTACCCGATGGAAAGGATTCGAGGACAGCACCTCTTAATTTTGAACCACGGTCAAACGTCGAGGTGGATGAGAGAGACGGTACAGGTATACCACCATAGAGAACTTGAGAGCGTCGACGTTTCATTTTCATTAAAGCATCGCAAATCGACACAACACGCATACCAAACGAATGAATATTTTAAAAGGCAAACTGTTTGATACATACACGAGCTTTAACGTCGTAGTTAGTGGTCATCCGCTCAAGGAACGCGTCGAGTTCAAACCGTTAAAGAGGTCAAGTAATTTGGAAAGCGCTATTTATAGGGGAACGGGAACCGGGGGAACGGGCACACAGAGAGGAAGGCAGAGTGAGCAGTGTTTAGCAATTTGTGGAAACTGTTTCAAAACCTCGTAATCGGGGATCTCTGGGGCGTGATTAGGCGGAGGATCCTTTTTATTGCGCTCTTTAACCAAGTGTGGGGCGAAAATCGATCTCAATTAGATCCTTTATCTGGGCAGTGGGGCTCAGTACCGGAACCGGTAGAGAGGGTATCCGGAAGATAAAACCCACTCGAAATTCGTACCTGTTCTTGAGAGTGGAAGGGGTTAAATAGTAGCTTTTGAAAGCGAAATATTTAAAATCTTGACGGTACAAGAGATAGAAGTTGGATGATGGATGTAGGAAAGTAGGATGATGAGAGTTATTTTTTATCAACCGGGTGGTTGCCTGGATGAGGTAGCACAAATTTCCAGATCTTAATGGACGAGATATCTCGTCATTAGAAGAAAACTGTCCTGATCTTGATGGACGAGATATCTCGTCATTAGAAGAAAACTGTCCTGATCTTGATGGACGAGATATCTCGTCATTAGAAGAAAACTGACCAGATCTTGATGGACGAGATATCTCGTCATTAGAAGAAAACTGACCAGATCTTGATGGACGAGATATCTCGTCATCAGAAGGAAACTGACCAGATCTTGATGGACGAGATATCTCGTCATCAGAAGGAAACTAACCAGATCTTGATGGACGAGATATCTCATCATTAGAAGAAAACTGACCAGATCTTGATGGACGAGATATCTCGTCATTAGAAGAAAACTGACCAGATCTTGATGGACGAGATATCTCGTCATTAGAAGAAAACTGACCAGATCTTGATGGACGAGATATCTCGTCATTAGAAGGAAAACTGACCATATCTTGATGGACGAGGTATATCGTCATTAGAAGAAATGCGACCAGATCTCTTCACAAAACCCCTTGGAGGGTTAATTTATATGGAATGAACTTGGAGATCCTTCACGGGGTTACTTTTAAGTTTAGTTTTTAGCTTTTTTGTGTTTTATTCTAAGCAAACATTTAAACCCTACTCCGAAAACTCCGATGTATCGCACGCCTTGGGTTGGTTGGTTGATTTGGATTTTATGGTGAAAGATCCCAAAGTGGATAAACTGAGCCAATCGCAAGATATGTTATGGGTACCCATAAGTAATGTCGTTTTTGAGGACATATACCCTTGGCGTGTTTCCTAGGGTTGCTAAAGCGTTGAACTAAGTCAAGTTTTGGTTGTAAAATTGTATCCATGTTGTGCTTTCAGCTGAGATTTTTAGAGAGTGTTAAATATCCTTTACGAAATGAATAACGGTAAACCTGGAGAAGTTCATATTAGGCATTGTATGCTCTTTCAGTTTAATTGCTGTCATAACGCAAATACGGCAACTGCGAATATCAATGCAATTTATGTAAATTGTTTAGACATTCGCAAGTGCTAACGATGGTTCAACAGATTTTGTAGCGGCAATTTTGACTTTGAAGATGCCCCAATAATTGGTCGTTCAGTTCAATTTGATGAAGACGTTTTGCGGGCTTTTATGAAAGATCATCGCCAAACAACTGAGCAATATTCCGAAAGGATGAATGCTTGGTCAATAGTTCAATGCCACTTAAAATCCATTGGGAAGTTTCAGCATGCCGGTGTATGGGTATATATGCTCAATGATGAGAACAAACTGCAAAGATCCTTCATATACAACTTGATCATAAACCCCCATAAAAAAGAACCGTTTTTTGACCGTATCAACGAGAGACGAGAAATGGGTTCTCGGTAATTCAGTAGTGAAAAGACAAAGCCTTTCCATTTGAGAACCACCTTTACAAATTAGAAAGCCCAATATTCATGGAAGCAATGTTCTTCTGTGCTTCGTGGGACATTCATGGTGTGGTTAACTTTGAGCTTCTTAATGTGTCGGAGAAACCGTTACTGCAGACGTTTATTGTTGTCAATTTAACCGATTGAAAGCAGCCATTGCAGAAAAACATCCTATTTTGATAAAACCTGGAAAAGTACTATCTTCCTACATAACGCGAGACCACAAGTTGCGAGGATCACTCAACAAAAAATTAGGGAACTCGGATTCAAAGCCCTCCCCATTCTCACCTGACCTTTCCCCATCTGACTGTGATCTTTTCAGATTCTTAAAGCACTTTCTTGCTGGGAATAAATTCAATTCTTCTGAAGAGATCAAAAACGCACTGGTTGAGAATTTTGCCTCCAAAATCCCAGAATTTTTAAAAGCTGGGATGAAAAACTTCACTAACAGATGAGGAAGAAACATAGTTGATTAAATTCCACTTTTTAAAATTATGTACTAAATTTACATCTTAGATAAAAAAAAACGACATTGTTTATGTGCACCCCAAATAATACAAGCTAATAAAAATTGATAAGTTAATATATATATATATATATATATATATATATATATATATATATATATATATATATATATATATATATATATATATATATATATATATATATATATATATATATATATATAGCCTTACCAACAATAAAACGTAAATTAAAAGATGAGATAATTGAAATGATGATATGGATGCAGTTTAAGCGATATAACAGCTGCAAGGGAAACATGCAATTCAGATTAAGATTCAATAAAAGTATATTTAAAAACGTCAAATTAACCCCTAGAGCAATATTTAAAGCATTATTTTTCTACATTTACTTTGTGGAGTAGCTTTAACAGAAATTTATCTATACTATGCCATCATATACAATAGACTGAACTCTGAGAACACATCTGGTAATCCACTGTGATTTCTGAGATAAGTAGGTAGCTGAACTTACTTAGCACTGGAGCAACACAACGGATTATTAGTGACGGTCCGGGATCAATCAGCAAAGATCCTAGCACAATACTCCGTCAATTTGAGCCACGGTCGGATGACGAGATCAACATCTGAGCTGGCACCGCACTCTCCAAACTTCGACGCCACGCCAACGTGAGGACATTTGATGCCACTACAGAATTAACCTAAAACAGCCCCCCCCCCACGTCCGCGACGGTCTTTGATTGGATCGAGTTTCGAACTGGCAACCGTCTAGTTGTTAATCCGCAACTCTACCAACTGGGCTTTCGCAACCCGCGATTTCAAAGAAAAATTTAGATATAATAAACCGTTCGATTAAAAACAAGGGAGAAATCATAATATGTTATTGCGTGTACTACCTCAGGAAACTCAATTTATATGCAACCCCCTTTCCACACACTGCCCATCGAATACTTCCGCGGTTGTAATACCCGAATCGACAGGAAATCGAACAGAATTTGTGGAGCACCCCTTTGCCTCAACTCCCTGTGTTCAAATAAAAAAATCGTGTTTCGAAAGTTCGGACTAATCGAGCGAGAAAATCAACTAGCGACCGGTAAAATAAGTTTTCCTGCGCGAACGAAAACAGCGGCGGCGCCCTAGGTAAATCCCCGCACGCCCCGCTGGTCACGTGGCCCGGGGCGGCGTTTGCGCCCGACACGTGCGCCGGGGGAGAGGGGAGCACGCTTCAGTTCTGTTCCATTCGCTCCGGCGACTGGACAGCAGTGCTCTGCGTTCCAAGCAATTATCGTCTGACAGATTTTATTTTTTAGAGCGGATCCTAGTTTTTTTTGTTGCCATGTTTTGTTGTATCGCTCAAAATGGCGGTAGCTGTGTGGTATAAATCGGTCGTATGATGTCAGATAAAAATCGTTTGCGTTCGAGTTCGTAGGAAACAAATGCTCTGATATACTTTGGAATTTATGTATGGTACAGTGACGCATTATAGTTATCTATTGTGAATTTTGTATTGCGCTTTTGAATATTGTATCAGTTTGTTCAATATTGTATACTTATATTTTATGTATTTCATGGTTCCTCAATTCTGTTGTAGTCTATGTGACTTTATTTAGACTATAACATTTTTATTTTACATGGGATGTTACAGATAGAATATTCCAGATGGAATGTTCTATAGACATTCCATCTGCAATGAAAATAGATTCTAGATGGAATGTTCTAGACTGATCACACAGGAATATGTGCAAAACGGGTAACAATAGAAAAACTTATACTAACGAGTAAAGCAATAAAAAATTAATTAAAATACCTTTAGCAGACCCAAAACGTGTACAAATAAGCAAATAAAATACAAGTCCCCACAAGCTCTTAATCTATTGTGAAGTTCTCTTAGTAAGAAATACTAAATATTCTTAATTAAAATAATACTAAACTAATTTCTAATTATACTAAGTTATTAATAGTTATTTGTTGTGAGACAAACATAACTCTTTCCCGTTGTTAAGTAACTGGGCTTGCTTTAAATTTTTTTTATCGGTAACAAGTTGAATAATTTTTCTTTCTAATTTTTTTGTTATGCAATCTTGTTTTTGCCGTTCTGTTCGTAATGTTTTTTTCAGTTTTCATTTTTTCTAGTTTTTTTTCTGAGCATTTGTATTTTTAATTTCACCTTTTCTATAGAATTTTACGTTTCAGAATTCTGGCTGTCATTATCATGTCTTTCTATTGCTACACTAGTATATTATGTCAACCTCGCGATTATTTAAATCTCTTATCAAGTTCTATAAATCACTGTTTTTTTATTTTACCATGCCTAAATAACTCTTGTTTGCTAGAATTAATGTGATCTTTTATAAAAATCATATTATATGACCTGGTTCCATTAGACTTAAAACTAATAAATTATTTAATTTGGACAAACTTCTATAACAAAATATATGAGAAAAATAAAGACTTTTAATTAAAGTAAATACTTACCTAGTAGTAAGGAAAATCAGTTGTGTGGATTTTTCCTATTTTTAAAATTCTTTTTGTTGATTTTTAAAATTATTTTCGCTAAGCCTAAAACGGTGTTTTCCTCGGAGTTTTCTTCCTTGACGACATAAAAAGCAAGCCAAAATAGTTGCCACAAAAAGTTTCTTGATAAAAGCTGTGCCATATTGTGTTTAAAATTGCAGTGTGTTAACAGTATTTAATATTTCCCCTGCATCACTAACCACCTTATAATGTAGCCGTTTAATATAGGTCCCCAGTCACCTTAACCGCATTACCGGAGTTAATGTCGCAGGAGTAAAGGTACTAAGGACTAAACAACGTTAAATTTAAATGAAAACGGTGAAACCCCATCTCTTAAACCAACAGGAATAAACATTAAATTTCACCCCATACAAATTATTTATTCAAACCATAGTACAAAATTGTAACAAAAATGTTCCAATTTAATACCTTAGGTGTGTTGAAACTTTCTATAAAGCTATTATGCTAACTCATTTCGAAAGATTGTTTGAGTTTTACATTAGAATGGCTGTATGTAAATATTTGAGTGATATTTAAAGAGCAAATATTTAAAGAAGTATCACTTGGACGCTTTAAACTTGGACTGTGTAAGGCAATTAAGCTAGATTGCCCCAACGAGACTTCGCGTTTGCATGTTATTACTGCTCAACATAGGTTGAATATAATTAAGCACGTGAATTCTGGTTAAGTTTAGCTATTTAACACTAACTTACTGTGAATTTGTTAGTTAGAGGGACTTGGTTAAATACATTTATATAAGCTTTCAAGGCATTTCTTCGATTCCATAAGAAGTTAGAATGTGGTTTGGTTTGTTGGCTTTAAATGGTGCAAAGCTAGAATTGGTCAAATGTGGTTAGTCTCTTACTGTTTTATTATTTGTTACTTGTGTGTGTAATTGGATATTTTTCTGTAGAGAAACACAATTAAATAAAAAGAATTTTAGCATATTCATTCTAAGACAAAAGTGCTTTTCTTTTGTCCCTTGTTTGACTCTCCTGGTGGTATATCTTTTGTGTCAAAAATTGCCAGACTATAAGGCTTGACTGGTTTTGGGTTTTATGGTGCTTGGCTAAGCTGCGCCAAACACGCGACAATGTCAACTGTGAAAAGAAAGGATGGAGAGAAGAAAGATTGCTTGGGCATCCTGGGGTCGCGATCCCCATGTTTACCAGAGATAATAAACCGCATGGGAAAAGAATAGATCACTAGGGTACCTAGGGATCCTGAAGCTCGTACACACCTAAAGAAGATGTGCCCCAGAGGGGCCAGATTATGATGCAGAACTTGTTTGAAATTGTCACTAGTTCTGGGCAAGGGACAGTTTGTTTTTACTGCTTGGATCTTCATTCCTCAGTTTTGACTGGACGAGGTATCTCATCATTTGTGAAATTGACCAGATCGTGTTGGACGGGTGAACACGGGGAAAAGTGGATCTCGTCAAAACCACTTGGAGGGTTCATTATAACACTTTTTATCTCTTCTTTACATATGAAGGCTTGGGACAACACGATAAGCCACTTTTCAAATTGTTCAGGATAGCAATTTTCAAGTATTAAAAATATGAAGTTTATAATGGGTTATCCATTATTCAAGAGGTCAGGTTATCTTAAGCTACCAAGTATTACACTCAACCAAACCGGAAATTTTATTGAACCTCTTGAATATTTTCTTTTCAATTTTTTTAAATTTCAGAACATATTTCAATGTTTTATCACTATGTTGTCCATAGACTACACGTAATCTTGAAATATTTGAAAATTATGTCCATTTACCTGATGGAAAAAATATTACCTGGTGCAGTTTGTCCAGATCTGGCCCTTTCACCACGAGAGACCAACCAACTTTATTTGCGGGCAAAGTTCCTACTAGATGTTATAGTACAATTTATGTAGGAAGGTAGTTGAAATAATGTCGCACTGGAGCAACACATCGGGCTATTGGCAACTGTCCGGGATCAATCCCGAATGGAAAAATCAGCCTTGCCGTTTTGAAGCACGGTCAGGTGACGAGGTCAACACGTGAGCTAGCACCCTACTCTCCAAGCTTCCACACCCCGCCAACGTGAGGTCATTTGAGGCCACGACAGACTTAACGGGCACAAGCCTCCACATACATAACGATCTTTGGTTGGATCGAGTTTAAAAATCTCAATCCTCCACTTGATAATATGCGACTCTTCCAACTAGGCTACCACGGCTCTGACTATTTATGTATATTTTAAGTAATAAATAAAGAGTTCGCTGTGTTTCAATGACTTCGACCACTCTTCAAGCAATCTGCGAGATGTAGGTGCTGCAGGTTCGATTCCTCCCTGGGGAATTTTTCCTTTTCTCTCCTGTGTCAGTAAAGCTTTCCTTGTTTATTATGTCCATAGTATGTGACATCGGTATAACGGCTTGGAATCCACTATAAGCCATAGGTCCCGATCTAACTGACCCTCTAGTAGCAGAGAAAATGAGCACAGATCTATAAACTAAATCGAGTTCGAAACTAGATCCAGCTAAAAGACCGTCCTATATCTGAGGGCTGGTGCACGTTAAATCTGTCGTGGCCTCAAATATTCTCACGTTGACGTGGTGTGGGAGTTCGGAAGGTGGGATGACAGCTCAGGTGTTGTCCTGGTCACCTGAACGCGGTTCAAAATGACGATCTTTATCTTCGGTTAGATACCGGACCGCTGCCAATAGCCCGTTGTGTTGCTCCAATATGGCATAAATTCCACTACCTACCTATAAACTAAATATATTTTTATTTATATCAAGGAATTCATTAAACTTTTACCATCCATAGAGTACAATTTCGAAAACTCAAGCTCTCTCAAGGCACATCTTTAGGTGTGTACGAGCATCACAAACCCGATGTACCCGAACGATCTTTCCTCTCTTCTGTTTTACCCTCGCATACACTTCTGATTTTTGCTTTCTTTTCCTCCCTCGTTGTTTTGTGTTTGGCGCAGCTTGGCCAAATATGGCCCTTCTGCCAAAAAACACAAAACCTAGCAACCGATCGGAAATTCAAGCGCAATAATACGAAACAGAGCGAACATATTTTCACTACCTCTCATCTTTTCAACCCCAAACGCCCCATTTTTCAAAAACCCGCAACGAGCAGCCCCCCAAAAACAATTTTTAAACCAGGACGCAGACTATATCTGATAGTTACTTTCCCCATCCCAATCCAGTAAATAAAAACAACCCCGGAAAAAAACAGGAAAAAGAAAGAAACCCCAGGAAGGGAAAAATAACCGCTACTGATCCCACAGTAATCACATCACCGGAGGGCACAAAAAACAAACCAAAACCAAAAGAACAGAACACGACGACGATTCTTGGGGATAGAGGAGGGGGTTGTTCTGCAAAAGAAATATCTGATGATGAGAGGGAGAGGTCTAATCTCTTCGGTCTCGTGGCGTGACGTCGAAATCAGCAGCAGAGCTTCCGATTACCTCAGGGAACGCAGGAGATGAAATAGTCTCGTTGCTGTCCTTGGTATCGAATCTGTTTACCTCTCTGTCTTGCCTTGGAAATAAGGAGGGAAAAAATTCGCCGGAAAAGAAGTTTCGCCACACCGACACTAAAAATAGAAATCGGGATCGACTTTGTTCCGCGAGGTGGAAGGGTACGGAGATTGAAAATAAACAGGATATGTTTTTAATACTTTTTCGGTAATTTGGATCTGTGTTTCGAAGTTGAACTTTATCGGAGCTCCCGGCAAACAGGAACGGAGTTTGGTAATTAAAGCAAATAAATTGTTTTTGGGTGAGTGGGCGTTTTTAAAATTAAAAGCTGATTGGATGTTTTTGAAGTAAATAATTTATTTTTCTTTCTGTTCGCGTGGGAGGGTATGAAGCAATTTTAAAGACAAACGTTATCGAAGTCCATACTGCAGCTTTCTCTTGATGAAAACTTAAGAATTGCCTTTCTTAAGTTAATATTGGATACGATCGAAATAACGAGACTTGTTTTGAAAAGAAAAGTTTTTCTTTGTGTTATTTATTTACGAAGCAGTTTTGGAGCAGCCTTGTTCTAATTTCATAGCGTAACGAAAATGTTTGAAACAAAATTACAAGAAACTCGATAGTTTACCTGACAATGAACTCAAACTCTTTTCTGCTTTCAAAAAAGGGGGCCACGTTAAATCTTTCGGGGCCTCAAATGCCCTCATGTTGGAGTGGCGTGGAGGTTTGGAGAGTGGCGTGCCAGCTCAGGTGTTGCCTCCTCATCTGACCGTGGTGCGAAATTACTTGGTGTCGTCCTCGGATCTTTCTCTTCGGGGGTTGATCCCGGATATCAATCGTCCGTTGTGTTGCACCAGTGCGACGTTAATTAAAAATACCTACCTGTTTTAAAAACTTGGTTGGTTGTGTAGGACACAAACCGTAGTTTCGATGTGGATACTCGGGCCTGAGGTTGGTAGGTAAGTAACTAATTATCGTCGCGCTAGAGAAACACAGCGGGCTATTGGCGACGGTCCGGGATCTATTCCCAAGGGAAAAATCAGAGGACAACACCACTTAATTTTGAACCACGGTCAGATGACGAGGTCACACTTGAGTTGGTATCCCCACTCTCCAAACTTCCACACCATGCTAACGTGAGGACATTTGGGGCCACGACAGATTTAACGCGCACCAGCCCACATGTACACGACGGTCTTTGGGTGGATTCGAATTCGCAACCCTGGGTTGATGTTGGATTGTGGAATGGATGAAGCAGACAGTTTGAACGACGGGATTGAAAATAAACAGGATCTGTTTTTAATACTTTTTCGGTAATTTGGTCGTTTTTGAGTCGATGTTCTGAAGTTGAAGTTGCGGCAAAAGGGAATTCTGAGGTTGGTAATTGAAAGAAATAAAATGTTTTGGGGTGAGTGGGTATTTTTAAAATTAATAACTAATTGGATATTTTTGAAGTAGGTAATTTATTTATTTGAGACTTTTCTTTCTGTTTTTGTGGGAGAGGATGAAGAGAGAGAGAGAGAGAGAGAGAGAGAGAGAGAGAGAGAGAGAGTAATTTTAAAAACAAACATTGAAAAGTCCATACTTCAGATTAATTACTTTTCTCAAGTTAATATTGGATGCGATTGAAATATCAAGAGTTGTTTTGAAAAGAAAATTTTTTCTATATTATATTTATTGACAAAAGCAGTTTTAAAGTAGACTTGTTCTAACTTCACAGAGTAACATAAATATTTAATAAAAAATTACAAGAAAATTAATAGTTTACCACAAAGTGAAATCAAATTTTTTTTTTCAAAAAATAAAACAGGTTTTAAACGCGGAATTCCACCAGTAATAACACTGTTCAAGATTAACATGGAATATTCAAGAGGTAGGTAGCTGGATTTACGTCACACTGGAGCTATCACACGGGCACTACGTCACAACGGACTATCGGTGACGGTCCGGGATCAATGCCAAAGGGAAAGATCCGGGAATATTCAAAAGTTATTTTCTAAAAAATCGTGAACTTTTAAAAGTTATTTAGGATGAGGTGAGAGAAATGGGACGGGATAAATGTGTCTACTGAATATAGGGCATGTGGACATGGGATAAATGCGTCTACGGAATATAGGACATGTACAACATACGGGCAATGTTTGAAGGAGACCTATAGCCTAAATTTCACCGCTAGAGCGCTTCGAATCTAGAGAAGTTGCGCAGACCCAAGAAGGGCATAGATGAAATATGTTCTTGCTTCACTCAATCTGCCACGTTGCGCACAAGAAAATATTCCATGGGGTTGCACTTGCCCCATCATGTGGAACAAAAAGTTCTTTTATATTTATTTATCATGAAATAGAATTAGCGACTCCCTGAAGTAGAATCGAAAATGATTTTTTCAAATGATATCAATGGTAACTTAAAACAATTACGAGTATAAGCATATTTTTAAACTGGTTAGGTTGGTTGGTTGTTTTGGCGTTTTATGTCGCAAGGGCCATACTAGACCGAGCTGCGTCAAAAAAAAAAGATCGTTTGGTTATCCCGGGAGCACGATCCCCGTGTTAACCAAAGAGAGTGAACTCCATGGGAAAAGAAAAGATCACTAGAGTACCTCGGGTCCATCTAGAAGTTTGTGGTTCTAATACGAAGTTTCTAGAAATTACTGGGACAGATTAGTAATTGGTTCAACGAGAACTTTTGAAGATTTTGATTCACACTTGTCCGACATCACCCTATCTTTGTCATTTTAGCAATATCACTAATTAAGTGGTTGAAAATTACGTGGTGTTTCCTCAGATCTTCCTTTCAGGATTGATCCAGGGCTGACCAATAGCTCGTTGTGTTGCTCCAGTGTGACGTTAATTAAAAATACCTACCTCTAATTAAATTTTAGCATCAGATTAAAATGCGAATGGGTATTCCCTTGAAATTAGTTACAGGTAAAAGACTAAACTTCGTTTTAGTAAAATTGGCTTATCTCATTAATATCAGATCAAAAGAAATTAAATTTAGAAATACCTTTGAATGGTAAACTATTTTGACATGAATACGTCTTCAAAACCGGAACAGTACCTTGGTAATGCATTGAAAAGTCTAGTGTTACCTAAAAGCGTTACAACTATTTTGTCTTATCATTTCAGAAATAGGAGAAACACCCAGAAGATAAATACAGCGTTGTGTAGACAAAGGATGTCAGTACATGATATTACCTTCCGACCGAGTGCGCAGGTATACTGAGAGTGGGCCGTAATTCGTCAAAATCCTACGGTACTGGGCGAACTTTAGACCACTGTAACTTTGAATTGCGTTGAATGAGTACTGTGTGCGTGGTGTAATTCGGAAGCTACTGAACTATGCTATAATGTATATTGGGAAACAACAATCTCTATAACAATGCACTTTGATCGTTCAAACTGGAAATTAATCGTTGAATTTTCACACTAAACAATCGTTCAAACTTACTCATGTCTGCGTCATTCAATTCACAATCCAACATCAAGCCCGAGTATTCATGTCAAGACTTCGGTTTATGTCCTCGACACAACCTACCAGTTTTTAAAATTTGAGCTGAAACACAACACGAATCTGCTTAAGATTATTTATTGTAGAATAGAACAGCCTTTCCCACAAAGGCGTACACGCAGACACGTTTAAGCAAATGAACTGACTTTGAAAACTTATAAATTTACTTATGAACTCACTTAAGTAAATGAACTCCACTCACTTTGCTCAGATAGTCGAACTGGCAATATAGGAAACAAAAAGGGCTCTCTCGAAAAGGAACGTTTTCTAGGGCTACGAGGAAATTTAATTTTGATTCGAATGCATGAACGAGGCCTAGGTGCACTCTGAGATATGAAAGGGTGTTTACTTCGCACAAACAACCAGGAACTAAGTGAGTTCTCTGAAACGAGAAAGGTCATCCTTTATACCTATTCCAGCAAAAAGAGCGCTTAATCATTAATTCAAAGGCTCCTGCTATGCTCCAGAAGATGTTCCCTATATCCTGGAACGTTTTACGAGTTCTCTTCAGACGTCACTTCCGAAATGAGATAGCATTGATAACTCGTTATAGTTCTCCAAGTAAGAGAGAGAACTTGTGCTTTTAAAAACGATTGATTTGTCTGATGTGTTAAAATGGTTCAAGTTTCAGAAAAATAGAATTGTTTATTTCTCGAGTGAATAATTGAGTACTTAGAGCCAGAATGACTTATGAAGACTTCCAAACGATGAGATAATATTGCCACGTAGAAATAATTAAAAGTTCGAAGTAAGAAAAATTAAAGGTTTGTGCAAAAAAGAAACACGGCAAAGCATAACAAAAATAAATTAATAAATTATAATTAACGTTATATGGAATAATAAATAATGTTTTATTTGTTACAAGAGGCTTCTTTATAAAAATGATCGATTTGCTCGCTTTTTTAAAATGGTTCAAGTTTCAGAAAAATTGAATTGTTTTTTCTTGAGTGAATAATTGAATAGTTAGAACTAGAATGGTTTATGAAGTATTCCGAACGTTGAGGTAATATTGCCACGTAGAAAAAATTAAAAATTCGAGGGAAGGAAAAAAGGTTTGTGCAAAAGAGAAACATGGCAAAGCATAACAAAAATAACATAATAAATAAATAATAATCAATGCTACATAGAATAATTAACATAGTTTGATGTTTGATTTGTTACAAGTGCTTCTTTATAAAAACGATTAATTTGTCTGCAGTTTAAAATGGTTTGTTTTAGAAAAATAGAATTGTTTATTTCTTGAGTGAATAATTGAGTAGTTAGAGCCACAATGGTTTATGAAGCATTCCAAACACTGAGATAATATATTCGTTATTGAACGACAAGTAACCTTCCCTAGTATCACAAAAGTCAAACACGTGGCATACAGAAGTTGATCAATCAACCTATTTCTGTAGTTGATTGTCAAAGAAACAGTGGAATATAAAATTTATCTAAAATTACAAGATTTGATGAACTTAATAAATAAAAAGAAAAACAGATTGGATAGAACAAAAATATTATTCCACTAGCCATGTTTTACCGAATCTTCTCGAATCGTTTTAAAGTCATTCTGGCATTATCAAATACAGGACAACTAAAAAACAAATGATTCACATCTTGCGTCTGCTTTTTTGAAAAATCGCACAAATCATTAGGCCGAAAATTAAAACCTTTTTTTAGGTATTTAGAAAAATTTCTATGGCCAGATAAAAATTACGTCATTTTAAAGTTGGTAAAGAAAAATAATTCCGAGTTTAATCTATGCTGAATAGTTGGAAAAATATTTTTGGTGTGACCAGCTTTCTCAGACGAGACATACTCTTCGTTCCACTTATCAACGACCTTGTCATAACATAAGGATTTCAACCAACACTTAGGAATGTTAACATTTACATCAACTGCTAAATTCAAAGCATCTTTGGCTAAAAATTCAGCTCTTTCATTGCCGTATATCCCAGTACCCACGCACATAGACAAAGAACATCCCAATTCCTCTGGTTTTAAGATAACTTATTGTTCAAAGAGTTTCAACAACTAATTTTTATGTGCTCGCAACATTGTTCAGTATCGAAATTTATTGCCACGCAGAAATAATTGAAAATTTGAGGAAGAAAAAAAAATTAAACGTTTATTTGGGAAAATGAGAAACACGGATAAACATAACAGAAATTTAATCATAAATACATAACAATCAACTTTATATGGAATGATAAATATCGTTTGATGTCGGATTTGTTGCAAGATGCTTCTTTAATGTTCTGATGTTATTACTAAAAATACAAAATAGAATCCATAAATTTTAATTAAACAATATTTAGGAAAAATCTATCGTCTGCCAACAAAATCTAATGGTTTTAAACCTGGAACTACTTTTGTTTTCCTTCAATTCTATATCGTTTGCAGACAGGGCTTTATAAAGTGACTTCCAGTTATGGTACCTTATCCTAAGGCGCTTTATTTGATGGTAACCCGAGTGGAAGAGTAAAGGATTAAAAACCGAGGGTTGGGTTCGAAATTAGATCCAACCAAGGACTGTCGTGTACGTGGGGGCTGGTGAACTTTAAATCTGTCGTGGCCTCAGATGTCCTCCCGTGGGTGTGGTGTGTAAGTTCGGAGAATGGGGTGCCAGTTCAGATGTCGACTTCGTTATCTGACCGTGGTTCAAAATTGCGAAATATTGTCATAGGATCTTTCCCTTCGGAATTCATCCAGGTCCGTCGTCAATAGCCCGTTGTGTTTTCCGGTACGACGTTTATTACCTACCTACGTGTTATTAAAAATTATTTCAGCGATCAGCTTATGTGATGGAATAATAACTGCATCATACAGTCACTGTGGCATTGAATGATGGTGTTCTTATGATGCATAACAGTTTCTTAAAATGCGTTTTGAGACATAAACCACTTTGGTTTCCAACCGCACAATTCCGCCCGTAAATTCAGAATTCTTACAATGGTTGTTGCATTTTAATCATTATTTTCCCAAAGAACGATTGTTTTAATTGTTCTGCTACCATTTAAACTGAGTTTAAATGATGATGGGAATGTATGTTTTGTTATGTGACCCATAATAAAAGACCCTTGTTATTTATTTACAGATGTTTCGCTTTGTTATCGTAAATTTATGCCTCATTTACTATAGAAAAGCGTTATTCGTTTGTAATTACGGAACAAAATAGTCGTAAATATGCGCTAAAAATGTCAAATGTATAAAAATACCTGAAGTGATTGTACACTCTAATGGCAGAGCAACATTCAATGCAAATAAAATTATTTAATAATTAGTTTAGATAGATCTAAATATGCTTAAATTCTTCCATTAGATTTAACACAAAGAAAATCTCAACATTTTAAACCATCTCAGAATGCAGCAGTCTTTTTCTGGCGATGTTAACATTAAATGAAAATTACTTCGTTATTGAAAGGATAATTACATAATTTAAGTGAAAAATAATAAAATTAAGGTTTTAATCTTTATAAGCTTGGTTATAAAATCTTTCGAAGAATGTTTGCATTGCTGGAAAAACAACAATGCTAAAAAGAATGAATAAAACGAAAAGGAAAACTATGTTATCACCAAAAGTATGATAATAACAAATAAAAAATTAACGGTTATTCCCCCACCTGTTTTAAATGTATTTAAATAAAGTATTAATTCCTCGCCTAGGGTTCTTATTTCCAAGAATCTCCTTTACTGCTGTCGTCTGTTGTTGGTTAGTATCGTTGTGAACAAGTCAGCATTAACCCTACAAGTGGTTTCAATCTGTCCATCCAGATCTGACCAATTTTGCTAATAACGAAATATCTCGTCAAGATATTGCCAATTTTTTGATGAAGAGATCTGGTCAGTTTTTTAGTGGCGAGATATCTCGTCCATCAAGATCTGGTCAGTTTTGCTAATGATGAGATACTTTGTCAGACAATTACCAGGGTTAATAGTATAGTGCGGCTCCGACATGGAAGCAGTTGTCCTTGGGTTATTCGATTTCTGAATAGGAGTGAAAAGTTGTTAGATGGGATGCCAAACGCAGAGATATGATCGCCGTGGATGGTGTCCTCTCCAACTCGTTATCATTACTATCGCTTTTAGCACCGAGAAACAAACGTAGAACCAGAATCTAAACTAAAGACGCCAGTTATGGAAGCGCATTGTCTACGTTACCTCTAATCCCCTAAATAGACTCCTCCCAACCCACGTAACCCGACTTTCAACTCGCGGGAACCGGACTAAACTCGCTTTTTATTTGTTTTCCTGAATCTTAACTGAGCGTCAAGGAATTTTCGAGCAGTGTGGTACTGATTTCATCCCACAACACAACTAAATACCGTCATCTATTGGCTGAAAGAATGAAAGAAGATTATCGTGTTCAGAGGCCAAATCTGGTTAGAAATCATGCAGGGAAGGCTACAGATTCCAGAATGGATAAATGGGTACTAACTACCCAGAGGGTAAATGCACGTCCAAATATTCCAGGTTTTCATCTACTGTTTTTCTGAATACTTTATTTTTTATAAAAATAACACATATTTAAATTGTACAATAGTCTTTATGCATGTTTTATAATTCCAATATTATCAGTCATGCAAATTTATGTGTGTATTTACATTTTATATTCTACGAGAGAGATGGCAGTGAAACTACTTCGATCTGTTGCATCGAAAACCGTCTCCCGTGCTGACATCTAGTGAGTACAAATGACTATAAAATCTGAGAGGGAACAAATGAATGATAAATACCGACTAATAACTGCTAATGAAGTGTGTGATGACTAACAATAGCCTCTGAACAGTCAAAATACCGACAGAATATTTTTATGGCTATTTACAAAAGCACAAGGGGCCCGACTTTGTAGCACCACCAGGGAGCGTTTTTATCGCCCGGTTCTGAAGTTTTACGGCCTGCTCGTTCGCAATCTAAGTACGTGTTTCGTTACAGCGTTGGCTATTGATTGTTAGTGCTAAGTAATAAGAGGAAAGCTTTTAGCGATGGGGCTTTATACCGCTGATCGCGAATAAAAGGGTCATGATTCCGAAGGAAGTACTTTAAATCAAGCCGATAGATCTCGGGGAGCAGACCAGACGTCCTCGAATGCCTTGAATTATATATGCGATAATGCGCAGCATACAGGGCTGAGAGCTTTTATTTGAGAAATATCGTAGACATTCGGATCAATAGACGCGTTTTTATGATGTTCGCATTTACTCTCATCTTGCTGAGAAAAATTCCTTCGTCTAGAACCATCGAGTTATTGAAAAAATAGGGAGTAACACTCGAGAAATTTATTTTATTTAATGTAGTGTTAAGTCCAGTACTCCGTATGAATAATTGGAAGAGTAAGGGATTGTCAACCGGAGGGTTGCGAGTTCGAATCCAACCAAAGACCGTCGTGTACAAAGCGGCTGGTGCACGTTCAGTTTGTCGTGGCCTCAAATGTCCTCACGTTAGCGTGGTGTGGAAGTTTGGAGAGTGGGGTGACAGCTTAGGTGTGACCTCGTCATCTGACCGCGATTCAAAATTACGTGGTGTTGTCCTCGGATATTTCCCTTCGGGTTTCATCGCGGACCATCACCAATAGCCCGTTGTGTTGCTCCAGTGCGACGTTGATTAAAAAACCTACCGTATGAGTAAAGCTAGACAACAGAAACCCTATTAGTTCCGGGCTGCGGTAGCCCATTTGGAAGAGCAACGGATTAGCAACTCGGGGGGTTGCGAGTTCGAAATTCGGTCCATCCAAAGACCGTCGTGCACATGGCGCTGGTGCAAGTTAAATCTGTCGTGGTCTCAAATGTCTTCATATTGGCGTGGTATGGAAGTTTGGTGAGTGAGGTGCCAACTTATGTGTTCTTGTCATCTGAAAAGTGATTCAAAATTACGAGGCGTTGTTCTCGGATATTTTACCTTCGGGATGGATCCCGGACAGTCGTTCCCAATAGACCGTTGTGTTGCTCCAGTGCAACATTAATTAACTACTTACATATTAGGTTGCAAGCAGAGCCCCCATTTGAGGAGAGGTGTCAGAGGACCCCCGAAAATATGAGTTTTGGCATTGTAATGTGCAGTCTATGCTAAGAGTTACAAATCTTTTCAGCCATTTTCATGACTCATCTGTATGATTAGAAGTCTGGCAGTGGAATGCCCCTTTTATTCGTTTAACAAACCAAACAGATTTCGTTTACTCTTTCAATAATTATATAATAATGTAATAATGTAGTAATTATAACTTTTTGTACATTTTGGTACCTAAGGTAGGCAGGTATTTTAATTAACCTCGCGCTGGAGCAACACAGCTCGCTATTAACGACGGTCCGGGATCAATCCCTACGGGAAAGACCCGAGGACAAAACCACGTAATTTTGAGTCACGGTCAGATGACGAGGTCACACCTGAGCTGGTACCCCACTCTCCAAACTTCCACATCACGCCAACGTGAGGTCATTTGAGGCAACGACAGATTTAACGTGCACGAACCTTCCTTGTACGACGGCCTTTGGTTGGATTCGAACTCGCAACCCTCCGGTTGCTAATCCGGTACACTTCCAACCGGTCTTCCGCGGCCCACTTACCTCAGTAATACGTCGGAAAAGTACGTAATTAAATCCCTTTAATTCACTTTACAAACCGAATTAATGAAATCAGTGTGTGAAGAAAGGTGTAAATATGTAATTGAATTAAAAAATGTTAACGCAAATAAAAATATTCATTTAAAATACTGTCCCTACATTAATTGTTATAAAATAAAGTGATAAAATTATGACTTGTAAGCAAAGGGCATTTTGAAAGTTTTACAACTGCAGTTTTGTTGAAATGAATTGCACTGTCGATAAATTGCCTAAAATGAATTTCAGAAAAACATCTATTGTAGATACTCGAAGGAAGTGAATTTGCATACTTTTCCCATCAAATATGATGGAAACTATTTACTTAATGCGAAATTCTTTGAATCTATTGAAATGACTTCATTTATTTATTTAAACCTCGATAAAATTTGTAGCTTGTAAGTGATAAATCTTTTATTGAAAAGGATATACCTTTATTTAGGAAATTTAGAAATTCATATGCATAAAAGTGCATCAAACTAATTGTTTACTTACAAGTTGTGTAAATTTTTGTGTAATATACTTTTCTATTCCTTCATTTTGTCGTACTCAAAAAAACTAAATACATTATAATGAGTTACAGACGAGTGTGTAATTATAAATTTTAGCATTTATTACAGATGATTGAATGAGGGCTTTTAAGAGATTAGAACATGAATGTAAATGATGTAAAAAATTATGATATTTACATAGTGATCTGCTTTATTTTGGAATATTGTACCAAGGTAAAGATAAGAAATATAAGAGACAATTGTGAGTTATCGGAAGAACATGGTTTGATGCAGAATTTGGTTTGATGGCAGTAAATAAGTATTTGATATTTTAAAAAATTTAGCGTTAATTGTGGTTTTGGTGATACTTCTGATTTAAGTGTTTGCGAATTGTTGTATGGAGTTTGTAAATTATTAAATATATTTAGAGTTATATAATTTTTACAATTTCTCCTTTGCAGTATTTATATTTGGTATTCCCAATTTTTAAAGTTATTCTCCGAATTAATTGGTTGGTTGTTTTTATGGCGCAAGAACCATATTTGACCAATCTGCCCCCAACGTCTTATAAATAACCAGGCACACACAAAAAAAGATTTACTGACACAGAAGGAGAATATACTTAAAGAGGAATCGGAAACGCTCCTACTACAACTCGCAGGTTGCAAGTGCGGTGGGTGAACCTACTGAGCCAAAGCTACCCCCGGCCGAAAAATGTAAAATAGGCTAACATTGAACAAAAAAATTGATACTTTTTGAGTGACAATTTAAGTTGTGAGGTTAACATCGCATTGCTCGTTCATCATTTAGGAAGATCAGTCCTTTTATGCACAGTACAGAACGAAGCCCTTGTCCTGTGGGACATATTTGGCCAAGCCGCCCAAACACAAGACAAACAATGTCAAGTAATGGAATACATGCAATAAAAGATTCTACTGATACAGAAGAGAGAAATGAAGCCAGGGTAAGCTACAGAAATCGAAACAGCGCCGTCTGCAACTCGCACGTTGATATATATATATATGTATATATATATATATATATATATATATATATATAATTCAAAATTACAAAACAAAACAAAGAGAAGTCCAAAAATTTTAAAATCAAGAAATTTTAAAATCAAGAAATTTAAGAAAATGTTGAAAAAAATGATGGAAGTGTTGGTGGATCAGAGCGTCATCAGGGAGGAGCCTCACCCAGTCAACACAATATGGTGTTTTCTGCGTGTGAGCGGCAGAACACCAAAAGTAGCTCACACACCCCTCTCTCCAAACACCATAAGAAAATAAATTAGAAAAACAAAAATTAGAAAAACAAAACCAGGGACAACCAAGGACACATACCAAAGATAAATATAATACAAAATTAAAATTAAATTAAAATTAAAAAGGAGAAAACAAACTTACCCACATAGATTGACCTAAGCTGGACAACAACCCGCCGCAAACTACATGAGGACCGCCAACAAATGCCATTCACAACGCCGTATATCAGAAATCGGAACCGCAATTCCGACATATATATGTATTATATTATTAATATATATATATATATATATATATATATATATATATATATATATATATATATATATATATATATATATATATATATATATATATATATATATATATATATATATATATATATATATATATATATATATATATATATATATTTCGTTTTTAAATCCGTTATTCTACATAATACGGATCTGGCAATGTTTTGCTCTCCTAGCTTGGGCGGCAACTTTCGGTAAGGTATTACGTTGGCTATATTCTTTTGATTCCTAACCTTGGTAACAGGTATTATTTTCATGATTTTTTTCTCTCTGGTAGTACTTTGAGTTTTCGGGGGTAACTTTTGTTGATCTCTTCGGCCTGGCCTCTCATAAGTACAGAAAAAACTCAAAGCATCGCATTTTTAAGTGACAACCTGGCCTTGCTCCCCTTGAAAAAGTAGGCAGGCTCACTTAACATTTACATATTTTATTTCATCTTGTTTCTCGGGGAAATCTATTCTATTCTTAGGGTAGTTTTACTTATTATATATATATATATATATATATATATATATATATATATATATATATATATATTGTAACACACACAATACAGTCCAATCATTGTTTCCACCAAGTAAATATATCTGAAGTCTAGATGAAGTAATGGATTAGAAATATATTTGTTCAAGCTGTGCTAAACACAAGACAGACAATATCTAATAATAGACATACACTCACAAAGAAAGCTTTATTAACACAGATGAGAGAAATACACCTACGGTGAAATTGAACCTATGACGACCACAAGTCGCAGATTTCCAGCACTCCCTATTTTTCTTAAGGTAGGTATTTTAATTAACGTCGCAACTGGAGCAATACAATGGTCTATTGGAGACGGTTCGGGATCCATCCCGAAGGGAAAGATCCTCTTTGCTCGAACAAAAGCAACGTTTTTGTATGCTTATTAATACTCAGACGAACAATTCAGTAATACTAGGTACTACTAAGTGAAAAACACGCTATACTTTCATCCCATAAAGTTATAAGTAATTTTATACAATAATCAGCAGATGTAAATAAAATATACTGACAATTGTTGAAACATAATGTTATTTATTTATTTTTCGATATCTAAAGAAATAGTTGATCGAATCAATCAATCAACAGAATAGTTGGTAGAATCAATCAATGAACAAAGTATAATACAAAGAATCAATTAAACGGTTTAAAAGTATTATCTCAATTAAGGAAATGAATTTGAGAAAGGGAAGGAGGAGGGAAAGGAAATTAGAGAGAAACAAACTTTTGCACTTTAACGATTCGAAAGCAGTTAATGTGCACATTACCTAGGTAAAGTGCGGAAAACTCTTATTTTGTAGATGATTCCGCACTCTTTAACGGAACAAATCAGCTAATCTGCAGATTATCTAGCTTTAACAGTAACATATATTCTTCCAACTGAACGGCATATTCTAAAATCTGACTATTGTGAATCCTTCAAATGGTTTCGACAAGGTATCTCGTCCTTCAAAAACTGATAAATTTTGATGACAGTATATATCATCACCAAGGTATTGCTGATTTTTTATGATGACGAGATCAGGTCAGATATTTTCTAATGACGAGATATTTCGTCCATCAAGATCTGCTAATGGTTTTGATAATGACGAAATACATCGTGAAGACAACAACCAGGAGTGTTGTATCGCTAAGGTTTGAAATAAACCTTTACTGCTACACTGGAAAAGAAACCCTCAAAGTTAGCTCCTGCAATATTAAAAGACTCAATGTACAGTCTTCATCATAATTCATACTGAGTACGCGATATTCATAAAATCTGCTACGCTTTAGCAAAGGGTAAGTCGTAAATACTGATTTGTGTCTTATCTACCTAGTTATAAAAAGCACATGATGGTTTGGAACTTGTGTTCATTCATTTCACTCAGGGCTATTTCTTTTTCATAATACATGGAGAGAGGGAATGATCTACGGATTGAGATCTAAGCAATTACACCTTTGCCAGCTATAAATCTCGCACGAATTATTGCGATTAGGTCAATTGAAATATATCTCCCGTACCCAGTCATTACCTGGAATACAAATTTCCGGAGCAGTTGTGGAGGAACGTACTTGGTAAAAATCACATCCAATTTAGTTCCGCTCTTTTGGCAACACAAACGATCGGAATTACCACAGTTCCAAAGTGGCGTTTTATCACATTGTTCCACTTGCTGGTAAACTGCTCAATTATTTAAGGTCGAACTTCGCGTTGCGTGAAATCACGCCTACGACTAACTAAATCATGTAGCGGGGTGGTAGGATTACGTATATATTTGAAAAAAAAGCAGAATGAAACAATGAAATCTTGAAAATGTTCATGTATTGGTCGTGTTACTTTTAACGTGAGCAGAATGTATCGTCGGCTTACGAATGAAACACACTACGTCAAGATTTTCAAGATATGAGTACTCTAGTAATTCTTGGTAGGTAGTTAATTAACGTCGCACTGGAGCAACACAACTGGTGGCCAACTCCTGAGCTGGCACCCCATTTCTGCAAACTTCTACATCACGCCAACTTAAGAGCATTTGAGGCCACGACATATTTAACGTGCACCAGCTCCCACGTACACGACGGTCTTTGGTTGGACTTAGTTTCGAACTCGCAATCCTCCGGTTGCTAATCCGTTACTCTTCCAACTGAAACTGGATAACCACAAACCTAGTAATATTTAGGCTGATGAAGTTCATTAATTATTTCTGTGTATGAAGGTTAGATTTCTTGAGAAACACGCTTAGAAAACACTTGAGAAACACAAAAATGAAGGAATAAATGTACATTATTCACTATAATTTTATTAAGTTGCTATAGCAATACATAATCATAACGAAAGTTCTCCTGAATAACTGACAAATTCAGTAAATTTAAAGTGTAATAAATTAAAATGATAGATTAGTTTTCCCACTGCTTGAAAATTAGAAATATTTCCGATTAATATTTCAATTTGGCCGTCTTCATATTAAATTAGAAATATTTCCAATTTGTGTTCTCAGAAATGTTTTTGACTTAACGCGTTTTACCTGTGACCAGACACCGCTGCCCTTCCCGTTCCTTAGGATAGCTATGATGTACAGTCGCGGAAAAAAGATGAACCACCCTTTTTCATTCGAGAAATTTTAACAGTAGAGAAAATTCAAAGATGGCGTTTGACAGGAACTAACGTCTTCTATAAGTTCAAATGCATAAAATTTGCATAAGGGGCCGTCTTCATATTAAATTGAGCACCAACTTCATAATTTCCAATAGAAACCCTTATTTCGACACACAATTTCCAATATATATCAAAATTTAATTTCAGATACCAAATTTCAATTCATTAGGTCTTGCCATTTAGAAGTTATGAGTTCAGAAAGATTGGTGCCCCTAATGCTAAATCAGTTTCTCAGACTTTTATGAATATCTTCCTAAATAATATTTCTATAGTGCTGATATTTTGTACCATGTCGCTGTTAAACAACCCAAACTAAATCCGCCTAATATTTTATTTTAAAAATAGTTTTTAGTATGTAATAATAATTATTAAATTAATGTTTGAAAAATTATTAATTGAACCTTACTATATTTTTATGGGAATCGATTAAAAAACTTCTAGCATGACCATGCAAAATTTCAGCTTATTCCAATAGTTAGTTTTTTGCGTTACATTAAATTTTCCTCATTATGGCGATTTGCAACGAAAAGTTTAAAAGACGACTTACAAACCTCGGATAATAATTCTCGAATAGTTTGCACTTGCATAATAAATATAATAATGCAATTTTCGAATCGTTTGCACGCTGACAAATACCTTTGAAATAGTGTTCAAATTTCTACACTGCTGGCCACCGTAAATGCAACACCCTGAAGGAAGCATGCAAATAATATGAAATTTACAACATGCATTAGCGGAGGTGAGATATGCAAATGATTAGAATTTCAGCGCAGACGCACATCACGCGCGCTTGTGGCGCCACTTCAAAGCGCTATTTAAGGCTTGGAGATTTCGACGATTTCAAGTACGGCAATTGTGTTTTTCTTGTGGTTTTTTCAAAAAAACGATCAATTATGCCTCGTAGAAAACAGCGATCATCTTTTGATCAAGTATCCGAGTTCGACAGAGGAAGGATAGTGGCCTACCGAGATTGTGGATTATCTTTCAGGGAAATCGGTAGTCGTGTTGGACGAAACCAAACAACTGTAATGCGGATATGTGATCGTTGGATGCAGGAGGGTACGACGGACCGACGTATTCGATCGCATCCACCTCAGTGCACCACTTCACGTGATGACAGGCATATTGTGCGTATGGCAGTGACGGATCGCTCAGCCACATCACGAACCATAGCACAGCACATTCAGTCTGTACCGCATCATCCAGTGTCTGCGCGTACCATTCGACGCCGTTTACAGCAGAGTGGTCTGTCCGCAAGACGTCCATTGCTTCGTCTACCCTTGACGCAGAACCACAGACGTTTCCGCCGCCAATGGTGCGATGAAAGAAGGATGTGGACGGCAGAATGGAATGAAATTGTCTTTACTGACGAGTCACGCTTCTGTCTGCAACACCACGATGGTCGGATTCGAGTCTGGAGACACCGTGGAGAGAGGATGCTGAACAGCTGCGTTATGCACCGCCACACTGGTCCTGCACCGGGTATTATGGTATGGGGCGGTATTGGATATCACTCTCGCACTCCTCTAGTACGCATTGCCGGTACTTTAAACAGCCAGCGCTACATCTCCGAGGTGTTGGAGCCAGTTGTCCTTCCTTACCTTCAGGGCTTGCCCACAGCCATATTTCAACAGGATAATGCGCGACCACACGTGGCACGCATTGTCCAAGGGTTCTTCGTCAATCGCCAGATTGAATTGCTTCCCTGGCCAGCTCGCTCTCCGGATCTTTCGCCGATAGAAAACATGTGGTCCATGGTTGCTCAACGATTGACCCAGAATACATCCCCAGCTGCCACACCAGATCAACTTTGGCAACGTGTGGAAGCTGCTTGGTCTGCTGTACCCCAAGAACACATCCAAAGTCTCTTTGAATCAATGCCGAGGCGTGTGGCAGCGGTGATCTCCAACAATGGCGGCTACTCTGGCTACTGATTTTGGCAGGAACCACACTTCACAGAAGTCTATAAATTTAATCATTTGATACTTGGTCAACATGTTATCTACAAAATAAATTTTGTTGTGATATCTCTTGTCTTTCTTGGTGTTGCAATTTGGGTGGCCAGCAGTGTAATAATTCGGGTAGCGGTTTTTCAAAATAATTCGGGTAGCTATTAACTACAAATTAATCTCGATATACAAATTGTGATTTCAATGTGGAGATTTTTCCTAAAGTTGACAGAAACTTTAACATTGAATATCTACGGATATAAAGACAGTAAAGTCATAAAATTTCATTTTTAGACTAATTTAACGATGTAGAATCTGATTAAGGCATCAAAACATGTTTCCATTAGAAATTTTGTTTGTGCAAAATTTGATATGAAGATGACCCCTTATGCAGTTTTTTATTTGAATTTGAAGAGGACGTTATTCCCTATTGAATGATATTTTTGAATTTCTTTTGCTATGAATAGTGTTCGAAATAAAGGGGTTGTTTCGTTTTTTACTGCTACTGTACTCTGTAAGCTGTTTCCTACTAAAAGCGACTTACCTGGTGCATGGATAGTCATCTACAAGTCTATGTTCGGGTTACCCGTCGGCATGCCAATGGTACAGTGCATCGTCCAATGTTCCAAGTAAACCAGCAGGCTTGACTGCTACGACCGACGGATAACCCGAACATAGACTTGTAGATGACTATCCATGCTCACGGTTATTAATTAATGTCGCACTGGAGTAACCCAACGGGCTATTGACGACTGCCCGGGATCAATACCGAAAGGAAAGATCCAAGGGCAACGCCTTGTAATTTTGAACCACGGTCAGATGACGATAACACTTGAGCTGGCACCCCACTCTCCAAACTTCCACACCACGCAAACGTGAGGACATTTGAGGCCACGACAGATTTAACTCGCACCAGTCCCCGTGTACACGACGGTCTTTGAACCGAGTTTAGAACTCGTAACCCTTCGGTTGCTAATACGTTGATCTTCCAACTGGGAATAATTCGGGAACCAACTTCCCATAAGTGTCAACCAGCCTCTCGTTCTAGCGTTAATAGTAATCAATTAACATTTTAGAATATAGCAAGTGAGGTGAAAGCCGATTCTGCAAAAGTAGAGCACTAAGGGTACAGCTGTATTATACGCCTCGTTTGGTGGGTTGGCGCGTTTTTCGGCGCACTTTTAGTAGCGAGTTATGGCTGGTGAAGCCAACTTTTTTATTAGGGTTGTTCCCGTTTTTCTGGCAAAATAAAAAGATATTTTAACCGCTGTTTTCCAAATATTTCTACTAATTATTTTCCGTTAAAACCATGTTTTTTAAAAGTTTTGTACTTTTTCCAGTTAATTTCTTTCCGCTAAAGCTTATTATTTTCCGTTTCAAAAAAACGATTTTTTCTAAGAATTCTTTCCTTGGCAGCATAAAAAGTGTGCCAAAAAAAACGCGCCAAGAGCGTTGCCACCAAAAGAGGCGTATAATACAGCTTTACCGCACCAAGCAGTAGATGTTGACTAAATTAAATTAATCTGTAAACATCGTCATTATAACGAAAAAGCAAACGTCTTTTACAATTATCGATAAGATTTTTTACAAGCGTTTTTTACTGCAGTTTACTTAGCTATATAACACCTTTATGCACCATTTCCGTTCTTTGCTGCTTCTTTTTGTCAGAGATAATGCAAGATAAATCCCTTTTAGCTCTAAATTATACAGGATCCCATAAGAATCAATGCCGTTCAATCTTAGCATTTGGATTATCCGTACCTAATTGCCATATTAGAACTTGATGGCGGTTCTTTTCAAAGCCCGAAAAGTTAGGAAAGACTTATGTACCATGCGCATTTTATATCGACTAGATGCTATCCTACATTGAAAATTGAAATATAAAAGCTCTAGAGAACATTAGTGCTAAATGAGCCATTGCAGTGACTTATTGGACAGAAGCCTTCTATGACAATTGTATAAATGCATTACAAAAGTATTGCAGTGCTTTGTACAAAATGCATTACAAAAGCACTGCAATGCTTTCTCTCTCTCTTTGTACAAAATGAATTACAAAAGTATTGCGCAATGCTCTTTGTACAAAATGCATGCAAAAGTACTGCAATGCTTTGTACGAAAGGCATTAAAAAGTACTGCAATACTCTTTATGTGCAAACTGCATTACAAAAGACAAAATGCATTACAAAAGTACTGTGCAATGCTCTTTGTACAAAATGCATGCAAAAGTACTGCAATGCTTTGTACAAAAGGCATTAAAAAGTACTGCAATGCTCTTTCTCTATGCACAAAATTCATTACTAAAGTACGGCCATGCCTTGTACAAAGTGCATTACTAAAGTACTGTAATGCTTTGTACAAAAATAAATGACCGTAGAGTGACAACCGAATAATATAAATCTAAAAGGTAAAAACTCATCAAATTATGTTAAGTCTGGAAAACAAATATTCTTTTCGACACATATTTAACTTATATGTTTTATTGTTATTACTAATAATGGAACTTGTTTTATTGTTATTACTAATAATGGAACTTGTTTTATTGTTATTACTAATAATAGAACTTAACTCAATTGACAATTTTTTTATTGCATTGAGGTAGAATCCACGTTCGCTAGAGATTTTATATTTAAATTTTCAGTGCAGGCTGTCATCTGTTCGAAATAAAATGCCGTTATACATACCGAATTGCCAAGATTGAACGAAATAGCGTCTTTTGGCTTTTTATAACCTAGGTCTAAAACTGATTTGTCTTGTATTGTCTTTGCGGAAGAGAAACAACAGCGAATGGAATTGAAATACAAAGGTTGTATATAGCTACACGATTTATTGTTTGCTTTCGAACAATCTCGACATCCCCAGTTACGCTACTGGAGAAGGTTGAAGAAATGTTTCATACTTTAACCCTTTGTATATACCCATTTCAAAAACAAATCCTGGGGTATAAAATTTAGCAGTCGAATTGTTGGTTGGGTTATTATGGCGCAAGGGCCGTATTTGGCCATGCTGGGCCAGACTCAAGACACAATATTAAGTAATGGACATGCACATATAAGGAAAGTGTATTAGTGACACAAAAGAGAAATAAACCCAGAGAGGAATAGAATCTGCGCCGCCTACAACTCATAGGTTGTTAGCGCATTGGGCATACCCACTCAACCATGATGGGCCCTAACAGTCAAAGACATACGACTCTATGATACTTTGAAAAAGTCAGTCATTTCATACCATTTAAAGTAGTTTCTTATCCCCAAGGTTCAGGATAAGCCTAAACCAGGTCTATAAGACCATGTCGCTCTAAAAGAAAGGCAACTTTCTCCTGATCCAAGACAAGATGGCCCTCGGAAGCACAGATGCAATCGATGCAACCAATGCACTTCTGAGTCTCACTAGAGAAGAAAGCTGTTTAAACCATTGATAGGGTGAGCCACGAAATTAATATAGCAGTTGTATTTGCATTTTTATTTTCACAGCGCTTGTTTTTGAGCACCTCCTTATACGAGGTTTCTGTCTTATCACTGCTGTCTAGATTTGATTGGTTGGTTTGGGGTTTTATGGCGCAAGGGTCACATTTGGCCAAGCTGCGCCAAACACAAAACAAAGTCAAGTAAACAATGTCCTGAAAGGGGAAAAAAGAAGGGAGTGGGAACAGGGTAATGAGATTAAACGAGAAAAAGATCGCTTGGGAAGGAGAGTGACCGCAGGAGAGTGACCTCATTGTATACTAAATATAATACACCCCATGGGAAAAGAAAAGATCACTAGAGTACCTCGGGTCCGTGAAGCCCGTACACACCTAAAGGAGATGTGCCCCTAAGTGGGAGAGTAACTTGCTCGAGTTTCAAACTTAATTACTCAATTAAATTCGAAACTCCGGCCAACCCAAGAACGTTGTGCACATGGGAACTGATGCCCGTTAAATCTGTCTTGGCGTCACATGTCATCATATTGGCGTGGTGTGTAAGTTTTGAAGAGTGGGGTGCCAGCTTAGGTGTGATTTCGTCATCTGACCATGATTGGTAGGATGGTTGTTTGGGAGGTTTAGGGCGCAAGGGCCATATTATTTGGCCAAACACAAGACAACGCCAAGTGAAAAATGACGTGAAAGGTGAACAATGAGGAATTGGAGAAAAAAGTAGTGGGATGAAAGCAGAAAAAGATCGCTCGGATATCCCGACTCTCGTGTTTACCAAGGACAGTAAACTCCATGGGAAAAGAAAAGATTACCCAGGTACCGCGGATCCGTGAAGCCAGTACACACCTAAAGGAGATGTGCCCCTGTTGACCTGACCGTGGTTCAAAATGGCGAGGTGTTTTCCTCGGACCTGTTTCTTCGGAATCTATCCCGGATAGCTAGGTAGGTATTTTAAATTAAAATCGCACTGGAGCAACACACGGGCTATTGGAGACGGTCCGGGATCAAATCCGAAGGGAAAGATCTGAGTACAACACCACGTAATTTTGAACCCCGGTCAGATGTCGAGGCCACACCTGAGCTGCCACCCCACTCTCTGAAGTTCCACACTACGCCAACGTGAGGACATTTGAAGCCCCTACAGATTTAACGTGCACCAGCCCCCATTGCACACGACGGTCTTTGGTTGGATTTGAACTCGCAACAATCCGGTTGAGTCCGGCCCGAAATCGATCCCGGACCGTCGCCAATAGCCCTTTGTGTTGCTGCATTGCGACGGAAATTCAACTACCAACGAACCGTCCCAAAAAGATATTAGCTCCTTCACTTAAAAAAAGTCTCATAAAACGCAAAACCTCCGACGAACAAAGAAAAACTTCCCCCCAAGAACCAAACTATCACAAAGAGAAATTCCAAGGAAACGGTCACATCACAATAGGAAAGCGAAAAACTCGCATCCCAAGTTATGAAGAAGCAAGGGTTCGTCCTAAGAGATAGCATAATAAGGAGGCCGAAAGAAAAGAGACCGAAAGCTCAGGCTGCGGGAGAGGGGGGAGGACAGCGTTAATTCAGTGTTTGTTAGGTCTCCATGGTAACTGCAGGTGACCATGCTCCCTGCGTGAGAAGAGCGCAGGTGGGCAGCCCTGCCCCAAATGGAGCAGACGGGGAAAAGAAAGGAATGTGTAACTAGCATTTAAAACCAATTTTGCGAAAATCTGCTTCGTTCTTTCCTTTTTGGGTTTCGTAAACTGGGGTGTAAACGTAGGAGGGAGGAATGCACAGTGGCACGGTTCCTGCATCCGATATGGAGATTTGACACGGATGTGGTTTTTGAACCAGGCCTGGCCTTCCCAAATCGTTCTTAGGGCTGCGTTGGTTGGGGTTTTTTATGGCGCAAGGGCCACATTTGACCAAGCTGCCCCAAATGCAAGAAAATATCAATAATGGACATACACGTACAAGGAAATTTTTTACGAGCAAAAGAGAAATATACTGAAAAAAGCTACACATATCGAACCTGCACCGCCTGGAACTCTCAGGTTGCTATTGCTGTTGGCAAAACTTCTGACACAAACTTTACATTGAAGAGCTAAATTTTACCCATTGGGGCGCATATAAAATAAATACGATATGGAACCCCATTTCATTCAATTATTTTATATCTATACATATATAGCATAGTTGGCATCTGTCTGTCCTCTATACAAATCTACACCGTTTGACCAATCTACACCAAATTTGGTACACTTATACTTAAGAACCTGCGGTTAACGTAGGCTACGTACTAACCCCTTTCTTTCTGTCGTAGGGTATTGGTATTGGTATTTTCAATTAACGTCACACTGGAGCAACACAACGGGCTATTTTCTGTCGTAGGGGTTAAAAACAATTCGAAATCCCCGTAGGAATAACATTGAGTATTACTAGGGGGCGCTCTCTCCCAGTCTGGCTGTGCAGATGACGTCAGAGTTGACATCTACAGAAGTCGTCTCTCAAGATGACCTTGGAGGTTTTTAGAATCTTAGAGTATGATACAATCGCAGAGGGTCGGTTACGCTGAAAATCGTTCAGTATCATATCGTTTATGTATCCTGTCTAAAATGCGGGATGGAATTTCCAAGCATGAAGTGTAATTGCTTGAAACGTTGATCATGATATCGTATCAATATGATTTGTCAGCCTTTTATAATGATGGTGGAATTCCGAAATTCGCATTCCTGGTGTAAGGTGCTACAAATAAAAAATATTGATAAGAAAAAAAACTGACTTCAATAATACGAAGTATGTCATTTCTTTTAAGAAAATGAACTTAAAGAGCATTCACAATCACTCCAAAACTCAAAATCGACTTTTGTATAGTCATCTCATTATACGTTTTTGTAGGTTTGTCTTACCTATAATATGTGAAATGTATCTAAAGTAAATTGTAGAAGCTATAAAAATCTCAGTTTTGAAAATTATTTTGCTATTGCTTATTTTCTCTATATATTTGCATTTTCTATGACAGAAAAGTGATTTTTTGGATCACTTTCAATCGATGTTTAAGCAATTAAACCAGGGCAACGCCGGGTGAATTCAGCTAGTAAAGGTATAAAGGAGATGGCTTTTCTCTTTGTCACTTCAAACTCTTAGGTCGACTTCAATATTCACTGTCATGTTCCTTTTCCCAATTTTTAGTCTCGACTTTGCAACTGTGGGCTGTGAGTTCGAAACTCGTTCCAACAAAAGACCATCGGGTGCGTGGGGGCTGATGCACGTTAAATCTGTCGTGGCTTCAAATATCCTCACCTTTGTGTGGCGGGGAAATTTGGAGAGTTGGGTGCAAACAAACTGCGAGTCGTAAATGGCGCAGGCTCAATTCCGTAGCTTACCGCTGGCCTATTTCTCTCTTCTGTGTCAATAAAACTTCCCTTTTGTGTGTATGCCCATTATTTGACGTTGTCTTTTATTTAGAGCAGCTTGATAAAATCTGACTTTTGCAATATAAAACCCAACTCATTTTGAAAAGTGAAAAAGCGCAAAATCCTAACAAATTCAAAGAACACTAGATCAAAAGTTGTTATTAAACAGTAATGCTTTAAAACATAAATATATTTCTCGTTAATTTATATTCTTCCTTTTGTCACACTAAAGGATACTTTGAATAACTTTAAAAATGAGAACAGTTAGGTTTGATACATGTATATGTTTAGAAATCTGTCGTAGTAGATTATTTGTCAGTTTCTTATTACACGAATTCTAATTTTATTTGTTTTTCATCATTGTTTTGCGACTATATATTTTGCTACATTATTTTTGTGCGGGCCATCTAAGAATTACTTGTTATTAAACAGCTATGATTTTTTTAACTCTGCCGTGTATTGACCAATCCTGCCTCAAGTTTCTTTGAAAAAAATATGATGTCCATTACATCGAATAAAAATTATAAGGGGATTTTCTTGCACACAAATATATCTAATTAGTCTTCGCGTAGAGATAAATAACACCACACAGAGAAAACCCAAACCAAACCACACACCGTAAGAAAACGAACCTTTCAAAACATTTTATTCCGAAATTGATAGAAAAACTAAAAAAAAAAATCCAGGAAAACGCACGTGGTGCACTCGTTAGTGTAGTCGCGAGGTGAAATTAAAGACAGTGTGGAAATAATTAGTTTGAATCATGAGAGATCATCAAAGCAGTGTATTGGGTATGAGTTGAATAAACTCGTAAAATTTCTTAACGTCTGTTTGAAGCCACATAGGAGTGATATAAAATTCATTCAGGTCAATGATATTTCGATACTGATTTATTGGTTATTGGCTGTTTTTGGCTTCTTCCTGACCTTATACAGTTGGAAGTAATAAATTCAGATTCTGCGTTTGATTGTCCCATACATTTTACTTATTCGCTTATAGACATCAAGTGATTTCACAAACCATAAAGTTCTTTTAGAACTCGGTGAAGAGTTATCACCTTAAATTTACTGTACGCATTTTTCGTTACTTGTCTCCTCAAATTTATCTAGTTCTAAGAATGTGATTATCGTTCTCATATCATTTCTAATTTCGATATGGGACGAGATTGAAAGGTTTTCTACTCACAAGAGCTAAGAAACTTTAAAGACAGGAAAAAGCATATTTTACTGACATCCTGAAAAGCCCATGACTAGACATATTTGTCGGACGTCTCGTGTCGTTCACCTATATCCTTTCCAGGAAGCAAATTATTCGAATATGTGCAATTTGTTAAATACAGCAATTAAGCATATTTAAGAAGAAACGCCTATTGGTCGCGAAAAAACTTACTGATTTGCGTTTTGCTCGTTATTTTCTGTTTGTTTCTCAATTTCATCGGAGAAAAATATTTGTTTTCTCCAATTTTCCAAATTATCAACGCCATTCTTTTTACTTTCACCGGGGTTCGATTTGATTTTGTCACTCTACAGTCACTTTTTACAACATGAGGGCTAATTAGACAGGCCGACGTATTAAAGTGGAAACGTTCGTGTTAAACCAATACGAATATCCACGCCTTCTACTCTAATTGTGATAGTTGTTGCAACAATTAAATCACATTTTTGGAGAACACCAATATTAGAAATACCAATAGAAGTAACATTTTATACATTTTATAGTAAAGATTATGCATTAATACTGACATTTTGACATGGTTGGTTGGTTGATTGTTTGGGGGTTTTATAGCGCAAGGGCCAAATTGGCCATGATTGATTGATTAAATTGGCCATGTGATTGATTGATTGAATTTTTATGGTACAAGGGCCAGGTTTGGCCAGGTTTGGCCAAGCTAACGGTTAGTTTAAATAAATTTTGCCATTTACATTTGATTTCATTGGGTATATAAATACCATTATTTTTTTACAAAAAATATAACGAATAGTTAATAATTTTCTCTTTTATATGCGTTGAGATAGAGCCACGATTGAGAAAATTGGTACTGTTTCGAATGTCTTTAAAGTTCATGCTTGAGAGCAAGCAGCAAGAAACGCAGTCAGAATATTGTCCTAAAAATTAACGTGCCATTAGAAATAATCAAACAGATCATGACACAGAAACGACAAAACTATCCCCTTAAACCACCAATAGGAATGAACGACCAATCGAATAAACACCGGCTTTCAAAACTCTCGAATCCACAATCCAAACATATCAAATTTATCATTGCCACGATTTTCATCAGTCACTCCTCGAACGATTGTTTTCTTCTCACTACCGTTGCCGAAAAACACAGGCGAATAAGGGGCGCTCTACCCCTATTAATTAGAGCGTTTTTGTTGTGGCTCAAGCCCCGGTTTCTTTCCCATAATGACTTTGGGCAACGATGAGCGATGGCCGAGCGTCACACTCGTTTGGTCACGTGACGGGACCGCGTAATTACAAGCCTGTTAAAAGGCGCTTGTGCTGGGATGGATTACTTCTTTCTCCTGTTTATGAGGCGGAGATTAATTTCGCTCCTATCACCTTTTTCAACTTATCCAGTTACGAACAACTCGCAGCGAGGAAGCAATTTCAGCTCTTGTCTGAATCATGGAGCGGGGACGATTGACAGGGTTTTAATGAGACGCGTTTAGTATGCGGGGTTCGTTAAGGAAGTGCGGGACATGCCACTTTTGCAGGCGTTTGAATCGATGGGGAGGTTGAATGTTTTGAATTTTGACGTGAATACTTCCTTAAAATCGGAACGGTATGAAAAGGGAGGGTCATGCATGAAGCGTCTAGTGTTACAAAAAAGCGTTACAACTGTTGTCATATAAATTCAGAACTATAAGAAACAAATATATATAGGTAGGTAGTTGATAACCGTCACACTGGAGCAACGAAGCTATTTGCGACGGTCCGGGATCAATCCCTAAGCGAAAAAAAGACAATGCCTCTTAATTTTGAACCACTGTCAGATGACAAAGTCAACACCTGAGCTGGCACCCCACTCTCCAAACTTCCACACTATTCTAACGTGAGGACATTTAAGGTCATGATAGATTTTTGTTGAATATTCACACTAAAAAGTCGTTCAAATTTCCAATATATGCTTCATTCATTACATAATCCAGCATCAGGCCCGAGTATTAAAGCCAAGAATACGATTTGTGTCCTCGACCCAACCAACCATGTTTTTTGATTGGATTTTATGACGCAAGGACCATATATGGTCTTATTACTCCCAAAACCATAGAATAATTGGACATGCACATACAAATAGACATACAGAAAAATGCATCCAGGGTGGATCGAACCTGCGCTGCCTACAACTAGCAGGTTGCTAGCGCAGTGGGCAAACCCACTTAACCGTCGTAGTGTTTAGGAGTCCATTTTGAGCCGTAGGTATCGACTAGCTCAGATGAAGCGAAAAATAGCTGTAAGGAAATGAATTAAATTATTCATTTAAAATTAAGCTTGATTTTTTTAAAAATAAATTTATTTCAATTAATTCATTAACTGTTTAATTAATTTATTACTTGGTTGGAATAAAAATAACGCTGAGAGCGCTTATGCAAATGCTAAATTTACTAGAGTTACATAACCCTTAATTTCTTTAGCTAGGAAGAGACTTAAGAGCATATCTTGTTCGACAATATCGGAGAGAACATTTTTAAATTCCCTTAGAAGAAAATTTGTGATTCATTTTCTATTCTTAATGATTTTTCTAATGTTAATTTTAGGTACATTGCTTCGCTGGTTTTTTGAAGACATCGTGGAATAGGCGTTAATACTCTTGACTCATGTATCAAGATGTAATGTACATAACGCGATACAATTCGAGGTAAATAATACCGTGGAAAAACGAACTAAAATACAGAAAACAGTATCAAAATCAAAGTAGTAATAGAGCTCCAATCAACACAATAAAAAATAGTCTACAATTTGCGAGTGGGTATCACTTACGGTAATAGGATGAATCGATTGTTTTTATTTCAACACATGATCACAACATTTTGCGATGATAGAAATATCCAGAATTGTTAGCAGAAATAACACAGGAATTTGGGCTCTCTTGTAAATACAGCAGACAGTTGCAGGCCAATTTTGTGTATATACGAGTATTATAAAGTATTCTCGTGAAGAAAAGGATGTGTTTTATGCGAGATTCACATCACGTGCGCTCCGTTGTACTGAGATGATTTCACGCGATGATTGGTGGTTTGGGGGCTTTTATGACGTAAGGGCCATTCACGTGAAGATGAAGAATGTGAAATTAAAACCTAGGAGATAAAAATATAAGTTCATCAAAATTCAATTAACATTAAATGCTGGCAAGTCTACCAGTTCGGAGCCTCAAATGAAGGTCACTAAGGGATTAACTAAGCGATTAGAGTTTAAGTTTAATTTAGAACAGATTCAGAGTTGACGGTGCGATGTCCTTAGTCTGTTAATAGTGCACTATATATATGTGTATATAATAATCATTTATGGGTAAGAACATCCCTGAACTATGAAGTGCAGGGTGGTTCTCTCCAAGCTGCTTGAAAAGGATGGTAGCTAAGGCTACAATGGGTGCAAAGTCATGCAAACATTGCAGGCAATGAAAGGGCCGACTCACTTGCAAAGATGGGGAGAGGTTGCCTCAGTCTATCTGTGCATCTACTTTAAATTACAACAAAGCCCACATTAACTCTGCTGTTAGCCACTGGTTGAGGCAACAGCGACTGACGGCTTCAAAGGGAAAAATTTGGCGACACTCGTCACCAGAGTGGTCCAATTTGCCATGGCCACACTTGGGCAGTCGGCGTGGCGCTGTTCCGGATGATAACTGGGCATCACTACCTTGCTGCCCGCCTGCACGGGTTGCCCCCTCACAATGCTCGTTGTGCAGTCAGGGCATCATTGATACAGGCCCGGCCTTGGACCAAGAACCAGACACCGAGGAGGACGAGTTGAGGAAGCTTTCCCGTCTCTGCTGGTTGGCGCGCCACCAAATGACCCAACAGCCAAGGGGTGCTAGCAAGCAAGCATTTATGAAAAGATTGCCTGTGTTCCTACACGGTAATAGGGGCGTGGTAATACGATTGGAAGAGTAGTATAGTTAGCAACCGTAGAGTTGCGAGTTCGAAACTCGATCCAACCAAAGACCGTCATGTACGTAGGGACTGGTGCAAACTGTCGTGGTCCCAAATATCTTCACCTTGGTGTGGAAGTTTGGAGAGAGGGTTGCCAGCTCAAGTGTTCACCTCGTCATGACCGTGGTTCAAAATCACGAGGCGTTGTCCTGGGATCTTTTCCTCGGGGATTGATCTCGGACTGCCGCCAACAGTACGTTGTGTTGCTCCTCTGCGACGTTAGTTCAACTACCTACCATGACCACGGTAATATCTAATGTACCACTAGACTAGATCTGTTACTTTTTGTGTATCAGCTTGACCTTTTTGAATGGCTTAGCTAAGTATTGAGATTGTGAATCATGGAATCAGTGCAACCCTTTCTTACCTAAAAGGAAGGGTATCACGCTGGTACCATGGTACCCGGACCTGAGTATATAGGGGATCAGGAATTGTAGAATGCTTTTGTAATGTAATGTGTTAGTTATTTCCCCGTGTTTCAAAAGTTAACCCACCTGGTTGTTGTCTCAACGAGATATCTAGTTATTAGTAAAATTGATTTGATCTTGTTGGACGAGGTATCTGGTCATAAGAAGAAAACACGGTCACATCTTCAGAGAAAAATTATTATTAGTGCAAAAATTATTATTAGTGCAAACATAAAACAGTGGTTTTCTGCTTGGTTGGTTGGGTTTGATTTTATAACGCAAGGGCTATACTTGGCCAAGCTGCACAAAACAACGTCAAGTAAATGGAAAAGAACATACAAGAAAAGTTTTACTTATACAGGAAAGAAAAGGTGGGTAGTTAGTTGAATTAACGTTGCACAACGGGCTATTGGCGATGGTCCGGGATCAGTCTCGAAGAGAAAGGTCCGAGGAGGCTTTATAATTTTGATCAAATGACGAGATCACACCTGAGCTGGTATCCTACTCTCCAAACTTCTACACCACGCCAAAGACATTTGACTCAAGACAAAGCCATTTGAGGCCATGACAGAGTCAACGTTTCGAACTCGCAACCTTCCTGTTGTTAATCCGCTACTCTTCCAACTGGGCTATCGCGGCCCCCTCGTAAAGGAACTCGATTACTTTTCTTTTACAACCCTAATGGAGAAACCTAAAAAAGAAATATCGCCGTGGAGCACAATCTTCTCCGATACTTCCCGTCGTCTTTCATTTCAGCCGGCCGAATGGTTAAGAGTACCACTCGTTCCGGACTGGTAATTCCCGATGATCGGAAATCTAGAGCTCACATGAACATAAACTAATTGAAAGTAAACAAATAATAATTGAAACAATCAATAACTGAAAGTAAACAAATAGAATTACGCCAAATATGGCAATCCCAATAAGCAAGGTTGGTTTGGGATTTTATGGCGCAAGGGCCATATTTTGCCTAGCTGCGCCAAATAGAAGGCAACGTCAAGTAAAAAATGTCGTGAACGGAAAAAAGAGGGTAGGTAGGTAGGTAGTTTAATTAACGTCACACTGGAGCAACACAACGGGCTATTGGAAAAAAGAAGGATTGGAGAACAGAGTAGTACCTATCTGTAGGGTAATCTGTATAATCAAGTTAAGTTGAGCAAGGTATGCCTTTTTAGCTTTGAGATATACTTGCATTCGCTGTCTTATTTTATATTTTAGTCTTTATGTAATTATTTTAAAGATAGTTACAATTAGGACCATATTTGGCGATAGTGCGTCACACATAAGACATTAATATCAAGTAATAGACACACACAATGAAAGTTTTATTGACACAGAAGAGAGAAATACATCCAGGAAGGAATGCAATTGACAGAAATCGAACCTGCGCCACCTACAACTCGCAGGTTGCTACAGCAGAGGGCATACCCATTGAGCCACGACGGCTCCTACTTAAAATATGCCCATTTGTTAATAACCCTTAAATAATAATAACTTTTAAATTATGCGCTCATCAAAATTTGTAACAAACCTTGAAAAGGCTTCATTAGCAAAAATTAGCTGACAGTTTGCCTACTAGCTATGCAACAATGCCGTCCGAAGTCAAAGCATCAAATAGTCTTTATGGTGATTTAAAATAACTCATCAAATATTATAGCTCATGAATTCAAAAATCCATACATCAGTAAATATCCAGCCTTGCACTTTCATAGTTTAACGTAAAAAACGTAGAGAAATGTTTTGAACAAACGAATTGCATTTTCATAACGGATCCGCCTGTTTTCTGCAGCAGGAATAATTGATTGTAACAACAGATTGACTTCATGAAATATTAACATGAAGGTTGATGAAAAAAATCGGATATCGTTATTTTTGTTATGTGGGCGTGTTTCGGGATATTGACGCCAATAGGATCGCGTGATGAAGTTATTGACAGCATTTCATCAGCACCGTTACAGTTAGCGATCACTGTAAATGGGAGGTGAAGTAACGTCAATAAGTTTTGCAATTTAGGCTAGTCGAAGTGGGCTGCTTGTAAAAAAAAGAAATTGGAGATTTTTGTTACAAAAAGACGAATTGGTAAATAAAAAGCGTTCGTGCACGCATGCCAAATAATATTGGTTTGCATGTGCGCATTGTTCTTTTGGCTATCATGAAATTGAGGTCCGTTTGAATTTTAATTATTTTTTCATTCCTTAGATGCCAGTTGTGGCGAGTCAGTTTGCAATTTAATTAACTTCGTTTCTTTCTTTAGACGCCACACAGTAAGTAACAACAGTAAGTTTGCATTTAAATTTTGTTTTATTCTTTAGACGCTAGTTGTGGCAACAGTCAATTTGCATTTTATTTATTTTGTTTCTTTCTTTAGGTACCAGTTGTGACAACAGTCAATTTGTATTTTAATTAAAAAATGTTTTCATTCCCTAGAAGCCAGTTATGGCAACAGTAAGTTTGCATTTAAATTTTGTTTTATTCTTTAGACGTTAGTTGTGGCAACAGTCAATTTGCATTTTATTTATTTTGTTTCTTTCTTTAGGTACCAGTTGTGACAACAGTCAATTTGTATTTTAATTAAAAATTTTTTTCATTCCCTAGAAGCCAGTTGTGGCAACAGTCAGTTTGCATTTTAATATTGTTTTATTCTATAGACGCTAGTTGTGGCAAAAGTCAATTTGCATTTTAATTTATTTTGTTTCTTTCTTTAGACGTCACTTGTGGCAACAGTGTGCATTTGAATTAATTTGTTTTACTGAGACACCAGTTTTAGCATTGACACGCCAGTTTTAGCAACCTTTAAAAAGTATCGTTACAGCTTTTATTCATCAGAATTTTTCGACTAGCTTTACATCGATCTTCATGCTTTAGCGCAAACTGTTTATATTGATGCCTGGACGCATTATTTTAGAGCCACGGCTTCTTATTGTAAACAGATTTGTTGTAAATAAATAAGTTTTAAGTGTGCAGCCCATTCACTTGTACTCGCACGGACAACGTGTTTAAGTCTGAAGTCAGTATAAAACTTTAATTTCTGTAAGTAGTCTAATACAAAATCTTCGAATGAAGCTCATTCCAAAGTTTGATTATACGAGATTCGAAACTTTTAACCATGAATTTGATTATTTAAAAAATAAACCTCTATCTATTATACTAGGCGTCATTTTCGTACCCGCGAAGAGACGAAAAGTATATGGCATAGCGAGGACAAAAATATGCAGCGTCAATCATCCAAAAAGTATTTAATGGTATAGATTGTTTACATTGTTATGTACTACTGTATTGTAAATTAATTCCAAGTTCCCCAAAGTACTTCCGCACTAGAATTTAGCAGCGGCTGAATTCGATAGATGCTACCTCTAGTTGACCGATAACCAGTTGCGTGAAACCATTAGATCTGTATTAAGGTCACCCGAATATATCCGTATGTGTTAGAGAAAACAGACTACAAAACCTGTTGACACCTCGCGAACTCAGAAGCAGTAAAATATTTCCCTATCATTTAAAACTCCTATGTCTAACCGACATAAGCAGGATAGACCACACTCTTACACCTACCCAAATAAAGACAGTAATCCAGGTATAGAATCATTTCGCACTCAGTTCTGTGCCGGATGCGACTCCTGCGAAAATTGTCTGTAGCACAAAATTAATCCAGACTCAAATAAACAGTCAATTTTCATACTACTATATTTAACACAAAATCAATTTACAATTTACAAAGCATATTTAACAATTTACATTTATACATTCTAAACTTGATACTAGGAACTTCATATATTGTCCCAAACACACGCTTACCACTGAAACTCGAACTAAAACTAAAAGTGTATCAAAAATGGAAGAAAAGAATCTTTATAACACAGAACACCTATCGTCATCTGTCGGCATTTCTTGGGCTTAATGTTACTTTGTCTTTCATAACAGTATACGTGGTCGCGCAATTGGTGACTGCGACCCTTTCTGTGTTGCCTTTAACAATCGAGTTTGAGAGCAAAACGGTAATTATTTAAAAAATAAGGCTGAGTTGCAACAAATAGTGGAGAAGTGATACGAGTACAAGCATTGCATGTTAACCCAAGGTTTCAGACAGTGGTTGGAAGTGATATGCATCGCATTGGCAACTCAACGATCTATCGAAGAGCACACCGATAGATTGTTGATACCTAGAGGCGAGCGTCACCTAGGGTTTCTCGGAAGCGCCATCTGGCTTGTTCAAAACCGGGGGTGCGCATGGTTGGTTGGTTTTGGGGTTTTATGGCGCAAGGGCCATATTTGACCATGCTGCGCCAGACACAAGACATACAATACCAAGTAATAGACACACACACAACGAAAGTTTTACTGACACAGAAGAGAGAAAAACACCCAGGGAGGACTTGAATTGACTTAACCCACTTGACAGAAATCGAACCTGCGCCGCCTACAACTCGATGGTTGCTAGCGTAGTGGGCAAACTGAGCCATGATAGCCCACGCGCGTGCTCATATTAGGTCCATCAACTCTCAGTTCTAGTTATTTACTGTTAACGAAGGTGTTGATTTTAGTAGTTGAAAAAGATTAGCAATAACCGTTTAGATTTATCGTAAAATAAGCTTTGTTCATCTTTGTCTATTGACCACTTGGCAATGGCTTGCCGACAGGAAATGTAAATAACGACACCTAAGATTTATACAAACGTGGCAACTTAGTATGTTATTATCTTTCTATTCGAATTGAATATAATAAAGATGGTAATTGGTAATAGTAATTAATTAACATCGTACTGGAACAACACAACGAACTTTGGGCGACGATCAAATATTAATCCCCAAGGGAAAGATCGAGGACAACACCACGTCAGATGACGAGAACGCATGAGCTGGAACCCCTCTACAAACTTCCACACCACTCCAACGTTAGGATATTTCAGGCCACAACAGATTTAACGTACACCAGCTCCCATGTACACGAGTCTTTGATTGGACCTAGTTTCGAACTCGCAACCCTCCAGTTACTAATTCGTTACTCTTCCAACTGGGCTACCGTGACCCAATAACCGCTTAGGATTTATCTTAAAATAAGCTTTTACATCTTTGTCAATTAACCATTACCCCTTAGTACTGGCTTACCGACCAAAAATTTTAATCACAACACCTAGGATTTTACCCAAAAATTTTTACAAACATATTAACTTAGAATGTTGTATTTCTTGTCGAATTGAATGTAATAAAGAAACCTAGGCATAAGAAAAACCACATTTACGTAAACAAATTTATCTTTCTTTGAAGTACTATAAGGAGAAATGCACCGTTGAAATATATTTTGAAGTATACGTTCTAAGGCAAACGCGCGCGTGTTTACTTTATTTGTATAGAACTGTTAAATATTTATACCCACGACCTGACATATTGATCTTTTTCTCCATACAAAATTTTCCAATCTTATTTTGGAAAGTTTCTACCTCGATCTCTCAAAATACTGAGTTTTTCTAGAGTACAAAGTAAATTTTAAATTTCAATGTTATTCCTAGGCGGTCAGATTTGATTTTGGATTGTTAAAGGTACACTCCACTTTAATTATATCCACCTGTGATAAACTCTATAGGTATGCTTGAATTTTCATTAGAGCTACGAATATCCATTTCGAATCTGAAACCACCAAGTTTTATGTGTAGTTACATCATTACTCGAAAAGGATTTACTTTTGTTTTGAATTGGGATGCGGTTAACATTCTTAGGATCCTTAAAAACTAAATAATATTCTGTAATTTGGTGTCCGATTTTTAAAACCTTGTGTTCCTGTTTTCCCACAGTGCACGTAGTTATAGATGATTAAATTTCGATTGTGTTCAGAAAATAAAGTGACTAAACTATTGACTTTTTAAATAATGAATCTTGTTTCTTTAAATAAATTTATTTACTTTGCTAAGCATATTTCTCAGAGTAAACAACTTGTTATATAACAAATGCAATATTGACCGAACATAAGAGAAAGTAATGAGCTCGATAAGTAAACAAGTCAATAGATCAAACATACTCGAAATAGACTAGCAAACTAATTAAACTAATAAATAGACTAATTTATTTCATTTAAAATTCTCTTTAAGACAACCATGAAGTATCGAAACTTCCGTATCATATAACGGATTGCAATGTACAGTAAATACTAATTCTTCGTAGACGCTTTTAAAATTTCTACCCCGTAAGCGAAATGCTAGTCTATTTTCTTTTATCTACTTGAATGAAACTTTAAAATAAATGCAGCTTTTGAAAACATTTCTAAGTTATCTTCTGAAATAATACCAATATACCCCGTATTCCCAAACAAGCGAAGTTAAACATTCGATTTTCGAAGCTCCGAAAATGCATTAAATTTAAGTATTAGGTAAAATGAGTTTGGGTACTTAAGGGAGATACAAAGAGATCAGCGAGAGAAAAAAAGCTCCAACAAAACATCAAGATCTAAACAAAAATATCCTTAGTTTTTGCAACATTATCACGTGTGGAAGAATAGGAAAAAACTACAAACGGTTTCAGTAATTTAATTTTCTTGCTCGTTTTCAAAATGAGCACGACGACTGTGCTCGCTGTTGCCAGACTCCTGTTTTCTAAAATTCCAGGAATTGAAAAACAAACTCGTTGCCAGGTTCCTCGTTAGTTCCCTTCCTTTAATGGAGGAATGTTTTTTTGCTCTTTGGAGTTGGATTTCAGCCAGTGTTATTTCCCCCACTCTACACACGTACACTTTGCACTTTTGAATTAATTTTTGTTTCATTTGCTTCATGAGATAAACAAACGTATCTTTTTAATCATACGGTGTTAAGTGATTGTTTTCGATAGATCATACGAAACTGAAAAAAATCGTCTCCAAAAGGCAGACGATTCATTAATGTAATGGTTCTTGTTTCTGTTCTTTTAAATGCGATTTGACGTGGAACGTTTTTTAATTGAAAAGGCATTAGGAATAGCTACAAATGGCTTGCATTAAAATTTAATAAAATGTAGTGTTAAATCCAACTAACACATTCAAATTGAATGGATAATTTTAAATAACTCGTCTCAGAAGTAAAAAGGTAAGAACAGATAAATAAAATTACTCTATTCAACTAAAATTGCTTAACGTAAAGTAGTATAATACTAGAGTTTTCAAATGATAAAAAAGGTGCAAAATTAGTTCGTAATCAAGATTTCTCACATAATTATTTCCAATAATGATATTTAAAAATCTCTTATTCTGTTTCTTTCGTGATGTTATATTATTCAATTTTTTTATATTATCTATTATAAAATCTGATTTTTGAAAAATAAGTATAGAAAGTATCAGATGTTTTACACGAGGTGTTAACAAAAAGCATAGAATTAAAAGTATTGGAAACTCGCATTAGACAAAAATTGAAACTGATAAGAATATAGTCATCGCAAAAATGGTTACCCCATTGTGATCTAGGTCAAAGTAAGCATTGTATTCTGGTGGAGACAGAGACGTTTGAGTCGCTCGGTTTAGAATGAATCTATGGTTAGATTCTAGAACACGGTACCATCGCCAGTTGGCGATAATTTTCCATCGCCAATTAGAGACACAACTGGAAAGTTGTTCATAGTGGGTACTGAGAAACGACGGCCCCGATCAAACATGGAGATACTGACATGTGACTAGAATGTCTAGAATACTGACTAGAATAGGGGCCTACAGCACAATCGAAAAGTAAACCTCGACCTGAATCATGACGTAAGCATCGGCATGTCCACTCTTACAAAGTTTTAAAATAGACTCCGATAAAAGCGTAAAATTCAATCAATTTTGTGGCTATTTGACTCTAAGCAAAACAGTTTTTACCAAACTTTGAAATTTCCGTAAGAATTGAGAATTCAATCTTGAGGGTGGAAACGATGTTGAGAAGGAACGATTAACGACATTCCGAAACCAATGAGAGAAGAATCAATCATATGGCGTCTGTCAGAATCAATTCCAGAGCTATGAAAATTTAAAGAGCATCCTCCAACTGAGCAGTTTTATTTATTTCTTTTCATGAAATGGCGTCCTGGAGTTACTTTTGCTTTTCAAGGAAATGATTTTACAATTTTCATGTCTTTCGTCTGGTACTGGATTTTCTGCTTGACTGTTTTTTATTCAAGAATGGGAAGTTTTACTCGTATTGGAAGTCACATCGATCAGGTGGAGACAGAAGGACTGAAAGGAGTGCCATTAAAATGACAGAAATTTAGTCTATTGATCAGATGGAAAGTTGGATGCCACAAAGAACCTCTTTTCTGTTATGAAATTGGTGTTGAACTTTGCAAGAACTTTCTTAAAATCATACAAACGTTTACTCTACAATTATATACAATTTCAACCTACTATTGCTTCATGAAAATAGAAACTGATAAAATTCTAGTTAACGGTGTGGCCTTAGCTTGGTTTCAATTTATTGTCGTCAAATCAATGCCAAATGGTAATGGTTAGTTAAATCAGGGACCGACAAAATTTTGAGACGGAAGAGCCGAACTTGCCCCTCACAGCAATTTAAAAATTATTCGAGAACCATAAATACATTTTTACAAATAAGGAAAATTTAAAATGACATATTATAAGTTATAATAATAATTATATCTTTATTAAATGAAGAAGAAAAAAATCACAAAAAATTGCTCACGGTTTCAATCAGTGTGAGCATCAGCTTGCATTTCCTTTGAAAGTTTCAACACAAACAGCACAAAAAACTACAGGTGCCTCCCCTAGATTCCTTGCTTTCACATTTCCCCATTGCCAATGTTGTCTTTCTCAGTAGAGTCGTAGAGTGCACCCGTGCGTTCATTTATTAGTCACTGGCTGCATTGCCTACCATGTATAACCACTTCAGGCTCGCTTTCGCCTCCCTGACGTCACGCCCCTCATCTTAGTACCACGAAGTTCTTCGAGACCTATAAAACAAATGAAATCACCATTATGTGAATAAAATCGTTTTATCTATATATGTAAAGCAAAGTTGGCGTCCCACTGTCTTTCTGTTCTCTATACAAATCTACACCGTTTGACCAATCCACAATAAATTTGGTACACTTATACCTTGGAACCCTGCAGGTAACGCAAACTACATATTAACCCCCGTTCTCTTTAACCTACGTGGGCAGAGGGTAAAAACAATTCGAAATTGCCATAGGAATAACATTGAGCAAAAGGATTGTGGTACGCAGCAAGGTTTGTTCTACTATTATTGATCGAAAATCAAATTTTCCAATAAAATTATTTTACCAGTATTGCTTGAAAAACAATTTTTTTCTAAAATATTATATTTAAACAATTTAAAATTCTAACTATGTTTGAACTGATTTTTTATTTATTTCCATAATATAAATAACTTATGAATATTTGATGAAAATTTTGTGCGTGTGTGGATAGTTAAAATACTTAATTCTACACCTTACATTTTATAATGGAACACGAAAAGCCCAAAAGAAAAACTCATAAAAGGGTAATTTTGCTACTCGGTATCTGGCAACGTCAGGATTCATTTTTTATTTTATAAATTAGATCTAGAATTTCGTGTTTGTGTATTTGAGTTAAGACAGAGAAATGTTGCGGTCATATTTGAGCATTTCTAAGTTCTGTAAATTTGTGTTTTGTAAATAATTCATTCTTGTCTATCAACATTTTTCAAACGTCTTTTTTCGAATTTCTCTATTGAAGAATATATACTCGAGAAGTTGAAATTCAACACGCTTGCTCATATCTTTCGTTTTTCAGAATTCTACATTTTCCAATGACCAGAATTTCGTTTCTGTTTGTATTTATGTGTTCCAGTATATTTTGTATATTACAGATATATTATTTAAGAGTTAAATTTTAACAAATTATTTTTATTTTCTGCAAAGTGTCACTAAACATGCGTAATTTTTAGGCGGTATATGTATATTTCGACCAACTTTCCTTAAGTCTTTTTTGAATTCGTAATGGTTTGCAGAATATTCTGTTTCATAAAAATAAAAATGTACAAAACAGAACCTTTTTAAATAAGGTGTGTAACTTCTTATTTTAAAATGACCGGTTAAAATAAAATAGTTTTAAAATAAGATAGGTTAACGGTTAAATTAAAACGTGTAGCCATACGTTGAAATTCAAAGATATTTCTAATTCGGATACTGAAGTAGTAGCCTTAAAAAAACTTTCGTAGTTTGCCTTACAGCCGAAGTGCGATGAATATGAAATGGATTATATGGATGGATAAATCATGTATACATATTTACATCCGAAGTAAATTGTAGAAGCTATGAAAAAGTTAAACGATGCTAAAAAGTTATTGTTCGTACAACTTAAAGGATGTTTGCATTTTCTATGAAAGAAAAGTGATTAGTCCAATCATTTTTCGATCAACATTTAACCAATTTAACCCGAACATAATTCTCCTAGTAATTTTATAAATGAACTCTGATAGTTTTATTTTCATTTTTACTTCAGAGCCACATGTACGTAACCCGAGAGCCGCGTATGGCTCGCGAGCCGCAGTTCGTCGACCACTGGGTTAGATGATCAATACTGTTATTTTACGATAACAATCTTAACTGTATTGCTAATGTGCGATAAATTATTAACAGCTTCAAGAGCAGTATGAGAGGCATTTTTTGTCAAGTTAAATGTAGGTGGCGGTAGTTTTTATAGTGTGAAACGCGATTCCTGTGCAACAAACCAACGTGAGGATATTTCAGGCCACGACAGATTTAGAGTGTACGGCCCCACATACACGACGGTCTTTGGTTGGATCGATTTTCGAACTCGCAACCCTCCGGTTGGTAAACCGCTTCTTTTTCAACAGTCTACCGTTGTCTTACTAACTGTTAAGGATGACATTAGTTGTTAACATAAACATTTAGTATTTGGTTAAATTATTAGTAATTTTAATTTTTTTCTCACCAAAATTTTAATAAATTTTAATAATTGCGACTTTATTATTTTTTGTAACAAGTTTATAAACTCTAAAAATGAATTTTTACTACTTTAATCCCAAAAAGTGTCACATTTGTACCTTTTTGTTTCGAATATTAATATTTTTTCTTCAATTTTGAAATGAACAGTATCAACATAGGCATATGTTAATAGCAAGAATTACTCTATGGTCTTTATTATTGTAAACAAAGACTAGTAAAAAGTAGAAGAAAGTCCTTTAAAAATACACGAGTTAGATTAGGAAAACATTTTCTTAATATTGTAAACAAGTATGAAAATTGCAATGATGTCATCTGGAAATAACACCTACAAAATTTACTCATAAAGATGAAAAATGGAGACGTAATAACTTTGTACCTTAGTAGAAAAAGAGCAATGCCCAAATTCGCTGCTTTTTGAGTTATGTCCACAAATCACTTCAATGTAAAGAAAGTTATAGTAGAAAAGGTTCTAATGTCCTCCTGTGAGAATGTCTCGTCATTAGCAAAACTGACCAGATCTCTATGGACGAGATATCTCGCCATTAGAAGAAACCTGGCCAGATCTTGATCTTATCATCTTAAGAAAATCGGTATTATCTCGGTGATGAGATATCTCGTCATTAGCAAAATTGGTCAGATCTTGATGGACGAGATATCTAGTCATTAGTAAAATTGGTCAATTCTTGATGGACGAGATATCTCGTCGAAAGCACTTGGTTAAATATATAAAAACCTCTAAATCAGCTGTCACATAAAACCTAAAAAACGGAAACTCCCCTTCCTTACCTAGGTACAGAATTAATTATAAGCCTGAAGCTGTATGAAAAGCCAATAGCTGTCTGAATGTGCAACATTTAACATGTTAGAAAAATAAATATTTTAATTTATTAAATCCTCTTTTTTTCACCATTTTTACAAATGTGACAACTATTTTTGGAAAAACTATCAAATGTTAAATGTTACTCTTATTTTGGGACAGGAAGCAACATTTATCGATACCTTAATATTTCAGTATAATATTATATTATAACAGTTGCTCTGCTAATTTGTAATAACACTGCTATCGGAATATCATAACATTTATAATGGTTAGCACTGCTGATAAGACTCTAATTAGAACTCTAGCAAACACACCGTATCTACACTAGGATTGAACCGAAAATAAATTTGCGTTACCAGTCTGCAACTTGTGTTCTACACAATATAGGATTTCGCAATTGGTTAAGAACTAATTGGATATCAGGACTATGAAGGATTCACGGATTTCATTTGGGATTATAAGTAATAGTTATCATTTGACTGATGGTTCTTAGTTACTATGTTTTGGGAATACTTATCAAGAGAACCTAGAGAAATTATAACTACGGCAGAAATGTACTTACAGGTTTGCAATATAAATTCATACTCTCATCAATTTAATCTTTCCTGGAATACCTAATCACGACATTATTACGATTTATCTGCTTTTATTAGAAAAGCATGAAGGTAGGCAGTTGAATTAACGTCGCACTGAAGCAATACAATGGGCTATTGGCGACGGTCCGGGATAAACCCCGAAGGGAAAGATTCGAGGATAACACCTCGTCATTTTGAATCATTGTCAGTTTTTTTATGTTTTATGGTGCAAGGGCAATATTTGACGATTACTGAACCATGGTCAGATGAACACCTGAGCTGGCACCTCACTCTCCAATCTTCAACAACACGCCAACGTGAGGACATTTGAGGCCACGTCAGATTTAACGTGAACGAGCCTACACGCACATGACAGTTTTCGTCTGGATCGAGTTTCGAACTCGTAATCCTCCGGTTACTAATCCGCTACTTTCCTAACCGGGCTATCGAGCCCCAGAAAAACATGAAATTCACACAAGATTTTGACTCCTTAGATAATGACCTAAATAAAGATGAATTTCAACCTCACATCTTTGCAAAATGTATTTGTAATAACTTACTGAAATACTAAACAAGAATAGAAGTTACACAGTTGGAGCAACCTTAATTTATAGCTTGAATTATAGATACCATGAATATATGAATATTGCCAACGTGTAATACATTATACCAGTCGCAAAAATCAATGTTTACCAAATATATTTCAAACATTTATAAAATAGGAATTTGTGTTTTCTAATTTATGAAATTGAGTTTGAACTAAATCCGTTTCTATAGTACACCGAAGGTCCACGTGTTGCGAGTTCGAAACTCGATCCAACCAAAGATGGTCGTGTATGTGGAGGCTGGTGCAAATTAAATATGTCGTTGACTCAAATGTCGTCACGTTGGCGTGGTGGGGAAGTTTGGAGCTCAGATGGTAGCTCAGATGTTGACCTAGACATCTGTTGGTGGTTCCAAATTTGTGAAGTGTTGTCTTCGGATCTTTCTCTTCGGGATTGATCTAGGACCGTCCCCAATACCCGGCTGTGTTGGTTCCAGTGTGAAGTAAATTCAACTACCTACCAACATCAGTCGTGCAATACTAAATTGTGCGAAGCACGCATGCGTACTGGCATGTTTTCTGGACAGAAATAGAGTACGCATGCTCATATAATATGCTTCATCGCATGCTGCCTGATTGCGTGGCAGGGCTAATAGAACATTATGAAAATGAAATAAATAGTAGGGACGTTTTTCTGTCACAAGTGGTCAGTCGTAAGTCGCACCCATAGAGCAAATATAAAAGTAATCGTAACATTTTTGTGTCCATGATCAGGTGACCAAAACTAGTAGTAACATGACCTTTAGACTACTTTCGTCTTCCGGGAAGAAACGTCATTCATCAGCTGATTGGTTTTCATCAGCTAAGCACGGGACAAGAGACGACGACTATCCATTGATTCATCATATGATTGGTCTGCTCGACATAATAGTAGACTGGCCATATCACCATTTTTGTAGCCACTATAGAAATGCGCATTCGCACATCTACCTTGTCATAAGATGTTATATAGCCAAACGAGGTAATAAAATGTCAAATCTGCCAACCAAGTCAATTTTTTATCTATCAGTCACGTGACTACCAGTCGACATGTTGATCACACTTTTTGAAGATCCTCTCAATGACAATCTTCAGTCTAATTATATTTCACGTCTATGGTCAGACACAATGCTACATCAAAACCCTAAACAGTACCTCTGCGATAGTTAGAAGCAACTTTTGGAAATACAAACCTTTAACCCAAGGCGATTTAGTCAAACAATATGTGACATAAATGCCTGTTTCTGTTGACTGGATCGAACTAAATGTTCTCTCCCACAAGCACTCGTCTCATTTAACACACCCAACAGATACTACGCCTCGATATTTCAGCATAACGCCTTCATTTAGCCTCATTTATATGCATGGAACTTGCGCCATTTTTTTTATTATTATCGACAACTTGTACTGCGCGTAACCTCGTTTCGGTGTGATCGTCCGGAGATAAAGTATGCAACAGCAGGAAAGAAAGGAATCGATAAAGTATTAAGTGCGGACAAGCAAAAAATGCAACTTTTTGCTGACATCGTCACGAACTGAGGTTGGTTTTTACGACGTGCAGAAGAGAACTTTAGACAGACACATGGCGACCCAAACAAACAGGCACACTGTTGGGCGAGTTCGCGTGAGTATCTTGCGTGCAAGCGGGCTGAATTGCTTACGATCAATAGGTACGCGAAGTGTGGCAGGTAATAGTTACGATGTGGAGACGAGAATTTTGTGACCCTAGTTTTCTCTCATCATGGAAGGACGATGCTGTGTTTTTTAAGTAATAAGTAGCGACTTATCACGCTCATCAAAGGAAGAGTAAATAGCTGGAAGTATTTCGAAGAGAAACGGTCTATTTTATGGTAAGGGGCCGCAGTGGTCTGGTTGGAAGAGTAACGGATTAGTAACCGGAGGGTTGCGAGTTCGAATCTAATCAAAGACCGTCATGTATGTTGGGGATGGTGCACGTTAAATCTGTCGTGGCCTCAAATGTCCTCACATTGGCGTGGTGTGGAAGTTTGGAAGGTGGGATGTCAGCTCAGGTGGGACCTCGTCATCTGACAGTGGTTCAAAATTACGTGGTGTTGTCCTCGGATCTTTTCCTTCGGGTTTGATACCGCACCGTCACCAATAGCCCGTGGTGTTGGTCCAGTGCGACGTTAATTTAAATACCTACCATCCAAAGATCGTCGTGCATGGGAGTGGGAAAATGCACGTTAAATCTGTCTTGGTTTCAAATGTATTCACGTTGTCTTGGTGTGGAGGTAGGTAGGTATTTTAATTAACGTCACACTGGAGCAACACAACGGGCTATTGGTGACGGTCGGGGATCAATCCCTTAGGGAAGGATCCGAGGAGAACACCACGTCATTTTGAACCTCGGTCAGATGATGAGGCAACACCTGAGATGGCACCGTACTCTCCAAACTTCCACAGCGTGATGTGGAAGTTTGGAGAGCTAGGTGCTGACCTCCTCACCTGACAGTGGTTCAAAAATGCGAGATCTTATCCTCGGATCTTTCCCTTCGCGATTGATCCCAGACCTTCGTCAATGCCCTTTGTGTTGTTCCAGCGCGAAGTAAATCCAACTACCTACCTCAGACTTAGATTTCTATTTCTGGATCTAACATGCAGTAGCGATAAACAGTCTGCCTTTCAAAAGCTCTCAAGAACCTTTCTCATTTATGGCTTATATATTAAGATGATTTCCAACGAAGCATATTTCTTAAGAGTTCTCGAACAGCTTGTAGAGATTTACAACCAACCACACAAAAATCCCAGAAAATCGCTGTAATGGCGACTCTCAGAATTGAAAAGAAACGCACACCGTTGAGTTCCCTCAAAAACAAGCAGCTCATTAGCATGTGCCATAATGCGCCTTCCTCATGCGAAGACATAAAACACAGGTTGTTTATTGACCTCATTTTTAAAAAAAATTCAAGAAGCATTAAGTCGATCCCTCCCCAAAACCCGGGAATGAAACCCGGAAAGATAAACATAAAAAGGATTAAATAACCCCATTCTTCATTCCAACTTTCGCTCTGTCCATTATACAGTCATTGTTATTGTAAGCGGATCAAACGGCGCCTGAAAAAAGAAAAAAATAGGGAATATTTCCAGGAAAAAAGATCGGATCCCATGAATATTTTGGATGACTTTACATTGCATACAGACCGCTCTCAGAGCGTAACTGTTTGTCATTCATGTGGGGCTACGGAGAGCACGGCTCTTTCTCTGGAATGGAGGACGGTAGGGAAAAAAGAGGTGAGAATAGGGGAGAAAAAAGTGCTATATTCAACGGCTTCGACTTTAGAAAAATAAGCTGATGAATTATGTATGAGATGATCTGAGGAGAAACAAACACCAATGGTAGTTATCTCCACTTTTTTTTTATATTTTAACTTCCAAATCGAAGAATTGGAGAATAAAGGACGGGGAAAAATTGATGCATTTTAAAGTAGTCTGGGAATGTTGATAATTACGAGTTAAGAAACGTTTTAATGTTTTATTTCATTGTATTATTCAAGCTCTGGCAAAAAAAGTTGTAATTAATTCATGTGTTATTTTTACCTTGAAGGAAACTGAATATATCGGGTGCTTTTACTTTTGCATGCACTAAGCCTCTGATTCTGTTAAAAACAGTTGTGCTGGAAATTTTTCGAATTACTTTGTTCACAAATCACAATAGGAAATAAATTTGTTTTTGGAAGTTCATCAAAAATTCCAAACAATCTTACATTTCTGGTTTATATCAAAAAGGTTTTTTAATCAGAAATGTGGTAATTTTATCATTTCCCACTCAAAAAATAAAGGTTCTGACTCAAACAGTTTTATTTATCAACTAGATTGCTTGACGTTGTTTGTTGTGGGTTTAGCGCAGCGTGGCCAAATACGGCCCTTGTGGCATGCAAACTAGGAAAACACAATTGGATTGCTTTTGCCTAGAAATTGTTTCTCTGAAAGCAGATTTTAAAGGTATGCACAACCAAACGATAATAATCGTAAAATATATATGTTCAACGTAAAATATATATGTTTATTACAAGACTAATTTTGAGCAGGATAAAACCAATTGAATTAACCCATTTTTCAATTTGACAGAATTTTATAGAGGTTCGCCGAATTAAATTATTAAGATTTAAAAGAAAACGTTTAGTGTTATAAAAAGGGTGTTTATTATGTTTTCATTGGGCACTACATTCATACTTCCTCAATGTGTGCGCTACTGCCCTCTTGTAGGTGCTGAGGGCGATATTTACCCTAGAAGTGGAAAAAGGAATCGTTGAAGAGCAAATGTGGGGCAATAGGATACTTCTTTCATATCCCATTTTTGGGCCGTCGTGGCTCAGTGGGTATGCCCACTGCGCTAGCAACCTTTGAGTTGTAGGCTGCGCAGGTTCGATTCCTATCAGGTGCATTCCTCCCTGGGTGTATTTTCTCTCTTCTGTGTCAGTAAAACTGTGCATTTGTCTATTACTTAATATTGTATGTCTTGTGTCCGGCGCAGTATGGCCAAATATGGCCCTTGCGCCATAATATTCCGAAAAACCAAAACCAAACGTTATCCCATTTTTACATGAGTAGAACGCGTCTGCTATAGATCCTAAGATTGGGAGTCATTTCATCTATGTAGCAATCCAACTTAGCCACCCGTTCAAGACATACAATATCAAATAATAGACACACAATGAAGACTCGTCGAAACTACTTGGAGGGTTAAATGAGAAAAAGGCGTATGAACAGTCACCGTTGATGCGTTGTCATGATAATCATAGATTGATTGTACTCTCAATTTAAAATGTTTTCATTTTCTGAAAATATATTTAACCTCGTGCATATCAATTTGTTATAACGTAAACGATTCCACATGTTCCAGCCTTCTATAGTGAGGAAATATTGAGCTTCAAGCTGTCACCATAAATCTTGAGCACGCATAATGACCAGAGGGAATTGCGATTAGTTGAAGGTTTCGCAGGAATTGTTGTCAGGGTTCTGACAGCTATGAATGAAGAAGTGTTCCCCATATTAACATAATCTTCGTCGATGCTGGTTAAGAATAAACGTCGTGAGTGGGAATCAATTGCGTTTCGAAAACCTATATCGAATTTAAGATGATTGATGCTTGTGTGTATGGAACAGTGCGTGTATTTTTCTACCATTATGTTCAGTTCGAAATTCATTCACCGTACAGGCAGGCTCACCATCTTTGATTAGGGATCCAATACTAGATTCGGTTTGGTTTGCCATTATTTGCTACGAGAGAGCTAATTTGACAGGGATCTACGGTTTAACACTCTGAGGGATGCGCACGCATATATCCGTTATCAAATTTGCTGTCTTCTGTGCTCGACCTCAAACCAGTTTCGACCTTCTTGGTCAATAAAATCTTGCCTGGGATTCTTTCACACAACAGACGTGCTTGTCATGAATGTTGCGTGTAGGGTGTATGCTACAATACTCGATAGTTGAAGGTCGTTGAATTAACGTCGCACTGGAGCAACACAATGGGCTATTGGGGACGGAACGAGATAAATCCCGAAGGGAAAGATACTAGGACAACACCTCGTAAATTTGAGCCACTGCCAGATGACGAGGTAAACACCTGAGATGGCACCCCACTCTCCAAACTTACACCACGCCAACGTGAGACCATTGGAGGCCACGACAGATCTAACTTGACTCACCAACACGACGTACGAAGGTCTTTGGTTGGATCGAATTTCAAACTCTCAACCCTCTGGTTGCTACTATAAAATACTCAGAAATCGCCATGAAGCTCAGAGGATTGAAGTGGATTCCAAACCAATACGAACCTTAGACTGTTGAATCAAGAGCCATAAGGCTAACGACTCGGCTACCAGGTCGGTTTCAGAGAGAATAGCAGCCAACATCTTTACAGACAATGCATCAAGTATTACCGCTCTGGGTTATATGTTCTCCCACAATTCAATCATCAATGAAGTCAAGAAGAAACTGCTCGAAGCCAATGAAATACCCCAAATTAACATCTCTTGGGTAAAAGCACACGCTGGCATTGAGGGAAACGAACAAGCAGACTTACTTGCAAAGTCTGTAGCAAATGGGATTTCCCATCAAACAACCAGTTTAAAGTGGCCTAGAAGCAAATTATTAAATCCAATTGATACGTTGGTATTGGACCAATGGCAAGCAGAATGGGATGTTTCTTTCAAAGGGAGATACACTTATCAATTCTTTCCGAAGATTTCAACCGAACTTATTTACCAGAACTCAAAGCTGGTACAATTTTTCGCAGGCCATGGTCCATTTCCGGCTTTTCTAGAACGTTTCCATCTAAAAACAAGTGTGCTGTGCATCTGCGGCCGAGAAGGTGATCCCATCCACTACCTTTTTGACTAATCTCACAAGCCCGTGGCATTTGGTGAAATCTTCTCTACAAAACTACTCTCATTGGTGCTGAAGTACTGCCAAGAATATACATTGCCGCCACAAAATCCTTAAAATGATGGAATTTCTCAGCTTCAACATTGATTATATCTGTGAGAGCTGAGAAGTCGAAAGTTCTCGCAATAACCTAACTTTTCTTATGAAATTAGTATATCTGTATTTTTAGTTGTCTTAGTGTTTTTGCTCTTTGAATTTTTTTGTTCTAAATACGTATCCTTGTTCATTGTGCATTGTTACCGTTTATTATATATGGATTATTTATTATGTTATTATTATCGTTTGTATTATATTATTATTATTATCATTTGTATTATATTAGTATTAGTATTATTATCATTTGTATTATATTAGTATTAGTATTATTATCATTTGTATTATATTAGTATTAGTATTATTATCATTTGTATTATATTAGTATTATTATTATTATCATTTGGTTCTCTGTAAATTTAACACATTTTGTAATCCTTTTCTTACGTAATATGATATTTTTGTGCTTACATGTTTTGCCCTTCACTTGCCTTATATTTTTTATGTGTACTATCTTGAATGTTTTATGTGTATAATAGATTGCTCGGCTTTTCCTAATCCCGAAACTCTTCCGTAAGACGGACTATATAGCTGACAGCCACAGATGAAACAGTGTCCGCCTACGGCGTTCAATCCAATCCAATGAGATATCTCGTCGAGATATATCTGATATCACGTATCTCTTGGGATCCTCACGTACCCTGACGACGAGATATCTCGTCATCAGGGTATTGCCGATTTTTTTTATGATGACGGGATATACCGCCCAGCCAGATCTGGTCAGTTTTGCAAATGACGAGATAGATACCTCGTCGAGACAACCATTAAGTGGGTTAAAGCAGATGATATAAGAGGGTTGAAGCAGATGACATGTGATGATACGTTTTTAGAATAAACTAGCAGACCTAGTTTATTCTAAAAACGTTTCGATTTAAACTAAAATGCTTAATACAACAAACATCTTTTGACAAAATACCTTTCATTTTTTAATGCTTATTTCTTTAAGATGCTTGACATACTTCTGTAAGGCACCCTGAAAATATATTTCAGTACTAAGAAGTCATTTTCTACGTATCTTTCAAAGATAATAGAATAAATTTTTACTTAAAAATAGTCTCCTTTTACAAATGGGAAGTTATCAGCGTATTCTCTGAAACTATAATATTAGAAATGGCAGCGAAATAAAATGCCGTTTGTATGTCGATATTTTCTGTCTAATCGATGGATACAATAGATACAAAACATCAAAAAAGATGTTCACAGAGTTCTCTTTTGTATGCGAATGGATGACAGCATTAATCAAGTATCTCTGAGAAGCTGTAGCTCCTCTTTCCCCTTTATAACAAATACGAAACAATATACTCTATTATATTTCTTTTTGTATAAGGACCTAACAAATTCTAAGATAAAAATAAGGATGAAAAATAAAAGGATAAAAAGTATCACTGCAATTTTCTATTGACAGGAAATTCTCCAATCTCGTCATCTTACAAATGAGAAAAATATCCCTTCGGACTTAAGGCCTCTATTGGCTTGTTTTACGGCAGCATGTAATTTGAATGAATGGCATGAAAAGCTTTCCCTGTCAAACTCAAGATAGGTGGTGGTAGTGTTTCTGCGACGATACATATTTCCTGTTCGTATTCCGAACGTGACGTCACTTGACTTGTTTTTCGATAACGATTTCAGCACTACGCCAACAGAAAATTCCATAGAATGAATTCCGAATTCAGTTGCGTTGGCGTGGTGTGGAAGTTTGGAAAGTGTGGTGCCGACTCACACACACAGGCGTTGACCTCGCAATCTCCGGATAATAGAATAGCCAATAGCCCGTTGTGTTGCTCCAGTGCGACGTAAATTCAACTACCTACCTACCGAAATGAGTTGCCGACCAATCGGTAGGTCAGGGTGCTGATTTCGAGATCGCAAGATTCCAGATTGGAATATAAGGCATGGATGTTTGTCCATTGAATGTATGGCAGCTATAAAAGGGTTCCAGACTCACCTCCCCTCGGCTCACCGTGAGGTGTAGAGCCCATATAGAGGGGAGGGAGGGGTTAGGTTTCGACCGCCAGCGGCACAAGGGAGGCCAACCGTCCACCCACTCGGACCGTATTTATTAAGAGGAACAATAAACAGAAAAGACATACAAAAGACCAACAGGGTCCAAACAATAAGACGACCAGCACCTGCTGGTTTAAAGGTCGTTATAATAAAATTAAATACAATAAATTAAAACCGCAATATATTATAATAAATAATACAACACAGTTATATAAAGATTTTACTATATATACAATTAAAAAATTTTTTAAAAAGAAAGTTTAAAATACTAAAAACAAAATCCAATTAAATAAAATGAAGTAAAATGGGGCCAGACCTAGTCATAGGCCCCCTATTTACCACACGGGGAGACCACCAGGAAACTTAATTTAATCGCTGTGGGGTGCGGGGAGCCCATCCGCCACCCCTCCAGCCGCCAGCACGCAGTGGCTGATTTTATTCCTGAGGGTTTCAGCACTACGCCAACAGGGTTGTGCCTTGTCTGGCATGTATATGAGGTGTAACGTGAATCTAACCCACGTGGTGCACCAAGGTAACACCAAGTGGTTTATGATTCCGCCAATGTAGTGCCATGATGTTCGCTAAAATGGCGAACTGAAAATCGCTAAAATGGCGATTAACCATATTTTTATTGTAACTCCGATATGTATCACGGCGCAGCTTGCCCTTGCACCATAAAATTCAGAATTCAATCCAATCCAATTCGATATGTATCATGCGAGAGAATCTGGTCATAAGTAAAATCTTCTCAGACCATCTGATTTGTTTCTTTACACTGAAAAACCCTCTCATAATGAATTTCTTGGAAATATTCAATCTAATGCATACTTCACGAACGAAATTTTCAGTCCAACAAAATACATTGCACTTTACACTGAGCCAATTAGCCGAAACCTCCCAGCATTTCTCACTCATTGGATCCAAACGCCATCACCAGCACCCCATTGTCGTTTTCTTTCCGATACCATCCGTTCTCCCACCACAGAAAAAAACATTCCCGACATTGTCCCCGAGATTCCCCATCCCTCCAAAACAACATCTTTTCTCTCTCGGAAAAGCAGATGCACATTTTATAAAAGTAGGACACCATTTACAATTTACTTTCCCTCCCTCCCTGAGATCGAAAATAAGCGAATTGAAATCCCCGTACAAGTGATGAGAAGGACAGATAGAAAGGTTGCGGTGTGGAAGGGAGTGATTCCGAAAGCCCCCCCCCCCTTGAATAATTCATGAACCCTACCCTGACCCTCTTCCTTTCCCAGCATCCCTCTAAGAAGGCATCCGTTTCTTTTTCCATTCCCTTTTGTTGCATTTGTCTCTCCATTTTATTTATTGGTGAGGTTTTTTCTCCTGCTTCTCGAGTCCGTGTTGTCGGCGTCTTCTGGCTGACGTCACCGTACCTAAGAATCTCTTTCCGTTCGAAAACTTGGAAATTCATGGGGGTGGAAAGGGATTTTTTAGAGGGGTGTTTTGCTTTTTTTTTGACTCATTGGCGATTCACTCGCACTCTTCTTGAGAGTCGTCCTCTCACTCTCCCCGAGAACCAGGGGTGGGGCGAGGGATTGTCTTCAGAGGGGAGGTCTGGGGTGTGAAGGGGTGGTGGTGGTATGGATCGGATCACGTTGTGAAGATTGTGAGGGGATTTGGGGGATCTTGCGATCGGTGGCCTTTGCTGGAACGGGCGATACGCCTTTGTGGTTTCTGAGAGCCATTTTCGTTATCTTTATCTGAGAAGAAAAGAAAGATGAAAATATCCCTTAATAGTTCCTTAATTTTGATGAATGAAGACACATTTTAATGCATATCCTCAATGTAGGTGGGTAGTTGAATTAATGTCGCACTGGAGCAAAACACGGGCTATTGTCGACGGTCCGGTATCAATCCCAAAGGGAGGGATCCAAGGACAACACCTCGTCATTTAGAACCACAGTTAGATGATGAGACACCTGAGTCGGCACTCCACTCTCCAAACTTCCACACGACGCCGACGTTAGGAGGACATATGAGGAACGACAGATGTAATGTGCACCAGCCCTCATATATACAACAATGTTTGGTTGAATCGAGTTTCAAACTCGGAATCCTCCGGTTACGAATTCGCTACTCTTCCGACCGGGCTACCAATACTTCTTTTTCCCTTTCAAATTTTTTGTATGAAATTGGATGTCTTGTGTTGGCGTCTCTTGGATAAACATGGCCCTTGCGCCATAAAACCCCAAAACAACCAACCGCGGCCCCCGTATACCAGCCAGGAAATTATCCTTTCGACTAAATGCACTAAAACGTGTAGTCGAGTCGTCCAGAAACTATCTTCCCAACTATACGAGAGGCATTTTCTGTCAAGATAAATGTAGGTGGTGGTAGTGTTTCTAAGGTAATACAGGTGTTTCTGTTAGTATTCTGAATGTGACGTCAGGCGGATTGTTTCTCGAATATGATTACAACACTTCTCCAAAAAAATTCCAATGAATGAATTTCGAATTGATATGTGATTGGGTCGATGGAACAACACCAATTACATCAAAACGTTAAACGTCGCCAAAACGGCGATAAGCTATATTTTAAGGTAACCACGATATGTATCACGCGAAGTTTGGACAACAGGAATAAAATGTTCGTAGACTATCATGGTTCCTTTTACACTGAAAATTTCTCTCATACTTGAGTCGCACTCTACTAATACTTTTCGAAAAAACTTTGATTTTGAACAATTTATGAGTTTTAGATCACCAAAATTGAGCATTTAAAGCTGTTAGGAATATTTGATCATAGAGAAAATATAAAAGTAGACTCAGCAATGGTAACCTTTTTAAATGCCCATGATCGTGTGAGTTAGCAACGTAACCTTTATGCTACTTCGTCTGCTGAGTGAAACCTAACATTCATAATCTGATTGACCACGGGACGAGAGAAAGACGCCCATCCATTGATTCATCATCTGATTGGTCCATGATTGATTATCTGATAGTAGTAGGCTTTGGCGATTTCACCACTTTTGTCGCCACTACAGAAACGCACGCCTACCCTGTCATACGATGTTATATCGCCAAACGAGGAGGTAGGGTAACAACTCAATTTTCCCAGAACAATCACGTGACTACTAGTCTACATGTTGGTCACACTTTTTGAAGCTCCTCTCAATAGCAATATTCAGTCTACTTATATTTCACGTCTATGTATTTGACTTGCACAATCGTGTCTTCGAGCATTCCAACATTACGTAGTATCTCTATCACTTGCAGGTTCAGGTTGTTTCAAGAATGAGGATAGTCTGTAAAACGAAATTCAGAAGGCTCTAGTGTTTTGGTAACCTTTTTCGTTCGAGCATTTGGGTAGAGGAAGAAAAATTTTCGTTTCTCGGCTGATTTGTCTGTTTCCACTTAAAATCTCTCTTAAAGCGCAAAATTAATGGAAATGGAACAGCTTAAAATATTGTACATCAAGACTAAATTTCATCTTATTGATGACAAATTTGTCACGTCACTGTTTATTCCTAATCATGTAATTCACAAAGTGGTGATGGCATTATAGTTCTTTGAAATTTACAACCTGACAGGAATATTAAAATGATATTATTTATAGTCTTGAATTGTTGAATATATGAATGAATTTGAAGAAAAAACTTGTTTTGTAAAAGTAAATGTGAGTTATGGGCGCAAACTATCGCAATTTTCCAAAGCACTCACTATAAATATTCAATTGATCCGTCGTCTGTGTTATTGCCGCATTTTCCCTCACGTCAGGGCAGGATATTATTTATTTGCCCCAAGGAAAACAGTCTATCTTCGTAGAATAATACTTGGCAAAATTCCAAACTGAAAACTTATAGCAAAAATTTAGTATCAGTCATTTAGTAAATCGCCTTCTTATACGTGAAACACACCACGTCAAAAAACACTTCTGAGAAAACGAAGGGAGTAAAACTACTCACTATGCTTTACTCACTAAATGTGTTTCTCGAGAAGAAATTCAACTTTCACGCAAAGAAAAAGATGACAAATTGGACTTCACCAGTCTAAAGATTTTCATTATGGTCTAGAATAGCTGAACAACTCATATCTCAAAAATGCTGACTTGTGCGTTTTACTTGTAAGTCGACGAGATATTCTCACAGCAGAAGGAACACATATTAATTTATTCTAAAGGTAAAGTTGAGGAAATTACCTCGATGTTCAGTAAATAAAATCCCACATCGATGAAATATTTTCGCACAAAGGCCTCCAACTGCTCAAAAGAGAGCCTATTCACTTTTTCGTTTGAATTACGAAGTCAAATAAAGTCAATTACGAAGTCAAATAAAGTCATCGTAATAACATCTATTTAACCTATTTACTGAAAAAAAGCTTAAATGTGTGTGTGTTCTCCAAAAAACGGACAGGGCTGTGTCGGGGCACGGTCGCTAGGTTTAAGGCGTGGAATACGCCAGAAATAAATAATTTAAATTAACACGAAAGAAATAATTTAGTACAATACAGTTTAAAGCATTTAATTTCACATATCAAATGTTCATATTTCGTTACAACGAATACAAATGCAGCATTTTATCAGTACCGCCATATCTTAAATTACAAATATCTACTTTTCTAACAGTTTATACAAATTTACAAGATTTACAAATTAAACGACAAAGTATGTCAATAAGATTTCTGGCTTCGGTTGGTATTGAAAGCTATTAGATTTTGACAACGGTGGTATTTTTTTCTTGATAAATTTGTTCTACAATGACTACACAGCATGACATCATTCATATTGGAATGAGGTAAACGTTGTGGAAAAATGATATCACTCCATTGTTCCGTGACTGCCTTCAGGTCCTTCTCAAACCAAAGCCTATCACAAACATTACACGAATATCCAAATTCATTGTTTATGAATACAGCACGAAAATGTCTATTAGCGCTACCCAAATTCTCTCATATTCATCGATCCGCACATATATCATAATTGGTGCACTCGCTGTTGATGTTGATGTTTGTGGCTCATTACCTACCTCCATGGGTTCAACTCCATCACTATAATGAAAAGTTTATGTCATTAGATATGCTATTTGCGTCGAACTGAGCGGCAGAAGTACTTGACGCACTCGTATCTGCCATATGCCCACTTTAACGGTGCAACTCCTTAACTTTCAAGCGCTCCCGACGAGCCCGTTGAAACTCAACATCAGACATGTGGGTCTTCTTGGATTCCTCATCTCTCGATCTTTCTTCCTGTAGATGCTTGCTATAATTCTTCTGGTGTTTATTATGCATATATTTGGATATTTAAAAAAATTGTGCAATTTCCACACTTCGAAATCCTATAACAAAACAAGTATTAAATATTTAGGTTTCATTTATATTATCTCTACTATTATAAAGGGAAGTGTTTGTGTGTGTGCGGTGTCCAGACGAATCTATAGCACTTACAGCCATGAAATTCGGCAAACAGGTGACTGAATATCCCTCGAAGCCCGAATTCTAAAATTTAATCTAGAAAATTTTATAATTAATTTATTGGCATATTTTTGTATTATTTGGTTTCCTAAGAATGGCAACAGTGTGAAAGGGATCCCACAACTTCTGCTCTTGGCACTAAACCAAGACTGTTTTGAAAAGGTTCGCCATCGAACGTATTCAAAGCGCTCTGGAATCACGATTTTTATTTCAATAGTGGTTATTTCATAACAAACTCGATTTTTACTTCAGTAGTGGTTATTTCATAACTTAATTTTGAATTTGTTTAGTCTCATTTTTATTTCAGGCAAAGAGGTGGACGATCATCAATCGTGACTACAAACTATTAAACCTAATTACATTAAACTTTTGTTTGGGTATTTTTCGCAAATAATATAATGTTTGTGTTAATAAATTACATGAAATGAAGTAACAGTAGAAGTAGCAGAAGTATTAATCAATGTACACCTGAATCTTATCTTCAAAATTAAGGAAATAAGGCCAACTTTCGTTTTTAAATTGGCACTTTCAAAAAACCTCCCATAATTACATTAAACTTTTTTGTATTTTTTTTGTATTCGTTTCTGTTTTCGTTTGGGTATTTTTCGCAAATAGTATAATGTCTGTGTTAATAAATTTCATGAAATGTAACAATGTTCATTGCTGTTTAATTTGGTTTTGATTTCGCTGACAATGCGATCCATTTAGGTCGTTTATCGGAATCAGTGTAGTGACATAACAAGACTTTAAAAATATAGCGTTATATTTAAAGATTCAATCACATTTTTATTTCAGTAGTGGTTATTTCGTAACCTACTTTTGAATTTGTATAATTTCTGTAACTTTAATCTCATTTTCATTTCAGGCAAATAACTATATAATTTTGGTTTAACGTTAAATTTAAAGATGCCCCAGCCTCCCAGAAAAAAGAAACATCTTCAAATAAAACAACGCTATAACAGAGAAAGAAATCAAAGAAGAGAAGCTGAATCCACCCCAGAAAGAGAAACAAGACAGCGAGAGGACAGAGAAAGAGAACAAAGAGAAGCTGAATCCACCCAAGAAAGAGAAACAAAATTACAGCAAGTTAGAACAGGAAGAAGTGCTGCTCGAATGCGCATCTGTAGAAATTTAGAGAATGCATCTTTTAATTACAACCCATCAGCAGATTATGTATCTGATCCTTTGTGAGTCATTGGATCAATGTCTGTAACATGTCAACACTGTGAAGCAAAGAAGTGGAAAGGTGAAGTCCAAGGTATGTGTTGCAGCAGAGGAAAGGTTCAACTGCCATGGTTAATGGATCCAGCCGAGCCCCTATGTACTTTACTGATTGGAGATTTAGCAGAAGCTTAACATTTCCTAGCAAATATTAGAAGGTACAATTCCTGTTTCCAGATGACCTCTTTCGGCACGAGAAAAGGAATTAGAGAGTCCGGATACATGCCGACATTTAAGGTTCAGGGTCAAGTTTATCACCGCATCGGGAGTCTACACCTTCTACCAAACGAAGAGCCTAAATTTCTGCAAATATATTTTGTCGATGATACACAACAAGCAGAGCAGAGTTGCAAACACGTTCCGCACACGAGACAAGATATAGTACTTCAGTTACAATATATGCTGAATCATCACAACTCTTACATCCACAGCTTCAAATCGGCCATGGATAAGATCAGCCCTGAATTCAATGTGGTAATCTTAACGGACAAAACCCCACATGGTGAATGAACATGAGAGGCGGTTCAATGCACCAACAGAAGTGGCTTTAATCAAGGTGGGATAACAACATGGAGCAAGAGGCATAGTTTCAGAATAAAGAAGTGGCACCATCAAGATAATTCCCGATACGCACAGGTCCTACGATGCGCTACCGTATCCACTCATTTTGGCAGGGGGAGGATGGATAGAATTTTGAACTGCGACAAACAAACCCAACTACAGGAATGCCACTAAGACGATTTCTGCTATGCAGCTCTACGCTCACAGGATGATGATACGCTTTTCAAATTTCGCTGAGAAGCAAAGACTTGTTCCATTATTTATCGTTGAAATGTATGCCAAGAATGAATCGGAAAGGCTGTTATACATACGACTAAATCAGAGGACGCTGAGAGTGGAACAGTATGCACATTTGAGAGATGCGGTCATGAACGATGGAAATGTTGGAGACATTGGCCAGTTGATCATCTTGCCTTCCATCTTACTGGGGATCCCAGGTACATGCACGAGCGTACTCAAGATGCCATGACCTACGTGGGAAACTATGGTAGATCGGATCTCTTCATCACCTTTACATGCAATCCAAACTGGACAGAGATACAGTAAGAACTATTTGTTGGGCAAAAACCACAGGATCGTCATGATTTGTTGGCAAGAGTCTCATCAAAAGCAAAAAACACTGATAGTCTCATCACAATGGCAAAGATTTTTGGAGAAGTTAAGTGTCATATGTACACGACAGGTGGCAGAAGCGAGGACTTCCTCATGCCCACATTCTGGTTTGGCTCAAAGACTCATTACACGTTCACAGAGTGAACGACTTTATCAGTGCAGAAATCCCTAATCCACAAGAAGACCCAGAACTTTTTTGCATTGTAACGAAGCAAATGGTGCACGGCCCCTGCGGATGCACAAATCCACTCTCTCCATGCATGAAGGACGGAATTTGCACAAAGCGATTCCCACGCCGTGTTTTGAAGGAGACGCAAACAGGACAAGACGGATATTCACTTTATCGTCGTAGATCAGCACAAGACGGGGATTTACTACAAACATAAATTTTCGTGGATCAGAAGTGTCTGTGGACAATACGTGGATTGTTCCGTATTGCTCTCTATTAACAAAAATTTTCAATGCGCATATCATCGTAGAGTATTTGCAATTCTGTAAAGTTTATAAAGTAGGTCTGTGAGTATGTTAACAAAGGATCTGACTTGGCTGTGTTTGAATTGATCAATGGAGAAAATGACCTTAATGAAATTCGTCAGCATCAATTGGAAGATATATGAGCAGCAACGAAGCAGTATGAAGAATACTCAACTTCCCAATTCACGAGCGCCACCCCACAGTTATTCATCTAAGCGTCCACCTTGAGAATGGCCAGAGAGTCTACGTCACGACAGAAAATGCTGCTCAAAACGTGTCCAAGCACCTCAGGATACAACACTGACGTCTTTCTTCATATTTTGCACCCAAGATGAGTTTGCACGCACCCTATTGTACAACCAAGTACTAAAGTACTACACTTGGAACAACGGAAACAAGACATGGAACCGCCGAAAACAAGAACAAGTTGTACCAGAACAAGCAGCAATAAGATCCAGCGATGAACTAGGCCTTGTGTACACCGTCCATCCGACCAACTCCGAATGCTTTCACCTGCGACTCTTACTGCATGAAGTACGAGGCCCAATGCCGTTTATACATTTTAGAACAATTGAAGGAAGGGCCTGCGGAACTTACAGAGGCTTGCCAGCTTAGAGAACTTCTAGAGAACGATGAACATTGGAACAAAGCATCGGAAGAAGCAGCTGCATCTCGATCGCCAAAGATTTACGTAATCTGTTTGCTGTTATGCTACAAACATGCTCGATGTCTTCACCTGATCAGTTATGGATGAACCACAAGGAGAACCTGTCTGAAGACATACTGCACCAAGCACGCGTACAGCAGCAGAATATGGATCTGAACTACAGTGATGACATCTAAAACATAGCTCTAATCTACATTGAGGATAAGATTATATTGTTGGGTGGATCAGACCTACAAAATTTTGGACTACCGTAACCCAATCGAAATTGCGATTAAGTCCTACCGAGTTAAGAACGCATGAAAAGAAACTGACGCGAATGTACTCGCAACATACATAGAGGAGAATGAGCCAAAAATGGTCCAAGATTAAAAGGAAGCATTTGACAAGATTTACAAGAGCAGTTTTTGATAGGTGCGGCGGTATATTCTTTTTGGATGCACCTGCCGGCACAGGAAAGACTTCTCATCAATCTTCTTTTGGCTAGTGCTACAGAGAAACGAGATTGCCCTGGCTGTTGCTTCATCAGGCATTGACACAACTCTATTGATAGGAGGGAGGACAGCTCACTCGGCTTTCAAGTTACCCTTAAATCTGGCAAACGCGGAAACTCCTACATGTAACATTTCAAGAAATTCAGGAAAGGCAAAGGTTCTACAGGATTGCAAGCTCATTGTCTGGGATGAATGTACTATGTCCCACAAAGCCGCATTCGAAGCACTTGATGTCACGTTGAAAGACATCAGACGTAACAATGACAGAATGGGAGGCGTCACTATGGTGTTGGCGGGCAACTTTCGACAGACACTTCCTGTTATTCCCCGTGGAACCAGGGTGGATGAAATGCAGGCCTGCTTAAAATCATCTTATATTTGGAATGGCAAACGAGAGCTGAAAGAGGCGGTGTTTCTAAATGTGGCGCAGCACTTTAGTGATCATTCATGGCTGTGCCAAAGAGCAATTCTTGCCCCAAGAAACGAAGATGTCAATGTCATCAATAATCAACTTTTACAAGAATTGCCCGGTAGTGTTCAAATTTACAAATCTATCGACACTACATGTGACACAGGTGAGGCTGTGAACTACACAACAGAGTTTTGGAACACATTGGAGCCATCTGGACTACCCTCGCACATATTAGAGCTGAAGATTGGGGCACCGATTATGCTTCTCAGAAATCTGCATCCACCTTCACTCTGCAATGGAACAAGACTCTCTATCAAGAAACTGATGCCGAATATTATTGAAGCCACCATCTTGACTGGATATGCCGCAGGCGAAGAAGTATTCATTCTTAGGATCCCCATCATCCCTTCGGATCTCTCATTCCAATTTAAACGACTTCAGTTCCCTGTTCGTTTAAGTTTCACCATGAACATCAACAAGGCAGAAGGACAATCGCTGAAAGTTGTAGGACTTGATCTCATTAAATCATGTTTCTCCCACGGTCAACTGTATGTGGGTTGTTCAAGAGTTGGAAAAGCAGAGAATCTACATCCTAGCTCCAAATGGAAGAACATTGAACATAGTGTATTATAAATCTCTCTAAGCAAGAATCAGTGAGGTGGAAGGAATGAGGCGACATGCCCGTGTCATGCTGTGTGGTGGTGGGACTCATTCTTAAAATTATTATTTTTTCTTTTTAATGTTTTCAGAATCAGTGAGAACAAAACAAGAATTATATCACGGGCAACGCCGTGCGGGTACTGCAATTATTTATAAAGGGCAAAGAGACTAAACAATTTACACCTCAAACGTCGTGTTCCCACAAAGGAGGCCGGTGTTAGTCTAAATTAATGTCCGCGGCAGCTCACATTTTCGTGACTCAACTTTACGCTGCGATTGCATCAGCCCACGAGGTCGACTCAAGCTCAATGGGTATTTACAACATGCTTTGTTTAATGCTTTATTAAACGCGATATCGTTCATTTATGTATTATTTATAGTTTTTAAGTTATTAAATTTTCCGTGATCAACGTTTTTCGTGACACTCACAAATTAAGCTCAGTACTCCGGTTTCAAGAGGGAAGACTTATTCTACGTCGAAAGTCAACAGGCAGCTGTTTTGTCTAAATCTTTTATAGTGCTGCACCTACTAGAAGGCAGTCGACCTTGGGTCAGTCGTTTGTTGAATAGGTGTGAAAGCGCGTTATGAGAAAGCTGACTTAAGCAAAAGAATGAAAGCGTGGACTCTTCCCCTGCCGATTCATTACCATTGCTATCGCTTTCGGTACCGAACGATAAATTTAGAATCAGAATCCGCGTTAAAGACGCCAGTTGTGAAAGCACTTTGTGTTACCACCAGTCCCCTAATTAAACGAATGGTCTCGACTGCCTTCTCACGGGTTGGCAGTTGAATTAACGTCATACTGGAGCAACGAGCTATTGGTGACAGTCCGGGTTCAATCCCGAAGGGAAAGACCTTGTCATTTTGAACCAGGGTCAGATCACGGGGTCAACACCTGAACTGGCACCCCACTTTCCAAACTTCCACACAACACCAACGTCAACCTTCTCTCGGGAGCTGCATTATATTCGAATAATTCTTTTTCTGCAATTCGAAATGTGACTGTCGTGGCTCAGTGGGTATGCCCACTGCACTCTCTTCTGCGTCAGTAAAACTTTCATTGTGTTTGAGTCTATTAATTGATATTATATGTCGTGTCGCCCTTGCGCCATATATAAAACCTCCAAACCAACCAACCACCTAAATCTGATGGCCACAAAATTCATATTGATAGGTAGGTATTTTAATTAACGTCGCATTGGAGCAATTGGAACAACGGGCTATTGGCGGCGGTCTGGGATCAATCCCCAAGAGAAAGAACCGAGGACAACACTAAGTAATTTTGAACCACGGTCCGATGACGAAGAGAGGTTGTAGCAGTGCGTGCGAAAGACAACGTTATTTCAGTCAACCAAAAAGAACTTCATGGCTGAGATCTGTTGCACTGCTGTATAGTCTACTTGTGTTTTTATGGCGCAAGATTCAAAACCGGATAAGCTCTCCAAACGCAACACAAAATAAAACTCAATATAAAGATATCTTTAAAATATCAAACTAACATCCAGATCAACATTAAAAGGATGGTAAAGTAAGGAAAATAACGTGAAGCAATGTATAAAAATACATGATAAAGAGAGTAATAAAATGTGGATGGATTTTCCCCCATCCATTCGGTGAACTCAAAATACGTATTATGTACAATTTAAAAATCCAAGTATCAAATTTATATGTGTGATATAAAACTAGACTACTAGGAAATTTAAAAAGTACAGTATGAGGAGGATCCCACTAAAAGTTTTAAGACAGGAGTAGATGTATTAAAAAAATTTATGGTCCAAATGTGTGGAGCAGGAAGTAAAGATATAGCTAATAGTTAGCGGTTAATGGCAAAGATGGCATAAATGCGCAGCTAGTAAATAAGTATGTGATCCTTGAATGTACAGGGTCGCGGTAACCCAGTTGGAAGAGTAACGGATTAGCAACCGGAGGATTGCGATTTCGAAACTCGACCCGAAGACCTTCGTGTTTGTAGAGGCTGATGCACATTAAATCTGTCGGGCCTCAAATGACCTCACGTTAGAATGGTGTGGAAGTTTGGAGAGTGGGAAGCCAGCTCAAGTGTCGACTTCGTCATCGGATCGAGGTTCAAAATGATGAGGTGCTGCCCTCGATCTTTAACTTCGGGATTGATGACCTTCGCCAACAGACCGTTTTTCACTGCACCCTCACTTAACTAAGTTAACCCTCTTGTGACTGTCACGACGAAATATCGTAAAACGAACGTTGATGTCGTCATGCTAATAAAATCGGCAGTATCTTGATGGCGAGTTATCGCGTCACCAGCAGAATTTGTCAGATATTGATGGACGGGATATTTCGTTTAAAGCACTTGGAGGGTAAATTCAACTGCCTGCTTACCTATAACTATTTTCGGGAAGATATATTTACCATTGTTCCCTAACGCACGCATTATCCGGAAACACAAATTCAATCATCCTACCCATAAATTCCCAAGCTAAGGCAGAAAGATAAACGCATTCTTGTATACATATCTATCGAATTCCCCACTGTTCGACATCGTTCATCGGCATCTGCTATTCAATGGGCAGATAACGTCATTTTTTCGGAAGAATACCATCCTCCTCTTCCGTATCAACATCCCATCCCGTGATGGATCAACCGACCAACCTCTCTCTCTAATGGAAGGTACCTCATAAAAAATTGAGTCCCGCGAAATAAAAAAAAAAAAAACGCTCCCGAAGAAGACCAAGATCCGAGGAAAAGTTCGCGATGTGCGCTGCGTACGACACGCGTCTGGGCTTCGTTGCCATCCCCATGGCAACGGACACGTGACAGTGCCGAGTAACCGCCTTGTTTACCTCCACGCGTGAGGGGGGAGTGGGGGCTGGTTCATAATTGATGATCCGAGGCTGGGCCATGTGCGGGTTTTTGGTCTTATCCACACGTCTTTTTTTGAATTACGTGGAGGTGCAATCTGAGTTGTCTGATGGTCGAGGCGAAAGTGATTTAATGTGTTGGGTCGTAAGATTTGGTCAGTGTTTCGGAAAGTAGTGCTGACCATCAAAGTACTATATATTCTACGAAGAATGCTATGGGCTCATTGTAACAGAGATAATATTTTAACTGAAATTTTTTCATAAAAACGAAAAATTATCAATAGCTTTTTTTAATTTGTATAAGACTAAATCCATTTTTTGAAGTGAATACGTCTTTAAAATCGGGACGGTACTCGAAGGCATGAATGAAAAGGCGAGCGTTACAAAAACGAAAAATTGGCTTTTTTCAATTTGTACAAGACTAAATCCATTTTTTGAAGTGAATACGTCTTTAAAATCGGGACGGTACTGGAAGGCATGAATGAAAAGGCGAGCGTTACAAAAACCGTTATAATTGCTTTGTTTTGTTTCCGGAACTAGAACCATACAGATACTCTGCTGATGGTTTATCTTCGAGTTGAGAAGCATTCTATAGTGTCCGGCCTCTGATGCAAAAACCTGTTCCAAACTGTCACCAGTTCTAGCCAAGGAACAATTTCTTTTTCCTACATGGATCTTCATTCCCCGTAGGAGAAATAGGGAAGTTATGTCTCTTCGAGATATCTCGTTATAAGTAAAAATTGTTCAGATCTTAGACGATATATCTCATCGAAACCACTTGGATTGTTAAAATCAGAACAGTACTGGGGGCATGCATGAAAAGTCTAGCGTTACAACTGTTTTGTCTTATGTTCGAACTAGAAGGAACATCCAGATGATAAATCCAGTTTCGTGTGGACAAAAGATGTCCGTATCTGAAATGACCTTCGGACCGAGTGCGCAGACGCACCGAGCACGGGGAGGGGGGGTCCGAGGTATGTCAACATTTTACGCTGCTGGGCGAGATTCGGGCCAGTGTAACTTTGGATTGCGACTATTTGCGAAGGAGGATACGGCTATTTGAATGGACGGCTATTTGCGAAGGAGCTCCCGGTGGGTAAGACGACGTTAATCCCGACTGGACCTAGCACAACACTCATGCGCTTACAAACCGAAATAGAACGTGTGGGGTATATAAAATTAAAAAGTATTCACACAGGGATGCCCATGTTTGTAAGTTCCACCTGGATTTGCTTGAAGGCGCTTTTCGGCAGCTTGGCAGTTGGCCAATTTGTACGGGCATGCGCCAACGCATCCATTACTATTGGTGAACGAAATTTTGATCACAGGCTATGAGACTGAAAGTGTACAGCTATGTCAAACTAATTAGACAAATAGAGTTAATTAAAATGTTCACATACTTTATGTGTTTCATTTATCCACCTTAGTGTACCATCTAACTCTCTGAGGGATTAACATTCGTTCTGCAATTTAGTCTTCGCTTCATGATTTTTAACCAGTTTTGACCTCCTTGACCAATAGAATCTCTTTCCTAGGATTCTTCCAACTAATTCAAAGGGTTATTTCGTCATTATGTGCGTAAGCAACAGTACAGTGATCGGATAACCCGGTGACGTTAGAACATCCAGGAGTGTGTGCTTGCAAATATATATCCTTGTACGAATACGGTTTACTTTCCTGTTCCATAACTGTACTCGTGGTTGTCTCGACGAGTAACCTCGTCATTAGAAAAACTGACCAAATCTTGTGGACGAGATATCTCGTCACTGGGAGAAAACATGATCACGATCATTAAAAGAAAACTGACCATATCTTGATGTCTTTCTCATGGGCATGGGCACCGCAGGTGACCACTTACCTCCCAACATGAGTCAGGTTTAAGTGGTGTCTAGGTCACCTACTGGAAAATAGTCTAAATTTGCCTATTGGGAGGCGACAGTCACGGCCGTGACCGAAGTCACTACCGTGGCAAGACGTCTTGGCTTCATTCCTTAAAGCATAATTGCATAAATTTCGATTTTAGATTAATTTGTACAAAAATATTTACAAGATAAACCAGTAGCAAGTACAGGTATACAAAGGCACAACACAATAATTTACAATTTTTCCTTAGCACAATCTTATATGCGATGTCTGCATTGTTCACATTTACTTCTATCACTCATGGATTGTTCGTCCCTATTGGGTTACATGCACTGGCTCATCAGTTTATGTGCTTTACTACCTTTTAATGTCAATGTTTTTCGTGAGAAATTGTATTATTTTCTTAATTTTATGTATTCGTGGCCCAGGCTCAATAATTTGTTTGGGTGGGTGCCCTTACGTGATTGATGTCTTTCTCATAAAAAATTCGGAAATATCTTGAAGACGAGATATCTCGTTAGCAGAAACATTGGTCAGATTTTGATGGATCTCGTCGAAGCCAGTTGGAAGGTTACAGTTTGTTTAGGGAGTTTTGAAATACCCTATACAACAAACATACCTTTGAAATAAAAGGTAGAACTCAATTTACATTTTACTATTACATCAATAGTTAATACTGGAACTGAATATTTCAGACACTACTATTTGAACAAGCTATTAGCTGTCTGCAGTACAACATACATATTACATTAGGTTTCCAAAGTAAAAGGTGAAACTGTCGTCAGAAATCAGTATCCCTATACAACCAACATACCTTTGAAATAAAAGGTAGAACTCAATTTACATTTTACTATTACATCAATAGTTAATACTGGAACTGAATATTTCAGACACTACTATTTGAACAAGCTATTAGCTGTCTGCAGTACAACATACATATTACATTAGGTTTCCAAAGTAAAAGGTGAAACTGTCGTCAGAAATCAGTATCCCTATACAACCAACATACCTTTGAAATAAAAGGTAGAACTCAATTTACATTTTACTATTACATCAATAGTTAATACTGGAACTGAATATTTCAGACACTACTATTTGAACAAGCTATTAGCTGTCTGCAGTACAACATACATATTACATTAGGTTTCCAAAGTAAAAGGTGAAACTGTCGTCAGAAATCAGTATCCCTATACAACCAACATACCTTTGAAATAAAAGGTAGAACTCAATTTACATTTTACTATTACATCAATAGTTAATACTGGAACTGAATATTTCAGACACTACTATTTGAACAAGCTATTAGCTGTCTGCAGTACAACATACATATTACATTAGGTTTCCAAAGTAAAAGGTGAAACTGTCGTCAGAAATCAGTATCCCTATAAAACCAACATACCTTTGAAATAAAAGGTAGAACTCAATTTACATTTTACTATTACATCAATAGTTAATACTGGAACTGAATATTTCAGACACTACTATTTGAACAAGCTATTAGCTGTCTGCAGTACAACATACATATTACATTAGGTTTCCAAAGTAAAAGGTGAAACTGTCGTCAGAAATCAGTATCCCTATACAACCAACATACCTTTGAAATAAAAGGTAGAACTCAATTTACATTTTACTATTACATCAATAGTTAATACTGGAACTGAATATTTCAGACACTACTATTTGAACAAGCTATTAGCTGTCTGCAGTACAACATACATATTACATTAGGTTTCCAAAGTAAAAGGTGAAACTGTCGTCAGAAATCAGTATCCCTATACAACCAACATACCTTTGAAATAAAAGGTAGAACTCAATTTACATTTTACCATTACATCAATAGTTAATACTGGAACTGAATATTTCAGACACTACTATTTGAACAAGCTATTAGCTGTCTGCAGTACAACATACATATTACATTAGGTTTCCAAAGTAAAAGGTGAAACTGTCGTCAGAAATCAGTATCCCTATACAACCAACATACCTTTGAAATAAAAGGTAGAACTCAATTTACATTTTACTATTACATCAATAGTTAATACTGGAACTGAATATTTCAGACACTACTATTTGAACAAGCTATTAGCTGTCTGCAGTACAACATACATATTACATTAGGTTTCCAAAGTAAAAGGTGAAACTGTCGTCAGAAATCAGTATCCCTATACAACCAACATACCTTTGAAATAAAAGGTAGAACTCAATTTACATTTTACTATTACATCAATAGTTAATACTGGAACTGAATATTTCAGACACTACTATTTGAACAAGCTATTAGCTGTCTGCAGTACAACATACATATTACATTAGGTTTCCAAAGTAAAAGGTGAAACTGTCGTCAGAAATCAGTATCCCTATACAACCAACATACCTTTGAAATAAAAGGTAGAACTCAATTTACATTTTACTATTACATCAATAGTTAATACTGGAACTGAATATTTCAGACACTACTATTTGAACAAGCTATTAGCTGTCTGCAGTACAACATACATATTACATTAGGTTTCCAAAGTAAAAGGTGAAACTGTCGTCAGAAATCAGTATCCCTATACAACCAACATACCTTTGAAATAAAAGGTAGAACTCAATTTACATTTTACCATTACATCAATAGTTAATACTGGAACTGAATATTTCAGACACTACTATTTGAACAAGCTATTAGCTGTCTGCAGTACAACATACATATTACATTAGGTTTCCAAAGTAAAAGGTGAAACTGTCGTCAGAAATCAGTATCCCTATACAACCAACATACCTTTGAAATAAAAGGTAGAACTCAATTTACATTTTACTATTACATCAATAGTTAATACTGGAACTGAATATTTCAGACACTACTATTTGAACAAGCTATTAGCTGTCTGCAGTACAACATACATATTACATTAGGTTTCCAAAGTAAAAGGTGAAACTGTCGTCAGAAATCAGTATCCCTATACAACCAACATACCTTTGAAATAAAAGGTAGAACTCAATTTACATTTTACTATTACATCAATAGTTAATACTGGAACTGAATATTTCAGACACTACTATTTGAACAAGCTATTAGCTGTCTGCAGTACAACATACATATTACATTAGGTTTCCAAAGTAAAAGGTGAAACTGTCGTCAGAAATCAGTATCCCTATACAACCAACATACCTTTGAAATAAAAGGTAGAACTCAATTTACATTTTACTATTACATCAATAGTTAATACTGGAACTGAATATTTCAGACACTACTATTTGAACAAGCTATTAGCTGTCTGCAGTACAACATACATATTACATTAGGTTTCCAAAGTAAAAGGTGAAACTGTCGTCAGAAATCAGTATCCCTATACAACCAACATACCTTTGAAATAAAAGGTAGAACTCAATTTACATTTTACTATTACATCAATAGTTAATACTGGAACTGAATATTTCAGACACTACTATTTGAACAAGCTATTAGCTGTCTGCAGTACAACATACATATTACATTAGGTTTCCAAAGTAAAAGGTGAAACTGTCGTCAGAAATCAGTATCCCTATACAACCAACATACCTTTGAAATAAAAGGTAGAACTCAATTTACATTTTACTATTACATCAATAGTTAATACTGGAACTGAATATTTCAGACACTACTATTTGAACAAGCTATTAGCTGTCTGCAGTACAACATACATATTACATTAGGTTTCCAAAGTAAAAGGTGAAACTGTCGTCAGAAATCAGTATCCCTATACAACCAACATACCTTTGAAATAAAAGGTAGAACTCAATTTACATTTTACTATTACATCAATAGTTAATACTGGAACTGAATATTTCAGACACTACTATTTGAACAAGCTATTAGCTGTCTGCAGTACAACATACATATTACATTAGGTTTCCAAAGTAAAAGGTGAAACTGTCGTCAGAAATCAGTATCCCTATACAACCAACATACCTTTGAAATAAAAGGTAGAACTCAATTTACATTTTACTATTACATCAATAGTTAATACTGGAACTGAATATTTCAGACACTACTATTTGAACAAGCTATTAGCTGTCTGCAGTACAACATACATATTACATTAGGTTTCCAAAGTAAAAGGTGAAACTGTCGTCAGAAATCAGTATCCCTATACAACCAACATACCTTTGAAATAAAAGGTAGAACTCAATTTACATTTTACTATTACATCAATAGTTAATACTGGAACTGAATATTTCAGACACTACTATTTGAACAAGCTATTAGCTGTCTGCAGTACAACATACATATTACATTAGGTTTCCAAAGAAAAAGGTGAAACTGTCGTCAGAAATCAGTATCCCTATACAACCAACATACCTTTGAAATAAAAGGTAGAACTCAATTTATATTTTACTATTACATCAATAGTTAATACTGGAACTGAATATTTCAGACACTACTATTTGAACAAGCTATTAGCTGTCTGCAGTACAACATACATATTACATTAGGTTTCCAAAGTAAAAGGTGAAACTGTCGTCAGAAATCAGTATCCCTATACAACCAACATACCTTTGAAATAAAAGGTAGAACTCAATTTACATTTTACTATTACATCAATAGTTAATACTGGAACTGAATATTTCAGACACTACTATTTGAACAAGCTATTAGCTGTCTGCAGTACAACATACATATTACATTAGGTTTCCAAAGTAAAAGGTGAAACTGTCGTCAGAAATCAGTATCCCTATACAACCAACATACCTTTGAAATAAAAGGTAGAACTCAATTTACATTTTACTATTACATCAATAGTTAATACTGGAACTGAATATTTCAGACACTACTATTTGAACAAGCTATTAGCTGTCTGCAGTACAACATACATATTACATTAGGTTTCCAAAGTAAAAGGTGAAACTGTCGTCAGAAATCAGTATCCCTATACAACCAACATACCTTTGAAATAAAAGGTAGAACTCAATTTACATTTTACTATTACATCAATAGTTAATACTGGAACTGAATATTTCAGACACTACTATTTGAACAAGCTATTAGCTGTCTGCAGTACAACATACATATTACATTAGGTTTCCAAAGTAAAAGGTGAAACTGTCGTCAGAAATCAGTATCCCTATACAACCAACATACCTTTGAAATAAAAGGTAGAACTCAATTTACATTTTACTATTACATCAATAGTTAATACTGGAACTGAATATTTCAGACACTACTATTTGAACAAGCTATTAGCTGTCTGCAGTACAACATACATATTACATTAGGTTTCCAAAGTAAAAGGTGAAACTGTCGTCAGAAATCAGTATCCCTATACAACCAACATACCTTTGAAATAAAAGGTAGAACTCAATTTACATTTTACTATTACATCAATAGTTAATACTGGAACTGAATATTTCAGACACTACTATTTGAACAAGCTATTAGCTGTCTGCAGTACAACATACATATTACATTAGGTTTCCAAAGTAAAAGGTGAAACTGTCGTCAGAAATCAGTATCCCTATACAACCAACATACCTTTGAAATAAAAGGTAGAACTCAATTTACATTTTACTATTACATCAATAGTTAATACTGGAACTGAATATTTCAGACACTACTATTTGAACAAGCTATTAGCTGTCTGCAGTACAACATACATATTACATTAGGTTTCCAAAGTAAAAGGTGAAACTGTCGTCAGAAATCAGTATCCCTATACAACCAACATACCTTTGAAATAAAAGGTAGAACTCAATTTACATTTTACTATTACATCAATAGTTAATACTGGAACTGAATATTTCAGACACTACTATTTGAACAAGCTATTAGCTGTCTGCAGTACAACATACATATTACATTAGGTTTCCAAAGTAAAAGGTGAAACTGTCGTCAGAAATCAGTATCCCTATACAACCAACATACCTTTGAAATAAAAGGTAGAACTCAATTTACATTTTACTATTACATCAATAGTTAATACTGGAACTGAATATTTCAGACACTACTATTTGAACAAGCTATTAGCTGTCTGCAGTACAACATACATATTACATTAGGTTTCCAAAGTAAAAGGTGAAACTGTCGTCAGAAATCAGTATCCCTATACAACCAACATACCTTTGAAATAAAAGGTAGAACTCAATTTACATTTTACTATTACATCAATAGTTAATACTGGAACTGAATATTTCAGACACTACTATTTGAACAAGCTATTAGCTGTCTGCAGTACAACATACATATTACATTAGGTTTCCAAAGTAAAAGGTGAAACTGTCGTCAGAAATCAGTATCCCTATACAACCAACATACCTTTGAAATAAAAGGTAGAACTCAATTTACATTTTACTATTACATCAATAGTTAATACTGGAACTGAATATTTCAGACACTACTATTTGAACAAGCTATTAGCTGTCTGCAGTACAACATACATATTACATTAGGTTTCCAAAGTAAAAGGTGAAACTGTCGTCAGAAATCAGTATCCCTATACAACCAACATACCTTTGAAATAAAAGGTAGAACTCAATTTACATTTTACTATTACATCAATAGTTAATACTGGAACTGAATATTTCAGACACTACTATTTGAACAAGCTATTAGCTGTCTGCAGTACAACATACATATTACATTAGGTTTCCAAAGTAAAAGGTGAAACTGTCGTCAGAAATCAGTATCCCTATACAACCAACATACCTTTGAAATAAAAGGTAGAACTCAATTTACATTTTACTATTACATCAATAGTTAATACTGGAACTGAATATTTCAGACACTACTATTTGAACAAGCTATTAGCTGTCTGCAGTACAACATACATATTACATTAGGTTTCCAAAGTAAAAGGTGAAACTGTCGTCAGAAATCAGTATCCCTATACAACCAACATACCTTTGAAATAAAAGGTAGAACTCAATTTACATTTTACTATTACATCAATAGTTAATACTGGAACTGAATATTTCAGACACTACTATTTGAACAAGCTATTAGCTGTCTGCAGTACAACATACATATTACATTAGGTTTCCAAAGTAAAAGGTGAAACTGTCGTCAGAAATCAGTATCCCTATACAACCAACATACCTTTGAAATAAAAGGTAGAACTCAATTTACATTTTACTATTACATCAATAGTTAATACTGGAACTGAATATTTCAGACACTACTATTTGAACAAGCTATTAGCTGTCTGCAGTACAACATACATATTACATTAGGTTTCCAAAGTAAAAGGTGAAACTGTCGTCAGAAATCAGTATCCCTATACAACCAACATACCTTTGAAATAAAAGGTAGAACTCAATTTACATTTTACTATTACATCAATAGTTAATACTGGAACTGAATATTTCAGACACTACTATTTGAACAAGCTATTAGCTGTCTGCAGTACAACATACATATTACATTAGGTTTCCAAAGTAAAAGGTGAAACTGTCGTCAGAAATCAGTATCCCTATACAACCAACATACCTTTGAAATAAAAGGTAGAACTCAATTTACATTTTACTATTACATCAATAGTTAATACTGGAACTGAATATTTCAGACACTACTATTTGAACAAGCTATTAGCTGTCTGCAGTACAACATACATATTACATTAGGTTTCCAAAGTAAAAGGTGAAACTGTCGTCAGAAATCAGTATCCCTATACAACCAACATACCTTTGAAATAAAAGGTAGAACTCAATTTACATTTTACTATTACATCAATAGTTAATACTGGAACTGAATATTTCAGACACTACTATTTGAACAAGCTATTAGCTGTCTGCAGTACAACATACATATTACATTAGGTTTCCAAAGTAAAAGGTGAAACTGTCGTCAGAAATCAGTATCCCTATACAACCAACATACCTTTGAAATAAAAGGTAGAACTCAATTTACATTTTACTATTACATCAATAGTTAATACTGGAACTGAATATTTCAGACACTACTATTTGAACAAGCTATTAGCTGTCTGCAGTACAACATACATATTACATTAGGTTTCCAAAGTAAAAGGTGAAACTGTCGTCAGAAATCAGTATCCCTATACAACCAACATACCTTTGAAATAAAAGGTAGAACTCAATTTACATTTTACTATTACATCAATAGTTAATACTGGAACTGAATATTTCAGACACTACTATTTGAACAAGCTATTAGCTGTCTGCAGTACAACATACATATTACATTAGGTTTCCAAAGTAAAAGGTGAAACTGTCGTCAGAAATCAGTATCCCTATACAACCAACATACCTTTGAAATAAAAGGTAGAACTCAATTTACATTTTACTATTACATCAATAGTTAATACTGGAACTGAATATTTCAGACACTACTATTTGAACAAGCTATTAGCTGTCTGCAGTACAACTATACATATTACATTAGGTTTCCAAAGTAAAAGGTGAAACTGTCGTCAGAAATCAGTATCCCTATACAACCAACATACCATTGAAATAAAAGGTAGAACTCAATTTTACATTTTACTATTACATCAATAGTTAATACTGGAACTGAATATTTCAGACACTACTATTTGAACAAGCTATTAGCTGTCTGCAGTACAACATACATATTACATTAGGTTTCCAAAGTAAAAGGTGAAACTGTCGTCAGAAATCAGTATCCCTATACAACCAACATACCTTTGAAATAAAAGGTAGAACTCAATTTACATTTTACTATTACATCAATAGTTAATACTGGAACTGAATATTTCAGACACTACTATTTGAACAAGCTATTAGCTGTCTGCAGTACAACATACATATTACATTAGGTTTCCAAAGTAAAAGGTGAAACTGTCGTCAGAAATCAGTATCCCTATACAACCAACATACCTTTGAAATAAAAGGTAGAACTCAATTTACATTTTACTATTACATCAATAGTTAATACTGGAACTGAATATTTTCAGACACTACTATTTGAACAAGCTATTAGCTGTCTGCAGTACAACATACATATTACATTAGGTTTCCAAAGTAAAAAGGTGAAACTGTCGTCAGAAATCAGTATCCCTATACAACCAACATACCTTTGAAATAAAAGGTAGAACTCAATTTACATTTTACTATTACATCAATAGTTAATACTGGAACTGAATATTTCAGACACTACTATTTGAACAAGCTATTAGCTGTCTGCAGTACAACATACATATTACATTAGGTTTCCAAAGTAAAAGGTGAAACTGTCGTCAGAAATCAGTATCCCTATACAACCAACATACCTTTGAAATAAAAGGTAGAACTCAATTTACATTTTACTATTACATCAATAGTTAATACTGGAACTGAATATTTCAGACACTACTATTTGAACAAGCTATTAGCTGTCTGCAGTGACAACATACATATTACATTAGGTTTCCAAAGTAAAAGGGTGAAACTGTCGTCAGAAATCAGTATCCCTATACAACCAACATACCTTTGAAATAAAAGGTAGAACTCAATTTACATTTTACTATTACATCAATAGTTAATACTGGAACTGAATATTTCAGACACTACTATTTGAACAAGCTATTAGCTGTCTGCAGTACAACATACATATTACATTAGGTTTCCAAAGTAAAAGGTGAAACTGTCGTCAGAAATCAGTATCCCTATACAACCAACATACCTTTGAAATAAAAGGTAGAACTCAATTTACATTTTACTATTACATCAATAGTTAATACTGGAACTGAATATTTCAGACACTACTATTTGAACAAGCTATTAGCTGTCTGCAGTACAACATACATATTACATTAGGTTTCCAAAGTAAAAGGTGAAACTGTCGTCAGAAATCAGTATCCCTATACAACCAACATACCTTTGAAATAAAAGGTAGAACTCAATTTACATTTTACTATTACATCAATAGTTAATACTGGAACTGAATATTTCAGACACTACTATTTGAACAAGCTATTAGCTGTCTGCAGTACAACATACATATTACATTAGGTTTCCAAAGTAAAAGGTGAAACTGTCGTCAGAAATCAGTATCCCTATACAACCAACATACCTTTGAAATAAAAGGTAGAACTCAATTTACATTTTACTATTACATCAATAGTTAATACTGGAACTGAATATTTCAGACACTACTATTTGAACAAGCTATTAGCTGTCTGCAGTACAACATACATATTACATTAGGTTTCCAAAGTAAAAGGTGAAACTGTCGTCAGAAATCAGTATCCCTATACAACCAACATACCTTTGAAATAAAAGGTAGAACTCAATTTACATTTTACTATTACATCAATAGTTAATACTGGAACTGAATATTTCAGGACACTACTATTTGAACAAGCTATTAGCTGTCTGCAGTACAACATACATATTACATTAGGTTTCCAAAGTAAAAGGTGAAACTGTCGTCAGAAATCAGTATCCCTATACAACCAACATACCTTTGAAATAAAAGGTAGAACTCAATTTACATTTTACTATTACATCAATAGTTAATACTGGAACTGAATATTTCAGACACTACTATTTGAACAAGCTATTAGCTGTCTGCAGTACAACATACATATTACATTAGGTTTCCAAAGTAAAAGGTGAAACTGTCGTCAGAAATCAGTATCCCTATACAACCAACATACCTTTGAAATAAAAGGTAGAACTCAATTTACATTTTACTATTACATCAATAGTTAATACTGGAACTGAATATTTCAGACACTACTATTTGAACAAGCTATTAGCTGTCTGCAGTACAACATACATATTACATTAGGTTTCCAAAGTAAAAGGTGAAACTGTCGTCAGAAATCAGTATCCCTATACAACCAACATACCTTTGAAATAAAAGGTAGAACTCAATTTACATTTTACTATTACATCAATAGTTAATACTGGAACTGAATATTTCAGACACTACTATTTGAACAAGCTATTAGCTGTCTGCAGTACAACATACATATTACATTAGGTTTCCAAAGTAAAAGGTGAAACTGTCGTCAGAAATCAGTATCCCTATACAACCAACATACCTTTGAAATAAAAGGTAGAACTCAATTTACATTTTACTATTACATCAATAGTTAATACTGGAACTGAATATTTCAGACACTACTATTTGAACAAGCTATTAGCTGTCTGCAGTACAACATACATATTACATTAGGTTTCCAAAGTAAAAGGTGAAACTGTCGTCAGAAATCAGTATCCCTATACAACCAACATACCTTTGAAATAAAAAGGTAGAACTCAATTTACATTTTACTATTACATCAATAGTTAATACTGGAACTGAATATTTCAGACACTACTATTTGAACAAGCTATTAGCTGTCTGCAGTACAACATACATATTACATTAGGTTTCCAAAGTAAAAGGTGAAACTGTCGTCAGAAATCAGTATCCCTATACAACCAACATACCTTTGAAATAAAAGGTAGAACTCAATTTACATTTTACTATTACATCAATAGTTAATACTGGAACTGAATATTTCAGACACTACTATTTGAACAAGCTATTAGCTGTCTGCAGTACAACATACATATTACATTAGGTTTCCAAAGTAAAAGGTGAAACTGTCGTCAGAAATCAGTATCCCTATACAACCAACATACCTTTGAAATAAAAGGTAGAACTCAATTTACATTTTTACTATTACATCAATAGTTAATACTGGAACTGAATATTTCAGACACTACTATTTGAACAAGCTATTAGCTGTCTGCAGTACAACATACATATTACATTAGGTTTTCAAATGTAAAAGGTGAAACTGTCGTCAGAAATCAGTATCCCTATACAACCAACATACCTTTGAAATAAAAGGTAGAACTCAATTTACATTTTACTATTACATCAATAGTTAATACTGGAACTGAATATTTCAGACACTACTATTTGAACAAGCTATTAGCTGTCTGCAGTACAACATACATATTACATTAGGTTTCCAAAGTAAAAGGTGAAACCTGTCGTCAGAAATCAGTATCCCTATACAACCAACATACCTTTGAAATAAAAGGTAGAACTCAATTTACATTTTACTATTACATCAATAGTTAATACTGGAACTGAATATTTCAGACACTACTATTTGAACAAGCTATTAGCTGTCTGCAGTACAACATACATATTACATTAGGTTTCCAAAGTAAAAGGTGAAACTGTCGTCAGAAATCAGTATCCTATACAACCAACATACCTTTGAAATAAAAGGTAGAACTCAATTTACATTTTTACTATTACATCAATAGTTAATACTGGAACTGAATATTTCAGACACTACTATTTGAACAAGCTATTAGCTGTCTGCAGTACAACATACATATTACATTAGGTTTCCAAAGTAAAAGGTGAAACTGTCGTCAGAAATCAGTATCCCTATACAACCAACATACCTTTGAAATAAAAGGTAGAACTCAATTTACATTTTACTATTACATCAATAGTTAATACTGGAACTGAATATTTCAGACACTACTATTTGAACAAGCTATTAGCTGTCTGCAGTACAACATACATATTACATTAGGTTTCCAAAGTAAAAGGTGAAACTGTCGTCAGAAATCAGTATCCCTATACAACCAACATACCTTTGAAATAAAAGGTAGAACTCAATTTACATTTTACTATTACATCAATAGTTAATACTGGAACTGAATATTTCAGACACTACTATTTGAACAAGCTATTAGCTGTCTGCATTAGGTTTCCAAAGTAAAAGGCGAAACTGTCGTCAGAAATCAGTATCCCTATACAACCAACATACCTTTGAAATAAAAGGTAGAACTCAATTTACATTTTACTATTACATCAATAGTTAATACTGGAACTGAATATTTCAGACACTACTATTTGAACAAGCTATTAGCTGTCTGCAGTACAACATACATATTACATTAGGTTTCCAAAGTAAAAGGTGAAACTGTCGTCAGAAATCAGTATCCCTATACAACCAACATACCTTTGAAATAAAAGGTAGAACTCAATTTACATTTTACTATTACATCAATAGTTAATACTGGAACTGAATATTTCAGACACTACTATTTGAACAAGCTATTAGCTGTCTGCAGTACAACATACATATTACATTAGGTTTCCAAAGTAAAAGGTGAAACTGTCGTCAGAAATCAGTATCCCTATACAACCAACATACCTTTGAAATAAAAGGTAGAACTCAATTTACATTTTACTATTACATCAATAGTTAATACTGGAACTGAATATTTCAGACACTACTATTTGAACAAGCTATTAGCTGTCTGCAGTACAACATACATATTACATTAGGTTTCCAAAGTAAAAGGTGAAACTGTCGTCAGAAATCAGTATCCCTATACAACCAACATACCTTTGAAATAAAAGGTAGAACTCAATTTACATTTTACTATTACATCAATAGTTAATACTGGAACTGAATATTTCAGACACTACTATTTGAACAAGCTATTAGCTGTCTGCAGTACAACATACATATTACATTAGGTTTCCAAAGTAAAAGGTGAAACTGTCGTCAGAAATCAGTATCCCTATACAACCAACATACCTTTGAAATAAAAGGTAGAACTCAATTTACATTTTACTATTACATCAATAGTTAATACTGGAACTGAATATTTCAGACACTACTATTTGAACAAGCTATTAGCTGTCTGCAGTACAACATACATATTACATTAGGTTTCCAAAGTAAAAGGTGAAACTGTCGTCAGAAATCAGTATCCCTATACAACCAACATACCTTTGAAATAAAAGGTAGAACTCAATTTACATTTTACTATTACATCAATAGTTAATACTGGAACTGAATATTTCAGACACTACTATTTGAACAAGCTATTAGCTGTCTGCAGTACAACATACATATTACATTAGGTTTCCAAAGTAAAAGGTGAAACTGTCGTCAGAAATCAGTATCCCTATACAACCAACATACCTTTGAAATAAAAGGTAGAACTCAATTTACATTTTACTATTACATCAATAGTTAATACTGGAACTGAATATTTCAGACACTACTATTTGAACAAGCTATTAGCTGTCTGCAGTACAACATACATATTACATTAGGTTTCCAAAGTAAAAGGTGAAACTGTCGTCAGAAATCAGTATCCCTATACAACCAACATACCTTTGAAATAAAAGGTAGAACTCAATTTACATTTTACTATTACATCAATAGTTAATACTGGAACTGAATATTTCAGACACTACTATTTGAACAAGCTATTAGCTGTCTGCAGTACAACATACATATTACATTAGGTTTCCAAAGTAAAAGGTGAAACTGTCGTCAGAAATCAGTATCCCTATACAACCAACATACCTTTGAAATAAAAGGTAGAACTCAATTTACATTTTACTATTACATCAATAGTTAATACTGGAACTGAATATTTCAGACACTACTATTTGAACAAGCTATTAGCTGTCTGCAGTACAACATACATATTACATTAGGTTTCCAAAGTAAAAGGTGAAACTGTCGTCAGAAATCAGTATCCCTATACAACCAACATACCTTTGAAATAAAAGGTAGAACTCAATTTACATTTTACTATTACATCAATAGTTAATACTGGAACTGAATATTTCAGACACTACTATTTGAACAAGCTATTAGCTGTCTGCAGTACAACATACATATTACATTAGGTTTCCAAAGTAAAAGGTGAAACTGTCGTCAGAAATCAGTATCCCTATACAACCAACATACCTTTGAAATAAAAGGTAGAACTCAATTTACATTTTACTATTACATCAATAGTTAATACTGGAACTGAATATTTCAGACACTACTATTTGAACAAGCTATTAGCTGTCTGCAGTACAACATACATATTACATTAGGTTTCCAAAGTAAAAGGTGAAACTGTCGTCAGAAATCAGTATCCCTATACAACCAACATACCTTTGAAATAAAAGGTAGAACTCAATTTACATTTTACTATTACATCAATAGTTAATACTGGAACTGAATATTTCAGACACTACTATTTGAACAAGCTATTAGCTGTCTGCAGTACAACATACATATTACATTAGGTTTCCAAAGTAAAAGGTGAAACTGTCGTCAGAAATCAGTATCCCTATACAACCAACATACCTTTGAAATAAAAGGTAGAACTCAATTTACATTTTACTATTACATCAATAGTTAATACTGGAACTGAATATTTCAGACACTACTATTTGAACAAGCTATTAGCTGTCTGCAGTACAACATACATATTACATTAGGTTTCCAAAGTAAAAGGTGAAACTGTCGTCAGAAATCAGTATCCCTATACAACCAACATACCTTTGAAATAAAAGGTAGAACTCAATTTACATTTTACTATTACATCAATAGTTAATACTGGAACTGAATATTTCAGACACTACTATTTGAACAAGCTATTAGCTGTCTGCAGTACAACATACATATTACATTAGGTTTCCAAAGTAAAAGGTGAAACTGTCGTCAGAAATCAGTATCCCTATACAACCAACATACCTTTGAAATAAAAGGTAGAACTCAATTTACATTTTACTATTACATCAATAGTTAATACTGGAACTGAATATTTCAGACACTACTATTTGAACAAGCTATTAGCTGTCTGCAGTACAACATACATATTACATTAGGTTTCCAAAGTAAAAGGTGAAACTGTCGTCAGAAATCAGTATCCCTATACAACCAACATACCTTTGAAATAAAAGGTAGAACTCAATTTACATTTTACTATTACATCAATAGTTAATACTGGAACTGAATATTTCAGACACTACTATTTGAACAAGCTATTAGCTGTCTGCAGTACAACATACATATTACATTAGGTTTCCAAAGTAAAAGGTGAAACTGTCGTCAGAAATCAGTATCCCTATACAACCAACATACCTTTGAAATAAAAGGTAGAACTCAATTTACATTTTACTATTACATCAATAGTTAATACTGGAACTGAATATTTCAGACACTACTATTTGAACAAGCTATTAGCTGTCTGCAGTACAACATACATATTACATTAGGTTTCCAAAGTAAAAGGTGAAACTGTCGTCAGAAATCAGTATCCCTATACAACCAACATACCTTTGAAATAAAAGGTAGAACTCAATTTACATTTTACTATTACATCAATAGTTAATACTGGAACTGAATATTTCAGACACTACTATTTGAACAAGCTATTAGCTGTCTGCAGTACAACATACATATTACATTAGGTTTCCAAAGTAAAAGGTGAAACTGTCGTCAGAAATCAGTATCCCTATACAACCAACATACCTTTGAAATAAAAGGTAGAACTCAATTTACATTTTACTATTACATCAATAGTTAATACTGGAACTGAATATTTCAGACACTACTATTTGAACAAGCTATTAGCTGTCTGCAGTACAACATACATATTACATTAGGTTTCCAAAGTAAAAGGTGAAACTGTCGTCAGAAATCAGTATCCCTATACAACCAACATACCTTTGAAATAAAAGGTAGAACTCAATTTACATTTTACTATTACATCAATAGTTAATACTGGAACTGAATATTTCAGACACTACTATTTGAACAAGCTATTAGCTGTCTGCAGTACAACATACATATTACATTAGGTTTCCAAAGTAAAAGGTGAAACTGTCGTCAGAAATCAGTATCCCTATACAACCAACATACCTTTGAAATAAAAGGTAGAACTCAATTTACATTTTACTATTACATCAATAGTTAATACTGGAACTGAATATTTCAGACACTACTATTTGAACAAGCTATTAGCTGTCTGCAGTACAACATACATATTACATTAGGTTTCCAAAGTAAAAGGTGAAACTGTC